>CM067345.1:21087805-21126958 GCA_034190875.2 Urechis unicinctus | reverse complement strand
CGATAGTTTTTTATTGAGGAGATTGTAAACAGGTAAATGGCTATTAAAAGTCAATTTTCCGTAGGATGTGGTCGATTGAAGTTTTCACGTGAATGAATCTTACTAGCATATGAGTCTTACATAGGAGGGAAAAATGACAGATGTCTTTAAGTGTGTTGTAACTCTCATTGAGAATATAACGACAGATGGATTAAAAGTTGACCATTGGATATTTCTCAAAATGGGGGTGGAGTTATGGGTTACAAATAGCGGATGGTAACTTTACTTCAAAACAGTTTTCATCTGAAATATTTCCAAATAGCAACAATGGAGCACATTTACGCCAATCATTATTTAACATCGGACCCGACAAAGTCAAGATTTTACGAATCCAGCTATTCTGGTTTAGTGAACGAAACAGTGGAAAATCCAGATATAGAGGAACATTTTGGGATACATAAAACAGTTCATTATAAGCGATTCGAATATGTAGTTGGAGTCACAGGGGCGTACCCTGGATATATATCGGCACCCATCAAGTGGGTTATGTTATGTTATGTCCAAATAACTATATTGAGAAACACACACACGAGGACGACACCGTGTAGACCGGAACAGAACTGTCTTTATTCTTAACCACCATCCAACACATGAAGTGCACGTTATGATTTTTAGTGAGGGCTTCGTAATGCAACATCCCCCTTCTTTTAAGAAATCATCAATGACAGACATTATGTTAGTTGCTTGTCTGCAGTCACAAACAAAAAGGTAGCTGTCTGCCTGTTACAATAAAATGACATACAATTTAAGTCTAGTCCCAAGTTGACATTCATACAAAACAATACTATCTGGTTCTGCTACAATATGAATATGTATTTAGATTAAATATCTTCTATGAGACGACGTGGAGGCATGACATTTCGCTTGGGACGTGGTGTAGGTATTGTAGTATTTCCACTTTTCTGTATCGCAGGTGAGGAGACTGTTGCGTTGTGATTCACTTTACTAGCAGGCGTGGAGATTGGATCAGGTACGGGGCTATCCTGTGTTGGCTGTAGAGTAGGTGGGGCAACTATCGGTGCAGCTGGTGGTGACGGAGTTGGGCTTGTGTAAGTGTCAGTGGCTATGGTTCGAGGTCGTAGCAATATTCTGTTGCGTTTTAGAGGGCGACCTGTCGTGCGGCATAGCACTGTGTAGGAACGTGGTTCGGGGCCAATTCCAATAACCTTGCCGGGGAGCCAGTTTTTACGTGCCACATCCTGGTAGTAAACGGGCTGGTTGATGTCAAGCTCATCAAGGGTTTTGCTCTGGCTGTTGTAACGCATTTCAGATTTCTGATGGGCTAGCTGTCTAGCTGCAGTTATGTCATGGGCGTTGCCTTGATGGTAGACTGGTAGGTTGAAGTTAATTTTCCTTTGGAAAATGAGTTCAGCTGGTGAGGGGATTTTAGGGCCTAAAGGGGTTGTTCGATACACAAGAATAGCTTTGTCGGTTTCCTCAGGTGACTTCTTAATGAGGGCTTTCATGCTCCGGACCATGCGTTCAATAAAACCGTGTGAACGAGGATGGTGAGGGGAGCTGGTGACATGAGCTATTCCATAGTTGTTTGTCATTGCCTGGTAAGCACTGCCTATAAACTGTGGACCGTTGTCCGAGATGATGGTGTCTGGACAACCAAACATTGAAAATACATGACTGGTAATAGCAGCTACGTGACGGCTGGAAGTGTCACGTCCAAGGCATTCAACAATCGGGTATTTCGAGTGGTAGTCTGCTATGATGAGATAGTTCTCATCATTCAGTGTGAAGAGATCTGAGCCAATAGTATGCCAGGGATATGGTGGAACGGTTGTCATAACGGGTTCCATTGGCTCTTTACTCTGCGATGCCTGGTGCTTTTGACAAATGGCGCATTGTGATATTATGCCCTCGATGTCAGAGTTGATCCCGGGCCAGTACACGCTACCTCTAGCGCGCATCTGACAGCGGATAATCCCTTGGTGACCAGTGTGGATGTCAGTTAGATATTGGTCATGGAGGATCTCTGGGATCAGCAGTTGACTTCCCTTCAGAATGAGACCATTTTCAATGCTTAGTTCGTCTCGGAAAGGCCAATAAGGATGAATGCTGTGGTGGACGTCTCTTTGGCGTCCGGGAAATCCTTGGATAATGTATTTTGACAGGCGATTGAGTGTCTCGTCATTTGTTATTGCTTCACGAAGCTCATCGAGTCGTCTGTTGCTGAATTGAACGAAGCATACCTTAATATTCAGTTCAATGTGCTCATCAGCACTAGACTTTGGGAGTCGAGAAAGGCTGTCCGCTAGAATCATCTCTTTGCCAGGTCTGTATTTTATCTCGTAGTCATAGCGTTGCAACCTCAACAGCATACGCTGCAGACGGGCTGGGGCAGATGTGAGTGCTTTGGCTGAGATCATCTCCAGTGGACGGTGATCTGACTCGATGGTAAATGGTTTGCCGTACAAATATGTGTGAAAGCGTTCTGCTCCAAATACACATGCAAGTAGCTCTCTTTCTATGTTTGCGTACCGCTTTTCGGTGTCAGACAAACTTTTTGAGGCAAACGAGATTGGGTGACCATCTTGAATGAGTGCGGCGCCGAGGGCTTCTTGACTCGCATCAACTTGCAATACAGCTGGCTTGGTTGGATCAAAGTATGAGAGCAATCCAGCTCTACTAATGAGCTGTTTGAGTTGGCTGAAAACTGCTTGATGCTCTGGATGCCACTGGAATTCAGAGTCCTTCTGTAGTAGCTGTCTCAATGGTCCTGTAACGTTACTCAGCTTAGGGATATACGGAGCAAGGTATGTGACCATTCCAAGGAATGACTGGAGTTCTGAGACGTTTGCTGGGGGCTTCAGGTCGATGATAGCCTGCACTTTGCTTGGATCAGGCTTGACCCCTGACTCCCCATAGATGTTGCCAAAGAAGCATACTTCGTCTTGGTTGATTTTACATTTCTCTGCATTGAAGACAAGACCACATTTGCGAGCACGTTCCATCAACTGATGGAGATTGCGGTTGTGATCAGCTTGGTCAACACCGAACACAGTGATGTCATCTGCAATGGATATGACACCATCGAGTATCTGATCCATTGCCTTTTGGAAGACGTCTTGGCTAGTTTTCAAGCCGAATGGGAGCCTTTGGAAACAGAACCTTCCAAATGGACTGTTGAACGTAGTGAGGTGTTGACTGGCATCATCTAACTGCACGCTCCAATAGCCGGACCTGGCATCCAGTTTGCTAAACACTTTGGCGCCCTTGAGTCTGTGTGTGACCTCTTCAAGTGTGGGGGTGCGGTGCTGACCCCTCTTTAGCGCCTTATTGATGTCTTTCGGATCCAAACAAATGCAGAGAGACCCGTTTGGTTTTTGAACATATGTTATGCTCGAGACCCAGTCTGTAGGTTCACTCACTGGGCGGATGACATCTAGGTCCAGCATTCTGTCAAGCGCAGAGCGGATTTGAGATTGGAGCTGGATTGGAGCTCTTCTTGGCGCATGGATTACAGGACAAGCATCCTCCTTGAGGATTAGTGAATGCCCTCCTTTGAATTTACCCAAGCCTGTGAATCGGTCAGGGTACATGGACTTGACGTCACTCAGCTTTCTAAGGTTTGCAGTGTCAGTCTGGAGAGATATGGTACAGTTCATGGTCACCAGACTGAGAGCTTCGCAAGTTTCCAATCCAAAAATTACAGGACCTGGTGTGTCAGTTACATAAAATTTTGTTGCTTGCCACTGGCTGTTCGCGTAACGACACGGGATGGTAAGTGTACCGTACTGACGAATCGGAGTGCCATTGTATGCAGTGAGTTTGGCGTCACTTTTAACTAAGGTTGTTGGCAGTCCGTCTTCATTTACATGCGATGGGTATATATTGCGGAATGTTCGCAGAGGCAGGATATTCCCTTGAGCACCTGTATCTACTTTACCTCGTAGATTTGTCTTCTTGTTGGGGTATGCCTCAATGCGCAAGATTGCAAATGCTTTGTCCCGGCTTACTGTTGAAGTGGAGAGAGTGTCGAATGTGCACTGTTCAAACTGTGGTTCATCCTGATTCTCAACACAAACAGAGTGTACATCAGGCTTCTGCTTCTGTTTGTTATACTTTGAAGTACTGTACTTTATTGAGCCACTGCGATGTCCTTGTGTAGAACTGTGTGCAGCAGTACTGCGACAAACTTTTCCCCAATGACCAACTTTTAAGCATTTATTGCATTTCTGGTCGCGAGCGGGACATTCCTCCCGACGGTGTCTAGTCCCACCACAAAAGTGGCATGTTTTCCTTGAGGTCGATTCAGCATGTGGAATCGGTCCTTTCCTTTGGTTGTTTCGCTTTTGATGGATGCTATCCACCTTCGTAGCCTGCCCAAACTGATTGAGTTGTTGTTGTGTGGCCTCGTATGTTCGAGCACAGTCAAGAACTTTGACAAGTGTCAACTTCTCGGGATCGTGGTCTAGTAGCTTTTTACGAACGGGGTTGTGCACAGTGCCAATAATGATTTGGTCGATCAGCATGTCCTCGAGAGCAGCCTCGAATTTACACTTCCGTGCTTGCACCTTAAGACGAGTTGTAAAGGTGTCAATGGGCTCAGCTGACTGTTGACGAATGTCGCGAAATTGAAAACGGGCAAGTCTATAGTTAGCCTTGGGCTCAAAATAGTCTTGGAATGCCTGCCACACTGACTCTGGCGTTTTCTTCTGCTCTACTGTCAGATGAGACCAGTTGTCGTAGACTTCTAAAGCATTGGGTCCCAACCACAGTAGGATGTAGTTAACAATTTCGTGACCTGTTTTGTTACTGTACGTAGGAGTCGACAACAACAGTTCACAATAACGCTTGAATGAGCGAAACTGATGAGGCAAATCGTCACTGTCCCAGTTGAATGAGGGCAACTTGATACCGGCTAGATCGTTTGAGTGCACGTACTGCACGCTTGCTGCTGGGTTTGATTCCGACATGATTTGGCGGGCGATAAACTGCACACTGTCACTGACGCGATGCAATTATTTACCACAACGTCCAACACGATCACTAGACCTGATATTGTCACATGTAGAAGCTTACTTGCGATTTGCACTTTGCGCTCGTTTTGTTGCTCGACATTCCAACACCACAGTCACACAATCCGTCGCCGACCATGTGCGTTTGAGCGGGGTCGTTGAGGAGGTGAATTGCTCGGTTCACTGAAATCCGGTGTCACTGACCTCAAGACGACAGTCGTTTCCACTGCTGACTAGCGGAAGATAAAAACACTGTTTTTAATCACTATGGGTCGTTTTAGATCTCACTTGCTGCCACCATGTTATGTTATGTCCAAATAACTATATTGAGAAACACACACACGAGGACGACACCGTGTAGACCGGAACAGAACTGTCTTTATTCTTATCCACCATCCAACACATGAAGTGCACGTTATGATTTTTAGTGAGGGCTTCATAATGCAACAGGTTAAAGTCATCACGAAGGGCGGGTCTCTCATAACAGACTATCCTATTCGCTTAAAACACGCTATATCATAGTATAGATTCGTTGACTTTTGTATCTGTTATAAGTCTATATTTCTTTGTTTGCAGGGAACCCAAACATCTTTTACAAAACAGTGAGTAGTATAGGGAGTAGCGGTACTGGCACACCAGTCTCATATGATTATGACACACCTATCTCATATGGGTTCTGTCACACCTATCTTATAGAAGCGCTCGCTCTTTCACACCAGAGCAACCCGACTTTCGGCTACCTTTATGTCGCGGTTCAGGCACACCTACCTCCTTTATATATACTACTGACCCTTGGACGGCTTATACAAGATATTTGCTCATCCTAGGGACCCTCGGACCAGACCCCCAAACGGGGCCGAGGGGCTAGTTTGTTGGTAAACTAGTATGTCGTTCACAACCTGCAAACAAGGTCCTCTAGGTGTTCCATTCGCTCCATAAGATCATTGTTCTTAACCTCTAGATCTCTCACCATGTCCTGCAGTTTCACAAGGTCATCATACTTAGTCTCCATATCACTCAGATGCAAACTATTTTTTCATCTTTCATATACTCTGTATGTAATATCAACTCCTTTACACGACCCTCAAGTTCAGTAATACTGGCACACCAGTCTCATATGATTATGACACACCTATCTCATATGGTGCAACCCAGAAAACACACAGGGTGACTCACATGAGCCAGCGAACCGCTCGCACCTCCCCCCACACCATATGAGCCCAGCCCTTCCAGCCCCTATGGTATAGGCCCACTAAAGAGGGCGACAGCAATGTCAACCATCTACAACAGGACTCTTAGGAATAAGCTCTTCTAAACGACTCACGCGCTCCAAAAGGTCCTCATACTTCGATTCCAATTCCCTCACCTTCTCCTCTACACCAGGACCCTGAGGAATAAGCTCTTCTAAACGACTCACGCGCTCCAAAAGGTCCTCATACTTTGATTCCAAATCCCTCACATCATTCTCAAGGTCCACCTTCTCCTCCCATATATGTTCCACATCTGCTTGCAGCTCGGCCACCCCAATATGTTCATCGGTGCTCATTCTATACCTCAGCTATCATATGTTCAACATATCGACACGTGCCCATAGGCCAGAGTGTCTACACCACCTGGAGCTATCCACCGCTTTGAGTCAAAGGGGGAGAGAGACACCTTGTTAACGTGGAGCCCATATATTTTATGGCAGTCACTCCTGAGCATGTTCATTCCGTGGCGAAACTGCTTCTGGTCGAACAGTGACTCCACGTACTGAGCGTGTCGTAGATGCTTCTTCACCACCACCTTCTTCACACCCTTAGCTCTTTTTATCTCGCCCTCATCAGACATCAGGATAGAGTACATCTTAGGGCGCAAACCAACGTACTCCTTGATGGGCACGCCAGCGCACTCATCCTTCATCTTACCCAGAACCATTTTGTTTTTGTCACTGTGTAGGGCATGAGAAGGGTCAAAGTTACTAGTGTCAAAGAGATGCCCATCCTCCCTCATATCAGCATAGACGTCAGTGGTACGGATCTCAAGCAGCAGCGAGTCTGTGTCTGTGTAAAGCAGGTTAATATTACTGTCATATCTAGCCTTCATGGTATTGTAGTAAAAGTCATACATCAAGTGCTTGGAGAGGTCCAGAATGCACATGCCAATGTAGACCGAGCGGTTCAGCACTTAGCGAGTCTTGTGCATATGCAGGGCAGCTAGATCATCGTCAAACACTTTTTGTCGAGCATAGGCGGGGCTGGCAACAAGCCCACGTATTTTTTCTTTTTCCGATGAGCGCACAATCTTAACGTCGACTCGCCTCCGGAGATTCTCCATCGTTTTACCAAAGACGGAGTTATTCATAAGTTTATAGAGATCCTTCTCAAAGTCGCTGTTGGCGGCCTTGCGCAGATCTGTATTCATCCTTATGTAAGGCTCCATCCATGGACTCTGGTCAAAGACAAGCGCACGATGAATCTTGGTGAGTCTCAACCCCAAAGACAGATATAGCTTGAGGTTCCTGTAGTGTACCACATACTTCTCCTTGTTCCGCAGGTTGGGCACCAGCTTTTCAACTCCATTTCCGGTGCTCCCCAATGCACCTAGGAGATCTTTCTGGTAGTCTGACAACCACTCATTTTGCACAAGAAGCCGCTCCGGCGCTAGGGGGTAAATCGTTGTGTTCGTCATGAAGCGCAGCAGGATACTCCAAGTCAACCTCAAGTATATACCCCGTTTCAGCATCATCGGGATGGTCCTGGATCTCTAGGTTCTCAGGCCGTTCCACCCACTCAATACCCAAAGTAGGTAGGGCTTGGCTCATCGCCCACCCATACAGGTTGTTGGCATCGAGGTACTGGATATAGCTCGCTGGCTTATCCTGCTCAAAGCCCTCCACGTATGGGTTGTTCACTCTAGCGTGGCGATGTGATACCATGCTTATCCCACCGCGCAGCCCCTTCTCAATAAACAGGTGCTTGTCATAATCGGTGAGAAGCTCGAGTTTCACCCCTGTGCTCTTAAGAAGCGCATCCCACGACAAACCGGGGCTGGTATAGTAGTGGGCCGGATCCAACCCATATTGCTTAAGACAGGTTTTGCGGAATGTTTCAAACACATCGGCCAGGAGCAGTACATCCGTGCGTAAGTAAAGGTCATGGTAGTCCCCCATGTTTTTACAACCGAACGCGTTCCAGACTTTCTGGGCGTGTTCATAGTCTGCAGCAGATATACCCTGTTCAGAGAGCTTGCTGTAGAAATCATGGATCGTGGGGCAGCAGTGGGGACAGGGGTGCGTGCCACCCCAGCCTTTAATCTAGCAAACATCTCCTTGTATGTACGGTCATATTCATTACGCACTTGGAGAGCTTTGAGTGCAACCTTAGAGTGTGGATAAGGAGGCTTAAAACCGTGAATTGAAACATAATCATTTTGGGCTTCACGTGCTCGCTGATTATGAGTCATGTTTACTATACAGTTCCATTAGTCTAAAAGGGAATTCGTTGATACACAAAAGGCAACAACAATACAGCGAGCGGACTTTGACCTATGCAGTAAACACCCGTCTCTGACAAGGTGCCAAGCTTCGTCGCACATAGCCGACAAACCACGTTGTTGACAGCGCCACAAGATTTCTATTTTTATACAGTGGGGAATCCCCGTTCAGCGGCGCCGACTGGCAAGTCAGTGTCCCCAGCTATAGGCCGTTGTGAAACAATCTTTTGGGCAAGACGAAGACGACTGTGGTTGACTTTATCGAACCCACAATCCATGCACAATCCTACCTTATTATTTTTTTTAGCCTTCTGACAACCCGTACAAAGACGATTAATGACACCATGTTTTATCTTATATCTGTGTAAGTTACAAAACTCTTGCTCTTGCGTACAGGGCCTGTTACAGGGGACTTTCTTTCCGAGCAATATCCATGGGCACTTATTGTCAAATACTACCATTGTTATATATATAGATATCTATTAGTCTAATTGATAATACCGTCTGGCGGCAACTGGGTATCGGACGGTACCACAAGCAACTCCTCCTTTACAAAGCCACGGAGAGGTCCATCCAGCAAATAGTATAGTACAGGCTCACCAGATTTAGTGACAGAGCTTCCAATCCGGTAAACATTGAGTGACCACACAGGGTCAGTGGCCCGCCGCCGGTGGTCTTGCTCTGCCTCACCAGGCTGGTAGAGGTAGCGAACGCCAACATCAGAGGGAAGCTTTTGCTCTTTGACCCCTAGAGGGCGCCCTGGTACGACTGCAGAGGGCTTTTGTGCAACTCGTTTTGCCTTTATAGCATCTTTAGTTTTTTTCCCAGTCAAGCGGGTCACCTCATTATTTATCGCAGAGACTACAGCCTGCAGTCGAGAAACCCACTCAGTCGATCGTTTTCCAGTATCCCTTAACTCTACGGCATACTGGTGACCAAAGAGTCGTTCAGCAAGGGTTCGGTTAAAGCGTTCCACTATACCCTGGTCTCGATGGATATTCACACGGCCACGCCTGACTGATACTCCATGTTTTACTAACAGCTGATTCGCTGCACCCATAAACTCCCGTCCGGGGTCCACCTGAAGTAGTTTAGGCCAATGCAGCGGTCCTCGTTTGTATATCCTCTCAAGTGCACCTGCGACCTCCTTAGCCTCTTTTGTAGTCAATGGCTCAGCCGCTTTGTAGCGCGAGGCCACATCAACCAATGTTAGGGCATACTTGTAAGTCCGGCGCTTCACAACGTCATGAGGAAGAAATAAGAGATCGGCTTGGTGAACCTCATTGGGGACAGGGACATCAAACTTTGGCCTGGGAATGTGTTTTGGCACTGGCAGGTAGATTTGCCATATAGCTTGCTTTGTTAGCCACCCCCTGGCAACTTCCTCAGAAACCCTCGCTTCTGTCGCAAGCTTCTTGATAGCAGTAATGCCTTTCCAGTATCCCTTAGGACTATAGTAGATCTCTTGCATGCGACGATCCATATACAGTAAACGTTCGAGTCTCCAAATGACCTACTTAGCAAGCCTGTATGCAACCAGCCCAGTCGCAGCCATACCCAGTATAATGAACGCCACCTCACGCCCCCTCTGTTCATCTGAGGGCTCGTAGAAGTCTGAAAGCTGCGGCTCAGATCCCAGCGGGTCGACGGTTTTATTCGTAATTAAGGCGTACTCACGCATAGCCTCGTCCGCATCCTTAAAAGTATGCTCGGCATGTCCCTGGCGGCGTAGTTGCTCATTGATGAAGTCTAAACGCTCAGTTCTCTTCTTGGCCCATGCTGCCTGAGCAGATTGAAGCTGCTCGATTGCCATATCATGGCGTTTACGTTCCGCGTCCACTTGGCTGCCTCGTAATTTAGAGAATAAAAAGTTGCTCCCAGAGAATGCAAGGGCGTTAACAAGAGCACCCCCAACAAGTAGCGCGAGTGTGGCCATTACTTCAGTATATCAACTGGTAAGATTCCTTGTTTAATTAGCATATCCTTTGTGGCCATAGCTAGTGATACATCGACAACAGCGATAGCCAGGTCCCATGGGGTGAAATCAAGACGTGGCACCCCACCACCCAGAGCCATCTTAGCAAGCTTGGCATAACCTATTGAAATACCGGAAACAACTACACCGTGGTACAGAGCGTTGACGAGCATTTTTCCATCAGTAATTGGTGTTGTCATCTTATTCCATATAAAACGGATCCTTTAAATGAGCGTCTGGAGGCTTTTGTACCACAACCTGTTTAGGGTGTGAGGCTACCATCTGGTGCCTGTAGCAATACAATGCCAACACGCCAACACCGCCGACAACCAAAGGCACAGCCCATGTTGACCACGTCCACCTTTCCATAGGTTTGCTCGCTGATATTGGTTCCACAGCTTCATCTCTACCATCTGTAAGCGCTGCCTTAGCCTCTCGGAGCTCTCTCAGAAGCTTATTTTGATTGGCTGTTCGAGCTGCAGCACCCTTTCGTCCTGCCACAACCCTTTTAGCGTTTTTTGTCACTGACGTTATCTCCACCGGTGTTGTCTCCCCTTGATTCGTGTTCGTTTCTTCCATGTTTACTTACTAAATTTATTTGTCCAATTGACATCTCTTAGTAAGCACCTGTTATAGCGGAGTTAAGCACATGCTATAGCGGAGTTAAACACATACTATAGCGCCGAAGTGGTGTCTTCCTCTCCACAGGCCCCTGTTGTTTCGGTGCTTGCTTTTCCAAATTGACAGTGCTTAACTGTTGTTAAAGCCGCAGTTAAGGGAGCTAAAAACATACCATAGCGATGATATAGCTCACAAGTGGCAGTGCTTAGCGCGTGTCCAACAAACGGGTCCGTCTCGAGGTCTGTAATTAGCCTTGGCTGGTGTTCTGGTGGGATTGGTAGAAACATACAAGCAATACCTGAGTACAGCTGTAGCAGTGTCTGACCTAGAGTACGTGTCATGCTGGCACCTAGCCGAGCCTCGTATTTCACATACAGCTTTATGATCTCTTCATCAGACATTGATTCAACCTGGTCAATTGTAAGGCCCTTCAAACCAAGGTACTGACGGCCCTGACCTCCGGCTATGACGGCAGCAAGCCTATCTCTCTTAGAAGACATATCTACACTAGGGGTGCAACTAGGTTCCGCTCTCCCCCAGACTTTGTCTCCACTAAGCCAGTCGAGTCCTGTTCAAGGAGTTTATCAATAATGGTATCAGGATCCATGAATATACGTATACGCCTTCGAGCTTCAAAATACTGCACCGCTACCCAGATGAAGAAACCTAAATTGATTACTGAGGCAGCAGCTGCTATCAAGGCCAATATCACTTCAATCGACGGCATATGCAGTAGGCTGATCAGTCTTCAGCAGCAGTTTTGCGTGCTTGGTCTTTGCTAGTAGTTGGCGTACTGTGGCACGTTCCTCCTTTGTTGGAATTACATCATTTTCACGTAAGGCGTCTTCAAACGAGTCACGGTCCTTGGTGTGAAAGAGCACCATCCAGCGAGTCTGCTCACGTAAGTCCGTCAACACAGAGTTGTACTTTTGGGTGAGGACCCAGACACTTTGCTGCGCATGGCGGCCGCTAAAGGCCAGTTCGGATAACATGTCTTTCTTCTTGGTTAGGGCCTTTGTTGCCGAACAGTCATCAATAATGTACAGGGTTGGCTCGCCCTTAAAACAATGGTAGAAAGCCCTCAGGTGGTCATGGAGCCCCCTGGATCAACCACGTACACCTCTGAATCATCCCACACCCATGACCGCGTCCGATAGGCCTCGTTGAAACGTATGGTAGGGCAGAGGATTACAATATGCTCGAAGGCACCAAAGAAGGGCCCTTCAAGTAGGTCGAGGATGAATGCGGTTTTCCCACATCCTGTCTGCCCACAAACAATTGCCGAACAGGGGCCATCTGGAAATGTAAACTTAGTAGACTGCACTGACGAACCTGCCATCTTTAATGTTAAGCTGTGCATCCATTACAATATACATATAAACGTTCAATGCACCGGCCGCCTCTGCCTTTTTTGTGATCTGTATGGTGATGCCCTCAGACGCATTCTCCACAGCCCTGCCACTACCGTGCAGCTGGTCGTCATCACTCGTCCTTAAGTCGAGCCACAGAGCATACTTGGTGGTTAGGTACTCTCCTAGGGAAACGTCTTACAATGACAGGTCTTTTAATGCTATTGCTACACTGGGGTCTCGTTTACTCGTTGCTGCACAGGCCTTCTTCACCTCGTCCCACTGCTGGTAGCCACGCATGCCCTGGGCATAGAACTGATTGGGGATGCCCTCAATGGTCACCTCAACCTTCGTTATCTTTGGGTTGTAGAACGACTCTGTTTTCCTGGCGTATGAGGCGTTGGTCGGGTCTTCAAAGAGCAGTAGGATGCCCTTCATGCTGCGAGCCGGCACGTTCAGGTTGATGTTCCACAGTGTATCTCTTTTATTGTATACAAGCTTCCTGTGACGAAGCACACGGTCATACAGAATCGAGAGCCGACTTGTGTACTGTGTGCGTATCATGCGGGCCAACTCTGTGTGGGTAACCATGTCATACTCCAGCGAGATGCCATCAATTTTGTAGCTTGCAGCGGTGTCGCCTGTTGCGTGAATCACGCGGTTGTAGTCATTGAATGTGAGCTCGTATTCCAGTCTGTCACTAAGCGCACTCTGGTAGAATGGCATGTGGCTCTCGAGGAGTTCAAAATCAAGCGGAATGTAGAACCTGTTACTATAAACATCGGCTACCGCCTTGTCCTCTTCCTCCGCCTCAACCTTGTCTCCTGCCCCCACTCGTATCTTAGTTGCGTTTCTGTCATCTGATGTGTCAATGCCCTGATACTGGAGGCCCTGTCTCTCCTGTGCAGTCCGCCACAAGTCGTGGTAACAGTGGTACACATCGCTGTCATCAATAGACATGACCTCATTGCCAGAAATCTTGATTGTCAATTTCTTAACCACGGCGCGGCCCAGGTTTTGCACAACGCTGCGGTTAACATCAGTCGAGGTCAGTGTGATTGTAAAGGCCAGCCGTGCTGTCCCTGAAACAATGACGTCGTCTGCGCCTAGATTGGGGAAGCGAACCAGCAGTTGTTGGTTCTGGTCAATAGTGCTTGGATTGTTTGTAACGCATACAGATTGTCGCACGCCCTTTACCCCAAGGGGTTCGCGTATCCGGCGGTGTGGGTTTAGTTTGCGTCCGTAAGTACTCGTCATGTTGAATGTTTAATTACAATTATATCTTTAACACACAGACATGGAGTTTGATAACCCAGCATTTGACGACCCAGAGGAGGAAGGGGGATGGGAGAGGAATGACACTAACTTTGATGATGAGGAGACTAACATGATTGACGAAACTTTAGATACGTCGTATTCGACTATGCCACCATGGGCTATTACTGAAATGCCTGCGGGGTTAACAGAAGATCAGGTGGGTTCCAAAGAAGAAACTGAAGTCTTAGTTAAGAGGTGGGAGAAGGCAGTGTCTAAGCATGGGCTGCAGGCCACTCTGGAGTTTAGATCGTCTCAACAAGGTGACCTTTGGGTTAAGTGGGACCGAGAATGGAAACTTCTGACATGGAAGAATAATCCAAACAAATTCCTCTCTCCTAGGAGTATCCTAGATTACGGTGGTACACCGCTTGCTCGGGCTCTTGGAGTGACCCCTGAACTATCCACAATGGCAGTAAAAGCCCTACAAGGCGTTGACGAAGCTGCTGCTAAAGCAGAAGCTGCACTTCCAGATATGTTAGAAATGAGCAGCCTTGAAGCTGTGACAGAGCAAGGTGGTGTGGAAGAAACAGGATTCATAGAGGACGTTCATAACACCATCCAAGACCTAGGTACACAAACAGACAACGAACTACCGATTGGATTGGCAATCTCGACCCTTGTAGTTGCTTTGACGGGCGGAGGGAGCACTAGTCCAACCCCGGCACCAACGCCGACACCAGCTGATAAGCCTGGTTTAAAGGAATGGATTAAAAAACAGCTGAACTTCTTGGCAAACGTCCTGAAGGGCCTAGCCGGTAAGGCAGCAGCTGCCCTTCCAGGAATCATTAGATCCATCGTATCATGGCTGCTTACGTCAGCTGCAAAGGTGGCTGGTTGGATGGCAGAACATGTATGGGCCGCAGTTGTGGCGGTGGGGGGAGTTATCCTCCTGATACTCCGTGACTTACTACGTAGCAAACCAAAGCACAGCTAAGCCTTTAGCGATTCCGCCTATAATAAGAGCGGTTTTCTCATCCTCGTGCGCCCCACGCAGACCAGTCTCGGCCATAGGGGCGGGCCCTGGAGAGGAGAGTTCCATATCTGTATCTGTATCTGGCGGAGGGTCAAAGCTTCCTCTATCTGGAACAACCGGAACCGCGTTGACATCAGTATTGCTGCCGATCTGCTGCTCCTCAGTTGCGATAGTAATCAGATTGTTGTACCCAGCAACGTCTCCAATGGCGAGGCTCATATCAGACGGAGCCATGTACAGGCCCGTTCCAAACACATAATCAACCTTTGAGGAGGCATTCTGGAGGACGTTCTGATACCGTCGGATGGATGATGGAATATCCACTGGGGAGTTGATGGCATCCTCAACGTTAGCCTGAAATTGTTTTTGGGCATCAAAGGACGTTCCAACACCTAGTATCTCTGAGCGGGTCTACGCCTGAGCACTAAGAATGGCCCAGACATAGGTCCGAATGCTGTCGTTAATTCGCTCAACGCCGGTCTGTGTAAAGCCCTCAGACGTGTCCAGTATGAAGGTACTCCAGGCCTCATCTGCTTCAGGTCCCTGTGCTAGATGTAAGACAGCACCAATTCTCTCCTGAAAGAATTGTAGGTTTTTCGCGTGAGCAAAACCTGGCTTTGTATCCTTTTCCGCCTCAAAGGCCATCCGTGTAGGGTCATAACGAACGTTTCGACCAGCAACCTTGACGACACTCCCGTAACCATACGCATCATGTGCATATAAGATACCAAGACCACTATTAGCTACGGTTGCCTTCTGGCGCCAATCTGTGTTTGGTTGAACACCAAAGTTAGTGCAGAGTCTCTCATATGCCCTCTTGTCATATGTATTGTTATAGGGGTCATAGGCATGATCCTGAGGTAGAGGCGCTTGCAGTTCTGCTAATAGGCGACGCACTGTGTAATAAAGGTGAAAGGTGTAGAGAGCTTTCACGAGTGGAATCCCAGCCTCGAGGTGGTCGTGGGATGACACGCCGCAGCCGGCTGATGCACACCACACTGCAAAGTTTAACTGGTTCTGCCAAAACTGCATTGGATTTGTCAACCAGTCTTTTACTACTTTGTCCGCTGTTACCGGCGGCACCTTATAGTTACTGAATAGATCAGAAAACTTTGCTGTGAATGTACCACCATTGTAAACAAATTGAATTGTTTGTCGGGTTAGTTTATCTCCCACACTATATGAGGCTGGATACACCCCGCCTGCACCATATGGGGTAGCTTTTCTATTGAAACTAAAGGCTTGTTTATTCATAGTGCTATGTATCACACTCTGTCAAATGTTCAAAGCGGCGGCGCTGTGTCCCTGCAAAAACCTATTGACAACACTGCGGGCGATCTATGTGTTGGCCTAAGGTCAATCACGTATTCTGTGGGCTGGTACAATCTCGAATCAAACGAGACCATTCAATGGCGGTCAAGGACTTCAGGAGAGAGAGGAAAAATTGTCTCATTAAAAACCGGGCCTCTGGAGTTTCAGCCTTCTTCGGGAGCAGATTACACCATTAGGTATCGGTTTGGAAGTTGATGCTGCAAATGGGTTTATTACCCTAACAGTTCCAGACAATGGGGCTGTGAATATATCAGACGGAGTGTTAAAAATGTTGGGTCTTGATGACGGTCTCGGGTGGATACCTTCAGGTACTTACACCTCCTACCGGCCCATCAACTTTAGCATGTTCTACACATTATATATTCACCTCGATCAAGTCAGCACCACACACAACATGCTAGATGGTGCACCCACTACGCTTCTTGAAGTTGTTGGCTTAGAGGGTGGCTCTTTCGGTGATATTATAACCACGAACATAACTAATCCTGTATGTAAGCGTGTCACTAATGGAACAGTGCATGAGTTAAAGGTTCAGTTACGCGATAATAAAGGAAGGCTGTTGGATAACCACGACTTACCTGTTAGCGTTGTTCTTGAATTTACAAGATGTCAATAAAAACGAGTATTTATGGACCTAAGCAAAAACCGACAGACACTGTTCAGGGCGCCGACCTCTCGGAATATGCTACAAAGACCTATGTATCTATTGGTGACTCATAAAAAATGGATAAAAGTGGCGGTACTATGACTGGAGACCTTGAAATGGGAGATAATAAAATCGTTGAGTTGGGAGACCCGACTTCACCGAAGGATGCTGTTCATAAAAAGTATATTGATGCTGAATATAGACAGCAGAACAGGTACCTGAGACGATACGTAGATGAAAAGACGAAACCACTCATTACTATATGGGCAGAAGCAAGTGGCCCCCTTCGCAGAGGATATGAGTGGTCGTTTGGCCATGGGGCTAGGGGTCGAGACTCACATGACTCAAGCTGTGGATATACCATGTTATGTAATGGCAAGATCATTCGTATGGGGTTGTCTTCGGGTGTTGGTGCTGATGCTGGTCCTATAACAGTCGTTCCTGTTATTAATGGAACGAATCAAGTGGTAGGAATAAGTAAGCCTGCTAACCAACGGGCTGTTGTAATAACTTTAGACCAGTCTTTACAGCTAGAACAAGGCAACATTATTAACTTTTATACAACCACACAAAACAGAGGGGCGACTTGGTCTGTAGCTTCACTCCTAATTGAACTTGATATATAGACTTATGTATACAAAGACAGTATGAAACAACAACCAACGACTGCACCGTTAAATCCAGAGCCTCCTATATGTGGTCTGGGGCACTCCTATCGGCTGAATGAGATCAGTCTTAAGAAGCAATACCTTGAGAAAGAAATTGAAAAATATGGTGCTATGTACAAAAAATATAGGTGTGCAGTAAACTCAGTGGACGCTGTAGACACTGCTTTAGTTGCTGTGGGTATGTGTCTTGGCGCAAGTGGTGTAGGTGTAAATGTCTACAATAGTTGCCATTCCTATTGCCACAGTGTTGGGTGCTACTGGAGCCGTTTGTGGGCTACTTGTAATTGCTGGAAAATTCATCAGTAGGCGGCTGACCATTAAGTTAAAAAGGCATGACAAGATCTGCGTTCTCGCTCAGAGCAAATTGAATACCATTGCTGACATTGTATCGGCGGCGCTTGAAGATGGGTATATCTCAGATGATGAGTTTAAGCTCGTTTCGGTCGAGATCATGAAATATAGTCAAATGAAAAGTGACATTAAAGCAAAATGTTAGAAAGCGGCAGAATCGCCCCCCTAGACCTGCTAAGGTATGACCCTGACAGTCCATTTAAAGAGTTGGGGTTGCTAGATATAATGGAGGCGGCGATAAAATCTTTCTGCAACGATCATACTGGAGTCAAACAAAATACGGACCAGTGGGAGACCATGAGGAAGGGCTGCGTTGGAGGAAGTGACTACTCCTCTATCATAGGGAAAAACTACTTCAGCAGCTATAGCAAGAAGCTGACAGAAAAAACTAGCAACGGGGGTATTCGCTTTAGCGCACCCTGCCTCTGGGGTACGACTTTTGAGGAGGTTGCAATTGCGATATTGGAGAAGGTGTACGACACCAAGGTCTACGAAATAATATCTATATTGATGGCGGCGCGACGGCCTACTCTCCGGATGGCTTTTGTGTGCTCCCAATCCGGCAGGCTGGAGTGGATGCTGTCTGTCTGGGGCATCCTGAGGAGGTTGTACTGCTCGAGATAAAGTGCCCCTACACTCGGAGTCCTGGGAGGGTGATTCCTAATATGTATAAGCCTCAGGTTCTGTTGGGGTTGCACCACAGTCCAGTGGCGACCATCGGGGTGTTTGTCGACTGCGTTTTCAGGTTGTGCTCCTTTGAGGACCTGGGAAGGGCTGAGACGTATAACCAGGTGTATCACAAGGATCGGAAGAAATATAAGGAGACGGTGGCTTGGGGGTGGGCGGGGGTGGAGGGGCTTGAAGACGGCGACTATAGTGCGAACGGGAGATTTAATAGTTGCCTGGGCTTGGTACAGGAGCATCACGGTCCTTGGTTGGGAAGACCGAGTGGGACCACAGAGAGGCCGACGGGGGCTTTCTACTGTTGGAAGCTCTTTACGATGAGATTGATAACCGCTCGTCCCGATCCCGACTTTATCGAGAAGAACGACTCTAAGGTTGCCCAGTTTATACAGGACCTCAACCGTGTGAAAAATGGAACTTACAGCGACGGTCGCAGATATTTATCACTCAATAACCTCTACGGTGACTAACTACTGGTGTGGGGGGAGGTGCGAGCGGTTCGCTGGCTCATGTGAGTCACCCTGTGTGTTTTCTGGGTTGCACCATATGAGATAGGTGTGTAATAATCATATGAGACTGGTGTGCCAGTATTACTGAACTTGAGGGTCGTGTAAAGGAGTTGATATTACATACAGAGTATATGAAAGATGAAAAAATAGTTTGCATCTGAGTGATATGGAGACTAAGTATGATGACCTTGTGAAACTGCAGGACATGGTGAGAGATCTAGAGGTTAAGAACAATGATCTTATGGAGCGAATGGAACACCTAGAGGACCTTGTTTGCAGGTTGTGAACGACATACTAGTTTACCAACAAACTAGCCCCTTGGCCCCGTTTGGGGGTCTGGTCCGAGGGGCCCTAGGGTGAGCAAATATCTTGTATAAGCCGTCCAAGGGTCAGTAGTATATATAAAGGAGGTAGGTGTGCCTGAACCGCGACATAAAGGTAGCCAAAAGTCGGGTTGCTCTGGAGTGAAAGAGCGAGCGCTTCTATAAGATAGGTGTGACAGAACCCATATGAGATAGGTGTGTCATAATCATATGAGACTGGTGAGCAAATATCTTGTATAAGCCGTCCAAGGGTCAGTAGTATATATAAAGGAGGTAGGTGTGCCTGAACCGCGACATAAAGGTAGCCGAAAGTCGGGTTGCTCTGGAGTGAAAGAGCGAGCGCTTCTATAAGATAGGTGTGACAGAACCCATATGAGATAGGTGTGTCATAATCATATGAGACTGGTGTGCCAGTACCGCTACTCCCTATACTACTCAGTGAGTACCGCAAATGATTAAGATTCTCTGGAATTTTATTTTGGTTTATTCTTAGAGATTAAAATATATTTTGTTTTTGTTTGTAGGATGAAGATAAAAGAAATTAGTTAGAATTAAATATTTTTAAAATTAAATATATATAAATGTTATACTGGTGTTTGTGTTATTAATTGCACTCGATGAATCTGTGGTATAATTACACAAGTTGGTAATGTGATTTGCTTATTGTCGAATTCATGTCGCGCTTCTATGGTTATTGGATAACGACTCATGTCAAACGATTTGATGAATTAGTCATTGTGAGTTGCCTCCCCTTAGATTACTCAAGCGTATATCACTGTCAACCCTGCTGTCGGTCGATTTCGCATTCACCTCAGATATTGTGGTGACATCATTCTATTTTTGGAAAGTGTTTCCGACTGCTGAGCTTTGCGACCTTGGTAATACATTGAGCTGTGCGCTATTTGGATGACATCATTCTATTTTTGGAAAGTGTTTCCGACTGCTGACCTAAGCTAATACCCCATGTGGTGAGGGTCCATATAAAACGCGAGAGTGTCTCAGTTCAGTTATAACCCATGGCTGGGAAGAGACAGGTAGAAGCTTTCAATGATGTGAACAAACGCAGTAGACAGATGAGTGATGCAGACTTGTTAAAAGCCCTGGAACAAATCGAGATGGAAAGCAGTAAGTATGATTTTATTTTCTATATCTGAATTATAGAATTACCAGGTATACGTCATTTATTTATTTATTTATTTTTGTTACGCGTGTGTGTTTTAGTGTTGATGGGAGACGAAGATATTTGACATACAGCCATGGACGCGTATGAAATCGAACATGCCAATTGAGAATTAAGAATTGAGGAATGACGGAAATCTTTATATTGACAGATTATCGATGATTATGTCGACAGAAGCTGTCTTGCCTGCGAATGAAAGAGCTATACGGACTCATACGCGATTTGGAAGCCTGCAAACTGTTTACAATTATAGTTTATCTGAAGATGTGCCCAACCTCAACCAGTATATATTTGAGGAATGCGATTCAGCCTTTAAAATCAACGGGAGTTATGGATTCTTATTACGTCACCTCTACGGAATACGACGATTTTGACAGGGCTATGCGTGAAATAACACAAACAGACTTGATCTACGCCCAGAATCAACGACCTGACTCGAGTGTGGAGGCAGTAACAAATTTGACCGTCTTTGTGAACCCAATCGAAGATCACGTGATCGGCTACCCACCTACTGTTATACCGGATCACCTGATATATGTATTCTTCATCAAATTCTTACGTGATTTCAACTTGGAGTGGCGGGGTCACTCTCCTATGGAGCAGAGATATGATATTCTACTTACACCTGACCAACCCACACACATTGCCTTCACTCCTCGCAATAAACAGACACACGTGCATTTTCCCCCAGTTTTTAAACTATTACGCCAATAAGCTGATATATAAATAACTTTGAAATATCGACGATTGAAATAATTATTCACGTAGCATTTTCTTTTGCAATTATTTTGTCGTAACTTACGATATGTGTTTAAGTCATGATTTACTCCTGCATATTCTTTCTAAGCACACTTAGTCATAATCATATTTTTTATTATACCTGCCTGTCATAATATAATTTTATATTTCATATCCAGTACTAATTACCTCCACATATTATAACCTTTTATCAATACCATATATTCTTAAACCTTTTGTTCTTTATACTTACCTCATGTTTCCATGTAAGTTGTATTTGACAATGACATTGTTAGTATTATACCATTCCATATCAACTTGTATGTTAAGAAACTATCTTATTAGTTTTATACCCTTTGACTTGATTCTTGACTCCTTCACAAAAACTACATATTTTTCCAGTTTGTACACATTTACTCCATTAAAATGATAAATACATAACTTTCAAAAGGCGACGATTGAAATAATTATTCACGTAGCATTTTCTTTTGCAATTATTTTGTCGTAACTTACGATATGTGTTAAAGTCATGATTTACTCCTGCATATTCTTTCTTAGCACACTTAGTCATAATCATATTTTATATTATACCTGCCTGTCATAATATAATTTTATATCTCATATCCAGTACTAATTACCTCCACTTTGTATTCTTCTGCGTATTGAACACAGAATAACAGTTAATCACATGTCTCATCAATGTCATTAGTAATCACATATTATAACCTTTTATCAATACCATATATTCTTAAACTTTTTGTTCTTTATTCTTACCTCCTCATGTTTCCATGTAAGTTGTACTTGACAATGACATTGTTAGTATTATACCATCCCATATCAACATGTATGTTAAGAAACTATCTTATTAGTTTTATACCCTTTGACTTGATTCTTGACTCCTTCACAAAATTACATATTTTTCCAGTTTGTACATATTTACTCTATTAAAATGATAAATACATAACTTTCGAATGGCGACTATTGGATTTGTCTGTCCATGATGTTGTTGTTTTATTTAATTGTCATAATCTAATGGTCATTTAATTTTTCTGTAATTGGAGATACGGTTTCTGTAAGGCCACCCTAATTAAACATGTTCCACAAGAAAAAGGAACTAACCCAACAAATATTATATGTGAATATAATAGTCTTTGTTTATTCACTATTTTCAGACAGCCATTTTTTTTATTAAGATATTATGACCCTCAACATTACTATAACTAAGTACTGGATAGCGAGACTTGACGACATGAGTTTTCACCTGATTTTATTGAAACTTTGTTGAAGAGATTAATAACTCGATCTTTGAACGGGTTAATGATGTTGAGAAATTTCTATTCATTTGTTTGGCATACGGCCTCTGTCAGTGAAATAGTATTTAACAGTTTGAAGCAAACTGGTAACAAATTCTTGTTTTGACTTTAGTTTGCACGTGAATGAAAATTAATACCATGGCGGTATTCAGTTACTGATGAATGAAAATTACAGGAGACTTGTCATAATATACTGAATAAATTTTAATTCGAAGGAAGAGTTTTGTAACTCTCATTTGGAATTTAGCTTGCTGGTGAATGTAATTGTCAGATTTTAGGGTGGAGTTATGGGTTACAAATAGCGGTTGGGGGGTTGTTTTGAAAAAAGTTTTCAAAAGAAATTATATTTGTCAGAACTTTAATTATGGTACACATGTATGTATAGTGGTATATAGTGTATAGTGATCCGAAAACCGTATATGTTAGTGGTATATGTTTAGTCGGTATATGTATAAGTCGGTATATATGGTATAGTCGGTAAATGTATAGTGGGTATATATATATAGTTTATATACATATATATAGGTATATGAATATTTATGTGTAGTCGGTATATGTATAGTCGGTATATATATAGTAGTCGGTACTAGTTATATAGTCGGTTATATGTATAGTCGTTATATGTATAGTCGGTATATATATATAGTCGGTATATGTATAATTCGGGTATAATATAGTCGGTAATGTATGTATAGTGACTATATATATATAGTCGGTATATGTTATAGTCGGTATATATGTATAGTCGGTATTTGCATAGTCGGTATATATTAGTCGGTATATTTATATATATCGTATATATGTATAGTGGTTATATGTAGTATAGGTATATGGTATATATGTATAATGTATAGTCGGTATTGTATATAGTCGGTATATGTATAGTGGGTATTATATATATAGTCGTATATGTATAGTGGTATATATATATATAGTCGGTATATTTATAATAGTGTATATAGTATAGGTATAGTCGGTATACATATAGTCGGTATATATATATATATAGTCGGTATATGTATATATCGGTATATGTAGAGTGGTATATATGTATATGTTTAGTAGGTATATGTATAACGGTATATGGATAGTCGGTAAATGAATAGTGGGTATATATATATAGTCGGTATATGTATAGTTGTTATATGTATAGTCGGTATTTGCATAGTCGGTATATTACATATACCGACTATACAATACCGACTACACATATAACGTCGACTATATATATAGACTATATATATATACACTATACATATATACATATACCGACTATATATTCATACAACCACTATTCATATATATATACATATACATATACATTATAGTATGTATATGTAGAGTGGGTATATGTTTAGTAGGTATATGTATAGCGGGTATATGGATAGTCGGTAAATGAATAGTGGGTATATATAGTCGGTATATGTATAGTTGTTATATGTATAGTCGGTATTTGCATAGCAGCCCACATTTTGCCCTATAAATACAACGACAAACCTCATATATCAGACTTGGAAATATATATCGTACGCATCTACAACTTCGAACATCTCAACATCACAGTTGTAGTAAAGACCATCCAAACATCCCCAGAGCGTGCCGATCTACAACTTCGTAAATAAAGGATTACATCTACAGTTCGCCGTATCAATTACTCGTTACACCTCTCGCAAGCCATCGTCGAATCCCCGACGGTCACAGTTGGTGGAGAACCCGGTTTCAGACCTCCTTTAGGCTGGTCAGCTTTTAATGCCAAATACCCGTCTACAAGCGCGAACTGATCACCAATCTACTATGGCATATTTCCACGCCATACTTCCTCCTCGATTTGCTAAAGAACACGCAGGTGAGTGGTTTGACACTTTGAAACTGCACGCTAGAGCAAGTAAGTGGGACGAAGGACAAAAAACTGGGATTTATCCCGTGTTTACTGGATGACCCTGCTAGATCCTGGTATCACACACCCTACCTGATTCCGTTAAAACGGACTTACAGAAACTGGAGGACGCTTTAAAGAGTCGCTTTGACTCTATCGACGGCCTAAGACACACGTTTATCAGACGTTTTAACAACCGTCAGTTACAGCGAGGTGAGACACACTGGACGACTACCTCGATGACATCAAAAAGATGGGAAAACTTTTGGGTCGTTCAGACCAAGACGTACTGGACACTTTCATCTGCGGCCTACCGGATCACATTAAACCTTTAGTGCTTCAACACGACCCCCAGAGCATAGACATTGCATTAAGGCACGCACGCTTGTGTGTCTCGGGCTCCGCAAAACCATTCCAACAGTGCTGAACAACCGTCACCTACCACAAAGGAACCCCAACTCATCAGTTTGGTGGAAACGCTGATTAACAAAATCGAACTGTTAGGAAACCAACATAGCAGCTGCCGACGCCACACCAAGACATCAGCAGAAAAGAGAGAGCAGGCCAACTCAACGGAACCACCACAACTCAACAAAGTATGCGCAATACAATGGTCAGTCAGTTTATTGTAACAGGTGTGGTAGTAGCAATCACAAGTCACATCAATGTTTACACATTACATCCATTTGTCATTTTTGTAAGCGTACTGGGCACACCGAAAGAGCATGCCGCAGCAAGCAATTTTCGCGCCGATCACCCTCCCACCCTTCCCCGTCACATCCTTCCACTTCTACTCAGTCGCAGCAGCCGCAAATGACACCATCCTCAATCCCACCCTCTCAAATTCTTAATCCATCAATACAATCTCCTCCACCACAAAGTAGTCAAACTTCAACACCCCTCGCTCCCAACAGACAAAAAAATACTCAAGCTGTAAATGAGCCACAATCGCAGCTATCACAATTCCCCCTGGTGATCCAATATTTAATCAAATTGATAGCTTACTCAAGAAACGCAAAAACAAAAAACGGACTACCAATATACAAAGTCAAGTGGAAAGGACCTATGACGTCCAGCTGGGAATTAGCTTCTCACATACCGGACCACTTGATTGAAAAATTTCATATAAAACGGACAAATCAAGGTAAAATAAGAAAGCACAAAAAGTGAATAAAACCAAAGGTTACATCAGTTCATCCACAAGCTCGCCGTTATGATAATTATTGATCTTGAACATTATGGATTACAATTACTGGCATTGTCAGGATCGTTTGATAGTTGTATTTGCACTCTTGTCTTGTTTTGTTTCTTCCCGTCTGTCTAGTCATTTTAACAACCGATATTGATAATTTTTTTTATTTAACTCTTTTGAACGAAATTCTGTCGACACCTTTAGAGCCAAACCATAAAATGTCGGTATTGTAAATCGGCTGGAGATAGGATAAACATATATATACTGGATAGCAGTACACAATCGATATACGGTTTTTTCATTGCAGGTTCCCTCACAAACTAATTTCTACGACGCTCGTGAATCATTCATGATGCGTGTTGATAAAGTAACTGTAGAAATTTCTAATATGATACCGGACGTAAAGCACACGGTGATAATTAAAAAACGCAGAGCCAATTCGGGACAGCTATGTTAAAGATGTTAAAACAATATGTCAATGCCATGGTTAAAGTGTCAAACAGACAGACACTTGCGTTTGAAACGCATGAGTTCCTACATGTCGCTTGTTAAACAGTAGGCTAGACAATGCCCCCACTCAAATACAGCGAATCATGATGAGCTAACCAAATTGGCTAAGGGAATCGAGAGTATTATCCATTATGTTCAAGGGAATTGTTATCGATAACCAATTTACCAATAATCAATAACCAATTTATTATAATCCAGAATCCCCCATAGCCCCATCCTCTACCCCATGCTCGAAAAAAAAGCGCACCGACACTAATAGCACCTTGTAGCGGCATACTGTCTCGAACGATGCTCTGGTTTGTCCAAGTATAGGCTGAATCTCTTTACATTAACAAAGTAATTGTATGTTTATTATAAAATTACTGTTTACTTTAATGCAACTTAACTTTGATTTCATATATTTTGAATGTATAATATTGTAATTATATCAACTAAGATGTTAGTAAAAAAAAAATGCTGTTTAATGTAACTAAGTTTAGCATGTATATAGGTATGTAAACATGTCATCGTCTAGATACTTTTTTTTATACCCCTACCACATCTGTAATTTTTCATTCATGTACAATACAAAACGAAACTGATTGACATAAATACCGCGCATGCGTTGCCACCATCGAATTATAATTAGGACGCAGGATACCCTAATTTTATTATCTCAAATGATTAAATCCTTGAAGAACATTTGAAACATCATTAAGGACTCGAACATTTAAAGTTTCAAGTAATTGAGCCATTTTTGTTGTGTGGTTCAAATCGCATATATTTAACTTGTTGAAATTCTACATCGTTGCATATGTATATAATTTTTTGTCTTCATTATAGAGTTCGCTACACTGACATCATCGTCCGCTATATGTAGAGTTCACCACACTGACATCATCATGCGCTGTATATAGAGTTTACTACGCAGCATCTCAGTCAGCTGTATATAGAGTACACTACGTTGACATCATGGTCCGCTGTACCTAGAGTTCGCTACACTGACATCATCGTCCACTGAATATAGAGTTCACTTCATTGACATCTCAGTCAGCGGTATATAAAGTTTGATACACTAACATCATCGTCCGCTGTTTATAGATTTCGCTACTCTGACATCATCTTCCGCTGAATATGGAATTCGCTACATTGACATCTCAGTCCGCTGTATATGAAGTTCGCTAAGCCGACATCATCGTCCCCTGTATATATATATCACTATATTGACATCTCAGTCAGCTGTATATGAAGTTCGCTACGCTGACATCATCGTCCGCTGTATGTAGAGTTTACATTGACATCTCAGTCAGCTGTATAGAGAGTTCGCTAATCTGACATCATCGTCCGCTCTATATAGAGTTCGCCACACTGACAATATCGTGCGCTGTATATAGAGTTCACTACATTGACATCTCAGTCGGCTGTATATAGAGTTCGCTACGCTGATATCATATTCCGCTGTATTTAGAGTTCTCTACATGGACATCTCAGTCAGCTGTGTTTGAAGTTCGCTATGTTAACATCATAACATCATCGTCCGCTCTATATATAGAGTTCGCTACACTGACATCATCGTCCCGCTCTATATATAGATCACTACATTGACATCTCAGTCAGCTGTATATGAAGTTCGCAACGCTGACATCATTTTCCGCTGTATATAGAGTTCGCTACACTAACATCATCGTCCGCAGTACATAGAGATCGCTACATTGACATCTCAGTCAGCTGTATATGCAGTTCGCTACGCCGACATCATCGTCTCCTGTATATAGTGATCACTCTATTGACATCTCAGTCAGCTGTGTATGAAGTTCGCCACGCTGACATCATCGTCCGCTGTATGTAGAGTTTACATTGACATCTCAGTCAGCTGTATAGAGAGTTCGCTAATCTGACATCATCGTCCGCTATATATAGAGTTCACTACATTGACATTTCAGTCATTTGTATATAGGGTTCGCTACACTGACATCATCGTTCGCAGTTTATAGAGTGCGCTACACAGACATCATAATCATATTTGTAAAGCCTGCTCAACACTGACATAAAAGTCTGCTGTATGAAGAATTAGGTACAATGACACCATAGTCAACTGTGTAAAAACTGCGCTACGCAGACCTCATAGTCAGTTGTTTGTAGATTTCGCTACGCTGATGTCATAGTCAGTTGTATGTAGATTTCGCTACACTGACATTATAGCCGTCTATGCAAAAACTACTTTTCACTGACATGCTATTCAGCTGTATATAGAGTTCGCTACACTGACATCATCGTGCGCTGTTGATCGAGTTCACTACACTGACATCATCGTCCGCTGTATATAGAGTACCCTACGTTGATATTTCAGTCAGCTGTATGTGAAGTTCGCTACACTGACATCATCGTCCGCTATATGTAGAGTTCACCACACTGACATCATCATGCGCTGTATATAGAGTTCACTACGCAGCATCTCAGTCAGCTGTATATAAAGTTCACTACACTGACATCATCGTCCGCTGTACCTAGAGTTCGCTACACTGACATCATCGTCCACTGAATATAGAGTTCACTTCATTGACATCTCAGTCAGCGGTATGTATAAAGTTCGATACACTAACATCATCGTCCGCTTTTATGTAGATTTCGCTACTCTGACATCATCTTCCGCTGAATATAGAATTTGCTACATTGACATCTCAGTCAGCTGTATATGAAGTTCGCTACGCCGACATCATCGTCCCCTGTATATATATAGTTCACTATATTGACATCTCAGTCAGCTGTATATGAAGTTCGCTACGCTGACATCATCGTCCGCTGTATATAGAGTTTACATTGACATCTCATTCAGCTGTATAGAGAGTTCGCTACACTGACATCATCGTCAGCTGTATATAGAGTTCACTACATTGACATTTCATCGTCATTTGTATATAGAGTTCGCTACACTGACATCATCGTCCGCTGTATGTAGGGTTCACCTACACTGACATCATCATGCGTTGTATATAGAGTTCACTACGCAGCATCTCAGTCAGCTGTATATAGAGTACACTACGTTGACATCATCGTCCGCTGTATATTGAGTTCGCTACACTTACATCATCGTCCGCAGTACATAGAGTTCGCTACATTGACATCTCAGTCAGCTGTATATGAAGTTCGCCACGCTGACATCATCTTCCGCTGTATATAGAGTTTACATTGACATCTCAGTCAGCTGTATAGAGAGTTCGCTACACTAACATCATCGTTCGCAGTTTATAGGGTGCGCTACACAGACATCATAATCATATTTGTAAAGCCTGCTCAACACTGACATAAAAGTCTGCTGTATGAAGAATTAGGTACAATGACACCATAGTCAACTGTGTAAAAAGTTGCGCTACGCAGACCATCATAGTCAGTTGTTTGTAGATTTCGCTACGCTGATGTCATAGTCAGTTGTATGTAGATTTCGCTACACTGACATTATAGCCGTCTATGCAAAAACTACTTTTCACTGACATGCTATTCAGCTGTATATAGAGTTCGCTACACTGACATCATCGTGCGCTGTTGATCGAGTTCCCTACACCGACATCAGCGTCCGCTGTATATAGAGTTTTCTACATTGACATCTCAGTCAGCTGTAAACAGAGTTCGATACACTAACATCATCGTCCGCTGTACATAGAGTTCGCTACATTGACATCTCAGTCAGCTGTATATGAAGTTCGCTACGCCGACATCATCGTCCCCTGTATATAGTGATCACTATATTGACATCTCAGTCAGCTGTATATGAAGTTCGCTACGCTGACATTATCGACCACTGTATATAGAGTTTACATTGACATCTCAGTCAGCTGTGTAGAGAGTTCGCTAATGTGACATCATCGTCCGCTGTATATAGATTTCACTACATTGACATTTCAGTCAGTTGTATCTAGGGTTCGCTACACTGACATCATCGTTCGCAGTTTATAGAGTGCGCTACACAGACATCATAATCATATTTGTAAAGCCTGCTCAACACTGACATAAAAGTCTGCTGTATGAAGAATTAGGTACAATGACACCATAGTCAACTGTGTAAAAACTGCGCTACGCAGACCTCATAGTCAGTTGTTTGTAGATTTCGCTACGCTGATGTCATAGTCAGTTGTATGTAGATTTCGCTACACTGACGTTATAGCCGTCTATGCAAAAACTACTTTTCACTGACATGCTATTCAGCTGTATATAGAGTTCGCTACACTGACATCATCGTGCGCTGTTGATCGAGTTCCCTACACCGACATCAGCGTCCGCTGTATATAGAGTTTTCTACATTGACATCTCAGTCAGCTGTAAACACAGTTCGATACACTAACATCATCGTCCGCAGTACATAGAGTTCGCTACACTGACATCATCGTCTGGTGAATATAGAGTTCGCTAAATTGACATCTCAGTCAGCGGTATATAAAGTTTGATACACTAACATCATCGTCCGCTGTTTAAAGATTTCGCTACTATGACATCATCTTCCGATGAATATGGAATTTGCTACATTGACATCTCAGTTCGCTGTATATGAAGTTCGCTAAGCCGACATCATCGTCCCCTGTATATATATATCACTATATTGACATCTCAGTCAGCTGTATATGAAGTTCGCTACGCTGACATCATCGTCCGCTGTATGTAGAGTTTACATTGACATCTCAGTCAGCTGTATAGAGAGTTCGCTAATCTGACATCATCGTCCGCTCTATATAGAGTTCGCCACACTGACAATATCGTGCGCTGTATATAGAGTTCACTACATTGACATCTCAGTCGGCTGTATATAGAGTTCGCTACGCTGATATCATATTCCGCTGTATATAGAGTTTACGTTGACATCTCAGTCAGATGTATAGAGAGTTCGCTAATCTGACATCATCTTCCGCTGTATATAGAGTTCACTACATTGGCATTTCAGTCAGTTGTATCTAGAGTTCGCTACAATGACATCATCGTCCGCTGTATGTAGAGTTCACCACGCTGACATCATCATGCGCTGTATATAGAGTTCACTACGCAGCATCTCAGTCAGCTGTATATAGAGTACAAAACGTTGACATCATCGTCCGCTGTACATAGAGTTCGCTACACTGACATCATCGTGCGCTTTATATAATGTTCACTACAATGAAATCATCGTCCGCTTTATATAGAGTTCGCTACATTGACATCTCAGTCAGCTGTATATAAAGTTCGATACACTAAAATTATCTTCCCGCTGTTTATAGAGTTCGCTACACTGACATCATCGTCCGCTGTATATAGAGTACACAACGTTGACATTTCAGAAAGCTGTATATAAAGTTTGCTACACTGACATCATCGTCCGCTGTATATAGAGATCACTACATTGACATCTGAGTCAGCTGTATATGGAGTTCACTACGCTGACATCATCGTCCGCTGTAAATAGAGTTCGCTACACTAACATCATCGTCCGCTGTATATAGAGTTTGCTACACAGATATCATCGTCCGCTGTATATAGAGTTCGCTACATTAAGATCATCGTCTGCTGTATGTAGAGTTCGCTATACTGACATCATCGTCCGCTGAATATAGAGTTAGCTAAATTGACATCTCAGTCCGCTGTATATAAAGTTCGCTAAGCCGACATCAATTTACGCTGTATATAGAGTTCTCTACATTAACATCTCAGTCGGCTGTATATTAAGTTCGCTACGCTGACAACATCGTCCGCTGTATATAGAGTTTACATTGACATCTCAGTCAGATGTATAGAGAGTTCGCTAATCTGACATCATCTTCCGCTGTATATAGAGTTCACTACATTGACATTTCAGTCAGTTGTATCTAGGGTTCGCTACACTGACATCATCGTCCGCTGTATGTAGGGTTCACCACACTGACATCATCATGCGCTGTATATAGAGTTCACTACGCAGCATCTCAGTCAGCTGTATATAGAGTACACTACGTTGACATCATCGTCCGCTGAATATTGAGTTCGCTAAACTAACATCATCGTCCACTGTATATAGAGTTCGCTACATTGACATCTCAGTCAGCTGTATATGAAGTTCGCCACGCTGACATCATCTTCCGCTGTATATAGCGTTTACATTGACATCTCAGTCAGCTGTATAGAGAGTTCGCTACACTAACATCATCGTTCGCAGTTTATAGAGTGCGCTACACAGACATCATAATCATATTTGTAAAGCCTGCTCAACACTGACATAAAAGTCTGCTGTATGAAGAATTAGGTACAATGACATCATAGTCAACTGTGTAAAAACTGCGCTACGCAGACCTCATAGTCAGTTGTTTGTAGATTTCGCTACGCTGATGTCATAGTCAGTTGTATGTAGATTTCGCTACACTGACATTATAGCCGTCTATGCAAAAACTACTTTTCACTGACATGCTATTCAGCTGTATATAGAGTTCGCTACACTGACATCATCGTGCGCTGTTGATCGAGTTCCCTACACTTACATCATCGTCCGCTGTATTTAGAGTTCACTACATTGACATCTCAGTCAGCTGTATATGAAGTTAGCTACGCTGACATCATCGTGCGCTGTATATAGAGTTTACTACACTGACAACATCGTGCGCTGTATATAGAGTTCACTGCATTGACATCTCAGTAAGCTGTATACAAAGTTCGCTACACTGACATCATCGTCCGCTGTTGATCGAGTTCCCTACACTGACATCATCGTCCGCTGTATATAGAGTACTCTACGTTGATTTTTCAGTCAGCTGTATGTATAGTTCGCTACACTGACATCATCGTCCGCTTTATGTAGAGTTCACCACACTGACATCATCGTGTGCTGTATATAGAGTTCGCTACGCAGACATCTCGGTCAGCTGTATAATGAGTACACTACGTTGACATCATCGTCCGCTGTATATAGAGTTCGCTACACTGACATTATCGTGCGCTGTATAAAATGTTCACTACACCGACATCAGCGTCCGCTGTATATAGAGTTTTCTACATTGACATCTCAGTCAGCTGTAAACACAGTTCGATACACTAACATCATCGTCCGCTGCATATAGATTTCGCTACACTGACATCATCGTCTGCTGAATATAGAGTTCGCTACATTGACATCTCAGTCAGCTGTATATGAAGTTCGCTACGCCGACATCATCGTCCCCTGTATAATGAGATCACTATGTTGATATCTCAGTCAGCTGTATATGAAGTTCTCTACGCTGACAACATAGTCAGCTGTACAGAGATTTTACTACACTGACATCTCAGTGAGCTATATAAAGAGTACGCATCGCTTCGATCATAGTTTGCGGTTTATAGATTTCGCTAAACTGACATAATCGTCCGCTGTATATAGATTTCGCTACACTGACATCATCGTCTGCTGAATATAGAGTTCACTACATTGACATCTCAGTCAGCTGTATATAGAGTTCGCTACGCTGATATCATATTCCGCTGTATTTAGAGTTCACTACATGGACGTCTCAGTCAGCTGTGTTTGAAGTTCGCTATGCTAACATCATCGTCCGCTCTATATAGAGTTCGCCACACTGACAATATCGTGCGCTGTATATAGAGTTCACTACATTGACATCTCAGTCGGCTGTATATAGAGTTCGCTACGCTGATATCATATTCCGCTGTATTTAGAGTTCACTACATGGACATCTCAGTCAGCTGTGTTTGAAGTTCGCTATGCTAACATCATCGTCCGCTCTATATATAGATCACTACATTGACATCTCAGTCAGCTGTAAACAGAGTTCGATACACTAACATCATCGTCCGCAGTACATAGAGTTCGCTACATTGACATCTCAGTCAGCTGTATATGAAGTTCGCTACGCCGACATCATCGTCCCCTGTATATAGTGATCACTATATTGACATCTCAGTCAGCTGTATATGAAGTTCGCTACGCTGACATTATCGACCACTGTATATAGAGTTTACATTGACATCTCAGTCAGCTGTATAGAGAGTTCGCTAATGTGACATCATCGTCCGCTGTATATAGAGTTTCACTACATTGACATTTCAGTCAGTTGTATCTAGGGTTCGCTACACTGACATCATCGTTCGCAGTTTATAGAGTGCGCTACACAGACATCATAATCATATTTGTAAAGCCTGCTCAACACTGACATAAAAGTCTGCTGTATGAAGAATTAGGTACAATGACACCATAGTCAACTGTGTAAAAACTGCGCTACGCAGACCTCATAGTCAGTTGTTTGTAGATTTCGCTACGCTGATGTCATAGTCAGTTGTATGTAGATTTCGCTACACTGACGTTATAGCCGTCTATGCAAAAACTACTTTTCACTGACATGCTATTCAGCTGTATATAGAGTTCGCTACACTGACATCATCGTGCGCTGTTGATCGAGTTCCCTACACCGACATCATCGTCCGCTGTATATAGAGAGTTTTCTACATTGACATCTCAGTCAGCTGTATGTACAGTTCGATACACTGTCGTCCCTGTACCTAGAGTTTCGCTACTATGACATCATCGTCCGCTGAATATGGATATCATCATCTCAGTCTGTATATGAGAGTTCGCTACATTGACATCATCGTCAGCTGTATATAGATTTCGCTACCACTGACATCATCAGTATAGAAGTTCGCTATATAACATCATCGTCCGGCTATCGCTTGACATCTCAGTCAGCTGTATATGAGATTTCGCTACACTGACATCATCGTCCGCTGTATATAGAGTTCGCTACACTGACATCATCGTCGCTGTATATAGAGTTCACTACATTGACATCTCAGTCAGCTGTATATAGAGTTCGCTACGCTGACATCATCGTCCGCTGTATATAGAGTTCACTACATTGACATCTCAGTCAGCTGTATTTGAGAGTTCGCTATGCTGACATCATCGTCCGCTGTATATAGAGTTCGCTACACTGACATTATCGTCCGCTGTATATAGAGTTCACTACATTGACATCTCAGTCAGCTGTATATATAGAGTTCGCTACGCTGACATCATCATCCGCTGTATATAGAGTTCACTACACTGACATCTCAGTCATCTGTATTTGTAAGTTCGCTTGACTATCATCGTCCGCTGTATATAGAGTTCGCTACACTGACATCATCGTGCGCTGTATATAGAGTTCACTACATTGACATCTCAGTCAGCTGTATATAGAGTTCGCTACATTTCCGACATCTCAGTCCGCTGTATATAGAGTTCGCTACACTACATCATCGTCCGCTGTATATAGAGTTCGCTACACGACTGACATCATCGTCCGCTGTATATAGAGTTCACTACGTTGACATCATCAGTCCGCTGTATATAGAGTTTGCTACACTGACATCTCAGTCAGCTGTATAGAGAGAGTCGCTACGCTGACATCATCGTCCGCTGTATATAGAGTTCACTACATTGACATCTCAGTCAGCTGTAAATAGAGTTCGCTACAACTAACATCATCGTTCGCTGTATATAGAGTTTCGCTACACAGACATCATAATCATATTTGTATATGAGTTCCGCAACACTGACATCATCGTCTGCTGTATGAAGAATTAGGTACAATGACATCATAGTCAACTGTATAAAAGTTGCGCTACGCAGACCTCATAGTCAGTTGTATGTAGATTTCGCTACGCTGACATCATTCAGTCAGCTGTATGTAGATTTCGCTACACTGACATTATAGTCCGTCTATGCAAAACTACTTTTCACTGACATGCATATTCAGCTGTATATAGAGTTCGCTACACTGACATCATCGTGCGCTGTATGATCGAGTTCCCTACACTTGACATCATCGTCCGCTGTATATAAGTTCGCTACATTGACATTTCAGTCAGCTGTATATAGTTCGCTACAACTGACATCATCATCCGTCCCGCTATATGTAAGTTCGCCACTGACATCATCGTCATACCCTAATTGCTAGAGTTCACTACGCTAGACATCTCAGTCAGCGGTATATAAAGTTTCGCTACACTGACATCCATCGTCCGCTGTTAATTAGACTTTTCACTACATGACATCGTCGTCCCCGCTGTATATAGAAGTTCGCTACACTGACATCATCAGTCAGCTGTATATGGTAGTTCGCTACACTGACATCATCGTCCGCTGTATATAGAGTTCACTACACTGACATCATCGTCCGCTGTATATAGAGTTCGCTACGCTGACATCATCGTTCCGCTGTATATAGAGTTCGCTACATTGACATCTCAGTCAGCTGTATATAGAGTTCGCTACGCTGACATCTCTCATTCCGCTGTATATAGAGTTCACTACATTGACATTTCAGTCGTCAGCTGTATATAGAGTTCGCTACACTAACATCATCGTCCGCTGTATATAGAGTTACTCATTGACATCTCAGTCAGCTGTTTATATTGAGTTCGCCGGGCCCGCTGTGTATTTAGGTATCAGGTCATAGTTCGCTGTATATAAGATTTCGCTACATCGACATCATAGTCAGCTTTATATGATTCGTTCGCTCGACTTGACATCATAGTCAGCTTATATAGATATTCGCTACACTGACATCTCGTCCGCTGTATATAGAGTTCGCTTACAACCTGCATCAATCGTCCGCTGTATATAGAGTTTCGCTACACTGACATCATCAGCTGCTGTATATAGATGAAGTCGCTACACTTGACATCATCAGTCCGCTGTATATAGAGTTCACTACATTGACATCTCAGTCAGCTTGTATATGAAGTTCGCTACACTGACATCATCGTCCGCTGTATATCGAGTTCGATACACTGACATCATCATGTCAGCTGTATATAGAGTTCACTACGCTGACATCATCGTTCCGCTGTATATAGAGTTCACTACATTGACATCATCGTCAGCTGTATATAAAGTTCGCTACACTAACATCAATCGTCCGCTGTTGATATAGTTCCCTACATTGACATCATCGTCAGCTGTATATAGAGTTCGCTACGCTGATTATCATCGTCCGCTGTATATAGAGTTCGCCTACACTGACATCATCGTCCGCTGTATATAGAGTTCGCTACATTGACATCTCAGTCACTGTATATAGATTTCGCTACACTAACATCATCGTCTGCTGTATGTAGAGTTCGCTATACTGACATCATCGTCCTGCTGAATAAGAGTTCGCTACATTGACATCATAGTCCGCTGTATATAGAAGTTCGCTACGCTGACATCATTGTCAGCTGTATATAGAGTTCTCTACATTACATCTCAGTCAGCTGTATTAGATTTCGCTACACTGACCATTACTCGTCGTCCGCTGTTTGATGACAGTTTCGCTACTTGACATCTCTAGTCCCGCTGACTAGGAGAGTTCGCTGTTGACGGTTCACGACATCATCGTCGGCGCTGTATATAGAGTTCACTATATTGACATCTCAGTCAGCTGTATATGAAGTTCGCTACGCTGACAGTAGCGTCAGCTGTATATAGAGTTTACTACACTGACATCATCGTGCGCTGTATATAGAGTTCACTACATTCACATCTCAAGTCAGCTGTAATATAAAGTTCGCTACTGTGGACATCATCGTCCGCTGTATATAGAGTTTCGCTACACTGACATCATTCGTCCCGCAGTATATAGAGTTCGCTACATTGACATCTCAGTCAGCTGTATATGAAGTTCGCTACGCTGACCATTCATCGTCCGCTGTATATAGAGTTCAATACATTGACATCTCAGTCAGCTGTTTTAGAGAGTTTCGCTACGGCTAACATCATCGTTCCCAGTTTATAGAGTGCCTACACAGACATCATAATCATATTTGTAAAGTTCGCTCAACACTGACATAATCCGTGCGCTGTATGAAGAATTGGGTACATTGACATCTCAGTCAAAACTGTAGTATAGAGAAATGCGCTACGCGACCTCATAGTCAGTTGTTTTGTAGAGTTCACTACGCTGATTTCATAGTCAGTTGTATGTAGGTTTCGCTACACTGACATTATAGCCGTCTATGCAAAAACTACTTTTCACTGACATGCTATTCAGCTGTATATATAGTTTCGCTACACTGACATCATCGTGCGCTGTATATAGAGTTCACTACACTTAACATCATCGTGCGCTGTATTTAGAGTTCACTACATTGACATCTCAGTCAGCTGTATATGAAGTTAGCTACGCCTGACATCATCGTGCGCTGTATATAGAGTTTACTACACTGACATCATCGTGCGCTGTTATAGAGTTCACTACATTGACATCTCAGTCAGCTGTATACAAAGTTCGCTACACTAACATCATCGTCCGCTGTGATCGAGTTCCCTACACTGACATCATCGTCCCGCTGTATATAGAGTACCCTACGTTGATATTTCAGTCAGCTGTATGTATAGTTCGCTACACTGACATCATCGTCGCTTTATGTAGAGTTTCACCACACTGACATCATCGTGTGCTTTATATAGAGTTCGCTACGCAGACATCTCGGTCAGCTGGTAATAATGAGTACACTACGTTGACATCATCGTCCGCTGTATATAGAGTTCGCTACGCTTACATTTATCGTGCGCTGTATATAAATGTTCACTACACAAACACATCACATCACTACACAACACCGACATCAGCGTCCGCTGTATTAGAGTTTTTCTACATTGACATCTCAGTCAGCTGTAACACAGTTCGATACACTAACATCATCGTCCGCTGCATATAGAGTTTCGCTACACTGACATCATCGTCTGGTGAATATAGAGTTCGCTACATTGACATCTCAGTCCAGCTGTATATGAGTTCGCTACGCCGACATCATCGTCCCCTGTATAATGAGATCACTATGTTGATATCTCAGTCAGCTGTATATGAAGTTCTCTACGCTGACAACATAGTCATCTGTAGCAGAGATTTTACTACACTGACCTCTCAGTGAGCTATATAAGAGTACGCATCGCTTCGATCATAGTCCGCGGTTTTATAGATTTTCGCTAAAACTGACATAATCGTCCGCTGTATATAGATTTCGCTACACTGACATCATCGTCTGCTGAATATGAGTTCACTACATGACATCTCAGTCAGCTGTATATAGAGTTCGCTACGCTGATATCATATTCCGCTGTATTTAGAGTTCACTACATGGACATCTCAGTCAGCTGTGTTTGAAGTTCGCTATGCTAACATCATC
>CM067345.1:21066950-21087705 GCA_034190875.2 Urechis unicinctus | reverse complement strand
TCGGCGGGTCGAACAAGGTCAACTCGCGGGCAAAACGACTGTCAAATAGACCAACAGGATGACGGGGGAAAAACCATGACACTATGGTTGGAATAGGTTCATGATCGGTGTTTTTTTGTTAGTGTCGATAAGTACTTTGTAAATGAATTTACCACCCATCATTGACATGAACACTGCGCGAACTTCTCAAAGATTAGGGTAACTTTACAAACAATCCTTATAGTGCTTTGACACAGCTAAAATAGATCTTCGGATCAGGACTTGAACCATTTAATGAATAATATCACCACACACAAAAGCACTGCAAGACCCAGTTTGGTGTCTAAAATGGATATTCGCCTACTCCCCTGCTGATTCAAAATGCTGTAAATTTTGCGTCTTTAAGAAATAGCGATGCATCTATTCATGGCAAATATTACACAGCTAAAATATATATTTCGCGGATCCCCTCTCAGATGTTCCTAATTATTCTCATTGTGGGTCAATGGCATTGTTTTGCATGTGAATTTACTCGAGTGACATAATAATATGACATTCAAGCGGTGTGAATTGTAAGAACACGTTTTCTCCCCAGAACAATACTGGCACTTAGACCGCCCATTACTTACCACGGACTTATGTACAAATGCACATCTAGGACTACAAATGAATGATCGATTTGTTCAATTGGGAATGCAAATGAAGAATCCGTAGCATAGATGGGACGCGTAAGGTGATATGTAAGGGAAAATGGTCGGTATGGTTATAACGTCTGCGAGTCTAGTCGCATCATTTATGATAAATATAAATAACTTGTATTGTGCAAAATGGTGGCCGATATGAATGATATTCAAATCATGTCTGGACGCTGTCATATATTTCTTTGCGTTCAACGTACCTGCCCAGTTAAATAAAGCAAATTCCGCTGGCAAAAGCGAGCCTTTGTGCGTTACGGATATCGTTGTTGAATAATATTTTCAGCATTCTGACACTTTATTCCTGCAGCGCCATGAAAACCGAAAGTGGAATAACGAAGGGCTATACAAATCAAAGGATTCTGAATGTGAATGTCACTGACGCAATCTTTCTGTGTCGTTATTTACTGCAATAGGACATGCTAGACAAAGGTTTAGAAGTGAAATGAATATCAACGCGATATCATTCTCAGCTGAGAAACGTGACGCCTCATTTAATAGGTATTTAATTAATGTAAGTAATGGTCTGGCGCACATACAATCAACGAGTTGGTGCCTTTATTCGTCACTACCGGTTACGGCTAGGTAATTTTTTTACATGCAAGGCTACCTTAAAATCCAATAGTTACTCGCAAAATCAACGTATTCAGTGCAATTAGTTGTGTAATTAATGGGTGACGATTTTGGAGCAGTGCATAGTCGGTATTATATTGAGACTGTCTATGAATCATGATGAAAATAAGCTGTTTAATGATGCTAACGGCAATGATGTTAACCATAAGACTGAGGCATGATTAATAAGTATGTTGGAAGATATGACGGAGTCTTCACTGCACTTAATCACATGAACATACAAATTACCTCTTAATATTGTTGGCTGCGATTTTACTCCACATGTATCACCCAAAGCTTCAGCTAGCTAATCCTGCACCTACACCAGCACTATATGTCGATCGTTCAATATTGGACTCCGCAATATTTGGCCTTCCTAGTTCATTAAACTCAGTCTTGTGGCCTGATGCAAACCCTGCTATACCAGCCATTGGCCTTTGCGATGTGCGCAATCGGGATATCGAATATTTGCAAGACATCGAATATTCTTTTGTTCCTTGACAATGTCAGAAAATGTCCCTCCTGCTTTTGCTTAAAGATCTGCCACGCTTGTTGGTTTTGCAGCCATAACACTGGTCAGGGTTTAATTAACCCGTAACTTGCGCTCTGTGTAAAACAGTTCGTGGCTTTCTGCACTTAAATTCAAATGTACGATAATGCAAGTTAAACTGACTCACTGTGCTTCTATTCATTCACTCCAGGTCACTTCCACTGAAAGTTGGGTGATATATCCAATAAACCTCTTCTCTTACTATTGTCCACTCCTGACAGCTGAGGTATCGTCAGTCGTTTGAAATACGCCGATGACTCATAAGTACTCGACGTTCACTCGGTGATTTGGTGTCCGAATCTGTCTAGCTGCTAATAATAAATGCATAGTTGTGCTTCATTATCGCCAATCGTTTATCAACATTAACCCTCAAGTAAAAGTTTGGACACAAAAATCGAAAAGCGACGGGGTTGATAACCAACGTACAAGCAAGTCTGTCATTAGGTAATATTATCGATCAAACTTGACATTTTTCAGATTCTGATGACGTCCAATAAATGAAATTAATGGTTGATGAATCACGTCAAAAAATTTCAAAATCCTGACAAATAGCATAGTAAACGATTGGTTGTTATTTTATGGATTCATTAACAAACGCGGTCAATTGCATTTTTAACCACAAAACACATTAAATTATTGTTCTAAGCAATATACAGCTGTGGACTGTTGATTACGTTGTGTAAATATGATGTCTATTTGACCCTTATTAATATATGCACTCCAACATTACGCAGCATATAGAGGAAGACATAGTAAAGGATGCCGAGTTAAATTATGCACTATCTTGTATACGTATTAATAATGTGTATGCGCCAGAGGTCGCTCCAGCGATGGCTTATCCACCTCAGAATGTTTTATAGTTTTGCGGAAAAATATTAGCACAGATGAACTCTGCATTACGAAAGAGTATCAACCAAATCCACTAGACATTGCGGTTGTCGAGATGCTACTGCTGCTCACGTGTAAGGTATCGCGGAGATGGGTGGCGAGTTTGTAGGCATGTCAGCACACATACACAGTCAAACAGAGTAGGAAAATGGATACTAGCTAATACATGGACAAGCTTGAACTGTTATCATCGAATACATGTATCTGTATTTGTTTTGTTCATAACTCACGATTCTTATGGTTACGATTCTGGGACGATGAAATTATATTAGATTCAGTTTTATAACCCATAAACAGCTTAATCTCAAGAAACGCATCTGTGTAAAGACAATCTGGAATTCCACATCAAGCATTTGCGTCAGGCAAGCCGCTGTCACGATGGGTATCATTTATAAAGTGGCGACTTCCTTTCACACATGATATCAGATCCAGCCGATGATTCGACGTAAAGGGCCGTTTACAGTTACACTGAAAGTCAGTCTGGTAAGCAAGCATCCCAAAATGACATTGCGATGTTGGAAGGCTGTGAATTCAACATGAAAGGTGGCTACAATGCTGCTCTATTTTCTATCCACCATCCAACGAGTGAACCATTCTGTTAATTTGGTATCTTTCCGGGTAATTAACAGTAAGTTTCTCATTAATCGTCAATATTCCGATACACCTGGCATGACGCTAAAACCAAAATGATTTATCTCCGACTAAGGCAGAGATATTTTCTCCAAATGTGTATGTATAATGAGTGCGTTTTGCTTGTTTTCCACACCATGTAATTTTAGGCTTATGGAAGTGTAGGATATTGATACTTGCTTGTTTGTTTCTCAATCTGCTTTAGATATTAACAGTATGATTCATATTTGGCAAACCCTACGCATTGTTTGATAGGGTAGAGATATTTCCTAAGAAAATGGGCGAACGATGATATAAGTTACTTAGAGATGTGAAGGGTTGTTTGTTAAACGTATCTCCGATTTGTGGTTAAGGAATAACATGTTGGTGTATGCAATCACATACATACCACTGAGTAAGAATATGCTATTTATTTAGATGGAGAGTCGATGACAGTATCCAACAAGGTCAGAAGATACATTGCTACTCAAATATTAGGCATATAACATATATATACATCTATTAACTCAACAAAACTACAATGTATTGTAAAATATAATCAAGTTATCGAGTTGTCACACATCTAAGTTGTGTAAGGTTGGAAATGTTCTGGCGCGATTCTACCCGCATTTGCATAACAATGGAACAAGTAACAATGCCTCAAGCCAACTTAACGGTGCCATGGACCAGATGATAATTTGTAAGTGTGGTAAGTTTAAGTAAATTAAATGTTTATAAACATTTATATTTCTTCAGAATAGTAATTAACAAGTGTCCACATACTTAGTCAGCAGAAGTTGGCGAGTTGATTCACTCGCAAGAAGATAAAATATCCGGCAATGTTCGACAAAACCACAAAATGTTAATGATCGTATGTGACTTATAGAAAAAACGTTCAGCTGCATCATTAAACAAGCCATGTTGCTGCAATTAGCAGTGTGTGCCAGATTTTTAGATATTGCTTAAAATATAAACAACATGAATAATAGTTTCAACACATCTGTCAGTTTAGGCATATGTCCTCCACGATCACAGCAACTAGCTATCACTTCCGGTTAAAGATGGACGCGGAAACATCTTGCATTCAAGTTGTCAATCAGGGTATTCCAGGATATGGGATATATACATTATATGTAAGGTCATTAACTTGATACTCAAACGCCGCCGTAGTGCTGCTGTGTTATTGGAACAATCAATATATTAGCTGTTAATTTATATCTATTGTGGTAGGGGGCAAACTAGGATGGATTTATGGCAATATGTCCATACTTTATTGCCGTTTGCTGCTAAAATGCGCCTATTGCTTTTTCATCAATGTTCAAGCATTTGTGAACTAAACTTCTTTTGTTCATAAAGATAGTTTTGAACTAAAATCGTTACGTGTATTACATTCTCAATAATAAGACTGTCACTTCGTTAAAGGGAAATATTATTTGCAGTCGAACGCTCTACATATTTAAAATGCACCAAGTATTATTTGTATCGTTACTACTCTATTTACCAGTTTATATTTTGCTTAGACATTGCTATGATACTTTTTATTGTACCGTCAATGTTTGCCAAAGCATTATAGGGTGACTTTTCCGTGTTTTGTCTACTCCTTTCAAGTCCCCATTGCGCAACTACCAAATTAAACCGGGCAATTTAACAAATGCTTTGTGATGGATGGATGAACGGTCAGAAATCAATGAGCCTAATATATATATCGATTTGCTGTCGTTGACATGTTATCATTAAGTATTGTCATCGTGTTTCGGTGAGCTACTGGGTCCGAAAACAGCACTGTACTCAACACGTCATGATAATTACGGATTGCTGAAAATGTCTGCGAATACATTTGGTGCTTGAGTCTCGTTCCATTGCAGAGGAAACAGCAAAGTTTGAACGATAAAACGGATAAGATTACCATAAAAAAGCCAATGAACAAATTTGGACGAAATATTATTCAGCCTTCGTATTCTAGATTTGGCCACAATCTTAACTCAAATGCCGACATAGCTCACGTACGTGTAAGGTCAAGCACACTCAGCCTTCAAAGTACGAGTATCTCTTCATAGCATGAATCAAAGTTAAACAGTGTCAGCGGATATGCATCCTTTGGTAAAAGTATGGCTACTGGAAAGGCACATGATATCAAGCATTCCTTATGCGCTAATCCGTTGAAAACACGCCAAGCACGTCATTGCTCATCCAACCTGTGACATACGTTCTTGGACCTAAATAACGGGTCTATCCATTGTTATAATGGTCGTCGATATTGACCGGCGAGCGGTTTGACACTCATAACTGTATTCTAAGCCACAGCGCTACCACGAGTATCAGCAAGCACGAATCTAAGCGTGATTTATTTGTCAAGGGGTATTATCTAAGTCATCTAAGTATGATGTTTCATGGTTCATCATCTACTAGAGGTAAAAATTGGAACAGAGTGGACTGGTACGTAATTGACTGTTGGTGACAGGATTGGAGGATACCACTGAACCTCTCTTCTTCTTGCACAGGAAACATTTTAGGGCATTACAGGATGCATCATTGAAACCCATGTTGTTTTTAAAAGCGAGACAATGTTAGTTATTATGATAATTGGTAGGTTCCCCTGGAAACCAGTGCATTACTTCTTCACCAATATTCGATATGACAGGATCAGCCCACAGCCAGCATCCCTCATGATTAACATCAGTTCCTGGCACAAAGAATTCTATGGAATGAAGAAAAATCACAAAGCTATTAAAAGCAAAACAACCTGCATTTTATGCCAGTGTTTCCAGTTTTCGTAAATGTCCCGTAACTATCACAACGGGGTAACAAAGTAAGGAATTCGACAACTTATATGTAACAACAAATTGATGACTCACCCTCGGAAGTCACAAAAGGTGTAGATCCAAGCCATCTACGTACCTCCGTTATTTCGTTTGCACTTGTGAAACTAGCCAGATAGTAGCCATGGCCGATGTAAGAGCACATATCCCGCGCCTCATACCACTTTACACGTCTCATAACAAAAGTATACGAATGGTTATCGCTGTGATATGTTGCAGACATCCTGGTTGCCAGAGATGAATCTAAACACAACATTAACAAACTTTTTTGCAGAGGCGAAATACAATATAAAACTTGCTTTAGTACATTTTCAAACTACTTACTTTGGCGATCGATGTAAGTTCTTCTGATCAGCTTGTCACAGTGAGGGTTTGCAATTAACTCACTGAGATAGACATCAGCAACGGGATACATGCTGATATGGCAGCACTGCCGATGCATCAGACACTGCAAAGCACAGTGATGATTGTCCGTGCAAAAAATCTGGTCGACGATTGTGGGTTTAGCTTATGTCAGTTAAATAGAACGTTACGCCATCGTTCGAGCTTATTTGGGATGGTATAGTAAAGTAACTGATGAGAACGATCAGCCTCAATAAGGCAAAGACCTTCTCGAACGCCATTGTGTATGCCACTGCCAGGCAGGTGTCCGGCGAGCCGACCATATAAGTTCCCACTTTGTTGCTTCTCCTAAGACTAAATGCATCGGTCGGCGCAAGTCACTGCGCAGTCGCTCGCAGAAGTAGACAGAGTGACAAACCATTGGTGAATATTCATTTATTATTCAAGAGCTATTAGTTCCTAGCTTGCGCCCTTGCAATGGTTTGCCACCATAATAGGGAAGAACACAAATGCACACGTGCTCTGATTCCGGAATAGAAAGCAAATTTGAATAAGTTCAAAACAGGACAATCATAACGTCCATTATGATAACCTACCTCCGCATCATCAGGTATAAACCCGAGTAGTGAAAGATTCATGAATGCCCTTCGAGTGTCTCCCATCTAGGGTTGAGCCGGCTGATTGTCAGATGTAACTATCGTCTGTTTTTTAAACAATCCGAAGCTACTGTCTATGAAGGATTGGAGACATACGCCTTTCCATACGTATTGACATGTATGTATGTATGTATGTATGTATGTATGTATGTATGTATGTATGTATGTATGTATGTATGTATGTATGTATGTATGTATGTATGTATGTATGTATGTATGTATGTATGTATGTATGTATGTATGTATGTATGTATGTATGTATGTATGTATGTATGTATGTATGTATGTATGTATGTATGTATGTATGTATGTATGTATGTGTATGTATGTATGTATGTATGTATGTATGTATGTATGTATGTATGTATGTGTATGTATGTATGTATGTATGTATGTATGTATGTATGTATGTGTATGTATGTATGTATGTGTATGTATGTATGTCCTGTGTGTATGTATGTATGTATGTATGTATGTATGTATGTATGTATGTATGTATGTATGTATGTATGTATGTATGTATGTATGTGTATGTATGTATGTATGTATGTATGTATGTATGTATGTATGCATGCATGCATGTATGTATGTACGTACGTACGTACGTATGTATGTATGTATGTACGCATGTATGTATGTAAGCATGTATGCATTTATCAACTCGCCGTCGTCGATATTGACGAGGGCGCAATAAAAGCCCCTTTTCTTTAGTCACTGTGCGAGGCTGTATATCTGTATGCATGTATATCTGTATGTATGCTGTAATTATAAGTATCAAAGCCGAACCTATATGATGTTAAATGTGGTCAAAAACAGATAATTGTGTTTGTTCAGAATATATTATGAGAAGAACATGTTATAGCCTAAGAGTTTTGAGAACCACAATCCGGCCGATGAAGCTTCCATGCAGCGACTGTTATGTTAACACATTACGCTAAGCGCAGGTATTGTAAAGAGGATTTGCCGAATCAATTTTGATATCTTTCAAACATCGATCTTGCCCAAATCACTGCATGTTTCTGTTTGTGACGAGAACTATGATAGTGTACAAACAAATGATATCTGATTTGTTGTACATGGAGACTGTTAATCAGCTACATATCGCCGAAAAAGCCAGAGAGTGATATGTCAAAGCCATCCATTTCTTTCTAGGTTTTTAAATCAATTGCTTTATAATACAATTGGCCATTAGATATCGTTATAGAGCACAACAGCAGCTCTATCGCGATTTACGAATTTGTTCGGGCAATGATATATATTGTTGCGTATCTTAATTGGATCCGTTAACGATAAAATCCTCTGTCCTTGGCGGTTTAACTGCGATTGTGTCGTCAGATATGTCCTTGCATTAACTCCTAGATGATGGATCACGTCATAAAACTTGAGGATAGTTTATTATATGAGTAAGTGTCGGCGGGTAGAACAAATATCTAGATGAACTCGCGGACAAAACGACTGTGAAATGGACCATCAGTATGGCGGAAAAACATGAAACTCTGGTTGGAATAGGCTCGAGATCGGTGCTTTTTGTTTAGTTCGATAAGTAACTCTGTAAAGGAAAACATTCTAGCAAAGACATGAAACAGATTGGCCGAGTCTGGCTATTGTAATTCACCACCGATCATTGACATGAACACTTCGATAACTTCTCAAATATGAGGATAAATTTGCAAACAATCTTTATAGTGCTTCGACACAGCTAAAATAGATCTACGGATCAGGACTTGAACCATTAAATGAACAATATCACCACACACAAAAGCACTGCAAGACCCAGTAAGGTCTCTTAGATGGATATTTGCCTGCGCCGCCGCTGATACAAAACGCTGTTAATATTGCGTCTTGAATGAGTCTCAAGTTAGGAACAGGGATGACTTGTTTCCTCTACACATTCAAACAATATGATGTCTACAGACATGTAAGCAGCTCCAGAACGCGTTTAACCTACTGCTACATTGGAGATGTGTCTTAGTGAACCAGACAGCTTATTTTGGATAATTCATATCATTGGATAGCAGTTATGAACATATGTACAACATCAGGTTGACAGCGAATCGCAATATAACTTTCCGTTCTGTGCAAGGCATAATTGCCGAAAATATTTCGTGTGTATTGTGTTTTCTCCTTCTGGTAGAGATTCGCCCATCACGTTTCGAGCCCTGGCGTAAATAAATAAATAAATAACGAAGCGGGCCTTCCAGGAAAATTGAACTTTTGGCAATCATTCAGTTGGATAATCTATCTACGCCAGAATGGTGATAGTTAATAGACAAGAAACTCATCGCTTTATAAAGATAGTGCATGATGATTCATTGCCAGACTTGACCATAATGCGTATAGAATCGATCGATGGAATCTTTTCAATGTATTTTGTATAATATTAGGGTAAACAGTTAGCTGACATTGATTGAGTGATTGAGATTGGGGCATAACGATGAAATGATATAAGGGACATATCAAGCAAACAAATATGCAACATTCAGTTTTGGATTTATTTTCCTGAATTGCAAAACACACATTTACCCAACGTGGTGATATGCATATAGCGTGCAGATCCGACGATGCCTATATGTGGTGGTAATGGGTATTCAAATTATATAATCTGTGGCCTCGACCCTATTCTCCAGAAGTCGCTGCACTAAGTGCGCATATTGTTTGGTATCGTTCCACATCGATAGGTACGATAATAAAGTGACACACATATTCAGACTACTTCCCCACCGTTATAATAATAATAACAGTGTTAATCTGAACATGTTTGGATATTTAATTGTATAACCGTGCATAAACCATGTGTTGAATGATATTAATTGAACCATGCATTTATTTTACTGTCATCCACTTTGAATTACCTAGGTGAACCCGCACATGATTGTTCATACTGAGAGCTGATATGGGCTGCATTCGCTCTCCTTTTTGTAGCTCGTGGCTATGTTGAGTGAAACGCTTAATGACTACTCTATTTCGATATCCGATATGATAGCATATATATCTCACGGACTTTGAGGCCATAGTCAGATAATATTCATTATTGCTAGTGCCAAATAACGCTATTAAGCAGTTTTGAAGAGCGTCATCTCGATGTTGGTATTCGAAGGCTTTTTCTTTGCATTCTGCAACTATTCCAAGTCATTGAAAAACTGGTAATGAGCTTTGCTAAATTCCCTTGCTTACATGGTAATCGACTTACTACCAAATTAAATTTTGTTGCTGAACAAAGCAGCTCAGTTATCACACCGTAGCAATTTATAACAATCTATGTTGTTCCCTGCTATCCTCATTCTTACTGTGTTTAAACAGAGTACCGTATTACTGAGATGGAATATTCTAATGCTCTAAGAAGCAAATGTTCAATGGTATTGGAATATTACGGGGGAGTGATAATCATTAACTGCATTAACTGTGTCTTTTACTCGAACGCCTGACGCCGAACATGTAGGCAAAATTAAGATGGTTGACCATCAGATTGCGATTTGTAATTGCCAATGACATCCACAGATGGTCGTGGCTAACCATAACGTGATATATCACCACTTCATTCATCGCATTGACATGCATATATATCTATTGAAAACATGTTCTGGCTGCTGAAAATAGCCATTTAGCAATTGAATTGAAGAGCGCATTGCTACAGGATTCCCTGTATATATCCAATCTTTCATTAATACCACCTTTACAAACTCATTTAGCCTTTGTTGCCGTGATTGATCAGGCTCTTTGCTCGTATTACTCTCACTGCGTGACATGTCTTGGTGACATTGGCTTCTTAGTGCGACACAAATGCATCACTCCTTGATCACAAGGTCGCGTTAGTAAAACATTGACCCTTTTAATGTGGCTAACTGACTTCATTGGAGCGAAAAAACATTCTGCATATTTAAGGCTGTAAATTATATAGTATGTGATATACATCCAATCTTAGTTTATACAAATCGTTTAGAATAGTGGATATTGTAGAAAGGGGCGTTACTATCTTAACTTGGAGGAAAATTATATCAAAGTGATCAATTTATTTGGACACTGTGATCGGTCATGATTTTATCCGATTATTTATCTTAACTTCTGAATCAATAATCAAGTGATTGCGTCAATATGGACCGCATAAAATCAGCAAACCCTTCCTAACGACGTGGAAAAATCAGTGGGTTACTGGGTCCAATGTATATGCACGAGGAAGCAAACGAAATGTGATGTGCCACCTAGCGACACTATCGTAAAGCGTAAGCATAAATATTGTTGAATGAATTATGAAATAAACATGTAAGCGTACAGTTGCTTTACAAGTTATGTTGACTATGTGCTGTTCATCAATCTTTGCCCGTCAAGGCTACAAACTGTTTTATGAGTGAGGCAGCAGTTCTATATCCACAATGTCTAACATAGCGCTGTCCATTTCTTTATGGTTTACCCAAATATATATTTAACGCAAATAGAGTTTCAAGGTGCTGACCATGAGTGAATTTACCCAAAGCAGAAAGATAACCTTCATTGCCACCAAGGATTGCTCTTTACACAATCAGATATATTGCCGCATGCCTTGAAAATAAATAATTCAGATTCTGTCGAAGATAAATTCATTCCGAAGGTTTAAAACATCAAAGGTACCAGCAGGAATGTGACTGCATAAAGCCCCAGGTTAAATACATCACTGCATAAATTTTCGTTCATGTAATAGTTGGCCCTTGCCGAGAAATAATAATAAAAACTTCATACTATTATGTTACGCCATTAAATACACAGCTGGCCGCTAGTCATACCTCATTGTATGTCATAAAAGACTGGCTACTGGACACACAAAGGAATTGAATTTGTTTAACAGCGGTTGATTTAATGCGCGAACCCAACGTGATGTAGAATGTTAACAATGAGATTCTATGAGCGCCTTGATGGGATTAGCAATATTAGTAAACAGTTAATTAATTATGTAACTCTTAGTGTATGTTAGTAATTTTAAGGCTTGGATTTGAGATTAGAAATCAAATATTCACAGATGTAGCTACGATAGAAAGAACATTTCCCTTGGTGCAAATAATTAAGTGTGGGGACTAGGGGTGAGTTTTGTTTTTTGGCAGGGAATGGAAAGCGAAGTTGGTCATACGATCTAAACTCACGATGCATCACTAGATCTCCATAGCATTACGTACATCAAGACAATTATGCACTATCTATGTCTCATTTCACAAGGCAGCTTTTTGTGCCGATGAATAAGGGAAATACAATAGTCTGCGGATAGTTACTCTGAGTTGTTGTGTTTTTTACAAAATGTTCCGAGAGTAAAAGATCGATGTCAAACTATGAATCATCTGTCTCTGTTATATCCACGGCACTCATTCAGAATTTATAGTAGGTTCTCACCAACATCGGGATGGAGCAAGTGTAAGGTAATCCTAACGTAATTCCGCCAATGAACTGTTGAGATTATTCTACCGACAGATTAAAGCCAAGTGCATCGGATCTTAAACAATTGTATCTTCAGTCATGCGGTATCGATATATGCATAACGGCAGATAGTGACAACAGGCTTTTTACATCGCTGTGTGGGGATTGGTGAAGAAAGGGGACAAGTTGCCCCGACATCGTAGTCAATGTTTGAAAGGAGTAACGAAGGGTAAACACGCTCTCATAGGGGTCTTCCCATCTCTATCACATTCTAAATATATTATTTGCAAAGATCATTGCAACGCAAAGACCGTGTGTGTAAATTGGTGCCTAACCACGACATATTGTAGCTGCTCACAATGCAGATTGAACACTGCATTCAGCTATTGGGTTGGTTGCTGTCGTTGAAATGAAAATGATCATAAGCATAAAACATGGGGATTGTTGATGATCAACGGCAGAGCACTGATGGACCTTACAGTATTTTTTTGCCGAGGCCACTAATAACCATTAGGTATAGGGTGGCCATCATTGTAAATCGATGAAAATCAGCGTAATCCACGAAGAAATCTAAAACTATAAAGTTACATTCACAAGGCGCCCTTTGCTATTGTCTGATTGCATTTCAAATGCAAACATATTTTGCGGAATGCAAGTGCTCAGGACGGTTTTAGCAAGTTCTCAACAAATGTTTTGCTGCAGATAGCACCGATAAGAGTACGATACTTGTGTAAAAGTATTCTGTCCAAGTTAGAAGAACAAAGAATGGCAGAAATTCAATAGGGTCGCTATTAAACAACATTATTGCAACATACCTATCAACATATTCAGCAATTCAGATGCATATATAGCTTTAAATCAGTTAATTGCACTAACTTGTCCACATTAGACGGTATACTCGCTATGAATGTATGCATTACATTGTAAAAATATTGCTGGTGAGCAGTATACATATCAGACACCACAGTTTTAAACACATGACAATGTCACGTGGCCCATGACAATATAGCTTCATGGTCATACATGTCTTTTAGTGTATGAAATGTGAGCTAAAGCAACTGTCACCTGAACACTTGCCGACGATTGCCACACCACGTTAACCTGTGAGAAGGCCAATGATTTAGGGAATGTTTGATGTAATAACATTGCAATTGAGCTCCGATCGAGCGGCAAATTAAACAAAAGATGTGTTGGTTAAGTAGAGCCTATTTTGGTTGCTTACATTTTCGCAGCGTCCATTGGTGGCAGATTTATCAGCGTACAAAGAGCACCTGTCTAGCTGCAAGATGCCAGCTTCAAAGTCTTCAGTAACCAGCGGATTAAACTCTTGAGGATACTTTCATGTTTGAATCTAAGTATCTGACGCTAGTAGATGATGCGTGGTGATCCATTTACTTCGGGATGAAGTCATCTTTGGAAATGCATTTACTCATTACTATAACATATTTGCTTTCAGTCAGACTGGCATCAGTTTGTAAGCGGGTGATGAATATCAGCATCACATCATATGTTGTACGCTTTTACGGGAAATAATGTCTCAGAATGACACCAATGCGATTTATGACACAAATCGATCTAATACGATTAAATAATTGCACATGTACAACTCGCATGAGAAATAACATGCATGTCACTTTGCAGTGACTGCATTATCGAAAACCCACTGACAAATTCGCTTGGGATGGAACTTTCATACGGTAACCTGCTAGAAGCACCGAAGAGGTTTACGAAAAAAAAATATTTTATAGCGGACAATAGATGACTCACTTGAATCACGGATGCAAAGATCTTTAGTGGACATTAAGCATTTGGTATCTATCGCTAGAGATGGAGCATTTCGACAGTAGCCTAGATGGTCGTGGCTATAATATGTTATTATTGCTAGTCTCACTGGATCTATCGTAAATGTGGAAAATGTGCGAGTTGCATTGAAGCGTACAGCATGAGAAGGCCATCGTTGGAGTCATAGTGAACGCGATGGAAATTTCCAATTTAATATCTACCACTTCCGTGCTTGCGTAGAACGATTGCTTAACTTGGCAGCAATTATCATATCAAGCCTGCAATGGTTGGCAAAAGTTTTATCAGTAGTGCGAGTTCGATTTTAATACAGTGTTTCCCCACACACAGAGCGTCAGAGGGTGATCCCTGACCCACTTTTCCCATAAATTATCAGCTCTCACATCTGTTACATATTGACGAAAGGCGGTCCTATTTATCGCTTGGCAAGTATTGGCATGCATCAAGTAATTTGTCCGTTTGGTTTAAATACTTGCCATCACTTTGTGTCAGATGCATTGTTGTGTTTATGCAACATAATATAAATACCTATATCCTCACATAGCATAGGGTAAGCAGCACTGTGACATATTTGATATAATAATACCTTTGTGGAACACACATGAATAAAACATAATGATTGAATTAAATTTTGCATGGTCTAAAGTCGGCCTGATAGATGAGCAACGCAGTCATTGCGCCTTGCTTGCGACCTCAAAGCAGCATTGCTGCTCTTTCAGTCAAAGCAGAAAATGGTTGACCTCAAACGTCATGGGGCTATTTTGCTAGTGCGACTGCCGATAGTAACTACTCTGCTTGCATTACATGATTTTGTTGTAGATCGATAACTAATCCATGAATTGTGCTGTGTTTAAACCTTTGTGAATTCATCGATGCTGTTCGCACACCTGGCATCGGAAACAGGTATACGTGGCTATAACATAGAGGTTAATTATTCATTTCTTTATAAAAGTGGTAATCCACTCGCAGTTACTCCTCGGTTGCGTTTGGCAAGCGATGTTGTGCATTTGACCGCCCTCTTCTGGTGTGTAGCATTCGTATTACATTGTACAAACCTATTCAGACATTGTAAAGTATATCGCCTCAAATAAACACGTATTGCAGATGTGTATGCGTTAGGAAGTGTTGTTTTAATCATCTTGGGACGGGGTGATGCGACGGCAAATCTTCCGAAGAACAAAGTCGGTTGCACATTTGACTTGTTAATATATAATCAAGTATACTAAACAATTCAGTACCTTTTAAAAATATTGTTGTGAATATAAGACTATCAAATAGTAAAATAAGTGCAATATCGCTTTCAACTAACCAAAATAATACCAACAAATATGATTACCATTGAGTCATAACAGCATATGCTGTGGTGCGGTACGCTATTTCAAAGCGTGTATCTGAAAATTAAATGATAGTAAATAGTCAGAATAAAGTTGGATTGTGCAATTTGTTTAAATCATATGCGACGTAAAATAATATCGGATGGGAAGATGAAGCACAGATATATTGTACCACTATTCAAGCTTGCCCATCAGTCGATATATAGAGCTTAGTTATACTGTGGAAGGTTATGTCTGTGGCGGTGCTGAAAAGTACCACCTGTGAGATTAAGGCCATGTCCACGAATGTTATATCCAATATGGTGTTTCATGCTTGTAAGCGGCAAAAATAGCAGAAGATTATAGTTTCCTGTCAATATGTAGCACAACGATAGGGAATAGGGGAAAGATGGATCGTACCACCAAAAGACACATTATAATTGCATCTGGGTGCTCAATGTCATTTTCTAACATTCGCATTGATTGTGGGAATCAATATTCCTAAAACAACGACTGATGCAATGGAATTAACCGCAGACTTGCCCGGGCTTGGTCATTTATCTGGCGTTCGTAGACTCCGTCAGTTCATTGCCTCTTTAAAGTGTCTGTATTCGGGAACTTTCACAATTAATTTTCAACTGGCTTTTTACGACAATAATATAAGGTCATCAATGTGATAATTGTGCCCCTTTTACAATGCCGAACAGTCGACTACTTTCGATGTATCTTAGCAGTAGCAATAGATCTATAACAGTAATGATAACATGGTGATTGAACTGTGAGTGTCCGTTACTTTACTATTACTCTCAGTACTTGATGTTTCTCACCTCAGCCTTATGGATAAGGGAACATAAAGCCAAATATCTACGACATGTTGCGCGATCCAACCCTAACAAACCATCTGTATTGTTACAAGAGAATTTCAAAGATGAATGTATTTATCACTGAGAGTTAATGAATGCATTTCAGCCCAATGAAGTATTTCTTGGTTGCATCCCAACAACATGAAAAAACATATCTTTGTTTGTTTAACGTTCTACAAACTTGATTAGTAGCGGTAATTATTGTGGTTTAAAATGTATATCCGGGCAATGGAGGGAAAGATAAGAACGAAACAAAAAAATGTTCTTGCTGCAATGCAGAATGCAGAGGATACGTGTTAACCCATAACTGCAATATCGATATTGTTTCGACTATCTGGCATGCGCGCATATGCTCGTTGCACAAACAACTAAACCATTTGTTTGGAGCCAATCACCTAAATATCGAGAACTGGATATTTGTGAAGAGCTACTATGAAAATACATTCATGCATTTACAATGCACGGCACGTTTAGCCATCCATAACTTATGTGCGTAGACAGCAGAGCTGTTTGGTTGGATTTGGCAATTTTTAATCATTACCAACGAGGTTAGCAACGATGTATAATTGATCGCTCTAAACTGTGTTACAAATTACTCGCAGAGAACGCAGGTTCCACAGATGATTGTCCACGGGAAGAGTCCAAATACATTGTGCATAGCATATCATGTTAGCAGCAATCGATAACAGCATATTATTACAATTACAATCATCTGCGTCTCTAAGCTTTATATCAAACGTCATATAGGACCATTTATGAACAGTGGGGCTCGAAGGTTACCAACAACAAAATACATAACTGCAGAACAGTCACACGCATATACGCGAATCTTGAAAATGGTTACCTTCACATAAACTTTGTTCGTGTTGTTTAGCAGGGTATTGTAGACACTGACACAGCTTATTAAGATACTAACGTTCCCCAGTTGGTTATGGCGACTCACATCAATCATCATCCAAAATGAACCGCGGCGTGGTTCAAGCAGGTAGCGGCTCAATCACATAACACTGCATATTCTGTATCCATGAAGTGCAATTCGATTGTTTGATGAAACGACATGTTTATGCCAGCAATGACCGGGCACAAGGTCGAGGTCATTAGTATTGCGCTGATCTAGACACGGGACAGATAAATGGCGTCTGTGTACCGTGCCGATTTTGGGGATGGTAAGCTTCAGCTAATCATATCCCAATCAGCTACTTTAATGAATTGCAAAGATGCCACCGTTTCAGTTTAGGGTATGGAATCTGCCAAGCACATGCTTGTTTTTGCTAATGTTTGGTATTATTTGAATGGCCGAAATCTTGTATTCTCTATGTTAGATAACCAGTATTGATGGTATCCATAAAATTGAACAGCAAATGCAAATCTATTCCGACCTATGCGTGAACTTAAACACGTTAGTATTCACGACACCTATAGTTCATTGGCAGATGACGTAGTACACAACATTCTGATGCTTTCGTGTTTGTAACTGGCAACCGGCGAGGGTACAACAGGTGTAGTAATACATATGTATGTTTTTGTACATGTAAAATGTATAAGCTTGCTATCATACACAACCTGTTCACGATGCTCGTTGTTTACATACATGTAAACTAACATATGATGCTGCCAAGGTGTGTATAAGCATATAACAATATAACAACTAAATGACAAAATGCGTTTGTTTGTGTGGTACTTGTCGGGTTGACTAGAAAACATTAACATGCATCTCTCCAAATAAAATGGATAATGCTATTGATAGGTGCTGGGCAGGATGGCAAAAAATAATCATTCGATCTTGTTATGTGTGATATGTGGCATACGAGAGACTCTCATCAACAAGGTGGGTATTACAGCGACAGAAATATACTCTGTTCGACTATTCAATAATTTGAACGGTGAAGAATACTGCATTGTACTACAACTTGCTAAGTAATCTGCACACTTTGCGTGACCTGATCAATGTGTTGACACGAATAACAGCATACCAGGTAATTTTAGCACCATCACATTTAAATTATATGTCTTATCATTTTTACACATGGATTTTTCTGTAAAATAGGTCCTAAGTTTGATAATTTGTCTTCACATATCGCTTAATAAATTCCAAAGATTATGAGCATAGGGAATAAATTATATTCAGATTGCTTTTACAGGCTCTGTGGGAATCTATGAATTGCAAGTTATGGGATAATGATATCACAGCCCACATACATAAGCAGTAACCAGGTGTTGTTTTCTCAAAAGGCCAATAGCTTTTTATGTGAGGTTGAGCATTGCCTGTTTATTGTCTCACAAATACAGCTAGCATGTGTTCTTTGTAATACATATAAACTCATTATTTACTGCTTGTCTCCAATGATCGTCAATGCACAATTCTTGATTACCAGATATCCAGGCCTTACTCAAAATGCTCGTCGAAACATACCATGTGTGTTTGACACATGGGAGTGTCATCTTAGCAAACTCATTAAATGCCATGAGAGTATTTCGTTCTGGCTAGTGGCGTGGGTGGGATGAGGTGCGATGTTTGTGTTTAAACTGTTCTCATATATCATACGTCACACGACACAGTGCATGGTGACGGGAACAGGCTTTCTGTTGCTGCTTTCAACATACAGCGGGTACAGCATAACATTGATTAATTCACTTTGTTGTATTTGTTGATTGGATGAACCCTTTATCGTACACTACGCAGTTGCCTTCTTGATTAGCTAACAGAACAGCTCCTAGTGTTATGTTATATTTTGGTCATCATCCGTTTGTATCGGCGTGAATAAGACTGGCCTTGTAATACTGAGGCTGAACACCACAATGGTGGCAGCGTTGAAAAGGGTTAGTTGATCTATGGCCTCCAGCTTCTACACCTTTTGCCATCAACTAAATACAGTCTGCAGCTATGTATTCAGATATTAATAAGCTACTCAGGAGTAAATAAAAACCGACTCGCGCCAAATAAGCACCACAACATATATTTATCACTTCATATGGGATATGATTAGCTGAAGCTTACCACCCCAAAATCGGCACGGTACACAGACGCCATTTATCTGAACAGTGTAGTGTGTTTGACTTTTGACACTTCTAGCTAACAGCTTCTGTACATCATTGTCATCGTTGCAATCATTTAAGTGTTTTGAAGCAACACATTTAGTTTGAACGATGCTGTCAGCAAGCCCATGTGGGCTTATATAATGCTCAAAGTGTGTTTACAGAATAAATACAAGAATTATTACTTAACAGTACCAGTATCAGTTGTAAATATGCAACTGAATCGACGTTTGATCAGTTTCAATCTCAATGTCATTGCCTATATTCCTTAGCAATTTAATCTGAATTTACTAAAAAAAAAGCCCTAGCATAGCATAATACGTCAGACCTATTTATTTATGAATGATAGTGATACGCCCCAACCGAGTAATTATATTCACGATATACCCGATTTAAGGTTATTTAGATGATCGTGGTAGATCCAATATCTATGCCGCAGTCATATGAACATTCCGTGCCACAAGGCGCGATGTAACGGCGAGAACGAGAACCCCATCAGCAATACAATGAATAACGCAGAATCTATTTTGTCGCTTCTATTTGTCTCCCATGTGATTGATTTCATGGATTGTGTTGTTCTCTCACCTCCTTTTATCAACGCAGCGCAGAGCTTATTCAATCATACCTAACGCAATAACACCAGCGCAATTCGTAAACACATTTCAGGCGTCTGAGTCTCAAGGACAGTACTTTTATGGCTCTCGTTGTCTCGGCTTTTTTTCACAATATGTCATTTAGAAGGAAAGATGAGTACTGACAATACATGTTATCTGTGTCTATTTTACAATTGATGCAGAATAATAGGTAATGTACATGATTCCCCGATTACCAAGTATTCAAAACCTAAACAATAATATGCACGCTAGCAAATGAACAAAACATTATGTTGCTCAGTAAACGTTTGTTATGAAAAAAAATCGTGTGATTATAAACCATACAATTACATACAATAATGTGATCTGATCATTTAATATTAGGAAACCCAGATAAGCTGCTAAATAAAGCATTGCACGCAACACTTAAACATCGTTGGAAACGGTAGATGCTTGTACATTATAAATATCAACAACGACCACATCAATATAGAACGATACCGCGTTATGGTGCTGAGTAACGGCTTTTTGCTGATACTTGCGCAGTAAAGTGTCACTATTGTCTTTATCAAACAAAGTTAAGTTATGTACGAGAAGATTCTGAAAAGATTATGTGTTTGG
>CM067345.1:20866950-21061950 GCA_034190875.2 Urechis unicinctus | reverse complement strand
CGCTTTGCTTATTTCACAATTTTGCATTTTGAGTCATAGTAGTAGAGTCAGTGGACTACGATAAAGGATTATTTATCGCTAACCCGGTTAAAAGTGTGTAGCTCCCCCAACCAACCATGATAAGAGGATAGCATTTGGTTTCGACGAACACGCTATATGAGAGTTTACGTGAATAAAACCATCGTATATATTTTGACCAACTTAGACATTCAGTTAATGCTGATAACCTGATAAGAAGTGTATCATTGCATATTTGGTTGGATGTTCAGGGAAAGGGAAACATTGTGACTCCACCTGCAATACGACTGTTAAAAAGCATGGCAGCCATCAGATGCTATGACGTTTGTCGGTTGATCATAACGTGCATATTATCATATATCTGTACAGAATCTTTCCTGGTAGATGCTTATCGCTTCAATATTATCTGTTACCTATTGATTCTGTTGTTTGTTTGCAAACTGCTTTACCGTTCGATTATTGTCCTTTACGAATATAACGTTTCAAAGTAAATAAACCCTGATGGCCATCTTGCACCATATGCAGTCGTGTAATATTTTGTATATCACGATCGTTTGTAAATGCTAATTTCAGTCACATTTGCGTCAGCTACCCAGCAGTTTTATAAAGCACCTTTTCAAATTTTCATCACACTTTTGTATTCAAATCGGTAATATTTAATTTCCTTCAACAAAACAAATCACCGCAGTGTTATAATCGCCTTGCTAGTGGACAAAAATATTGATTAGAATCCCACAAATAACCAAGCCAAAGAATGGAATTGAGGAGATGCTACGAATTGTCAAAAGCGTCTGGGCAAATGCAGGCAGTTACGGAATAAAGATAAAAGTTCATTTGAGATTCGAGGTATCATTAGAAGTACTGTTCACACAGATGATTACTTGATGGTAGTGGGCGGGAGCAGGCAACATGCGTGTTATTTACAATCCAACACGGCTAATGATAAATCAATCTCATGGTTTTCTTAAATTGTTTAGGATACACGTTCAATAATTGCTGGAAATTGCACCATCCCTCCCAGCACGACATTGCAGGTATTCATTAACATTTTGTCACACTTTTGGCTACTTTATGTATTCAACAAGTTATTCTCTCGTGTAAAGAAATTCATCACAAGCATCGCCATTAATCAAGCGGATGAAAGGAGGATACAAATGACAGATGGTTAATGACTTAGAGTTGTAGCCATTGCGCAATGACAAACAATCTTGTCATCAGTTACTTTTATTATGTCATGTCATTTATTTACATCAAAAATGAACGAATAGTAGGGGTCAATATTGAGAAATGAGGCAATTTTTGATACAATATCGTACCTCTGGAAGGGTGTGGAAAGGATATCACATTGCAGTTGCATAAGCATTATGATCCAGTTACGCTGGTCATTATCAGAAAGTGGCGCTGTAATAGAATCCAATACATCTTATTAGATACTATATGATAGATGAAACAATCAACTATGACCTATGTGCAATTGAAAAAGGGTGCACGACATATTGCACGGGTTGTGCATGACAAAGAACTTCATTGTGAATTTTCTAGGCTAAAATGTCGCCACTAAGTTGGTGGTAGAATATATATAGTAATAACTCCCGCACAACTACAATTAACTAAAATACGCCACATCTTTCACCATATATAAACTATTGTGGCTCCGGATGCGTGCGTCTAGTGACCGTCGATCAAATATCATATAATAATCACTCCGCATTCACTGTGTTGCCATTGGCATTAAACTTTGTACCACACCAATATGAATCCTGCGTAGCGTATAGAGATGAGACAGCGGGGACAAGAGACCTGCAGCAATGCATCAGCATTACCGCGGACAATACACCTGCCTTACAGCGAGAACTCTTGGATCGTTGCAGCTCTCCTTCTTTTTCTTTCTCTTGACTTGCTTCAAACAGGCTTTTGCAGCATCGTGGTTCGCAGACACAAAGTGCTTGTAGAGATCTGAGAGATCGTCTTCATCACTCTGTAGCACCTGGTACCTGTTGCTGACTTCAGCAGCATAGCGAGTCTGCAGCTACCCTGTGATCTGAATACAGGGACCCGAAGGAGCTGTAGGCTTCACAGTTGTTGACACTGTTCCTCGACTTCCTACGTACAAGTACATAGTCCAGCTAGTGAGTCGTGTTCTGGGGTGATCTCCATGTCCACATCTTGCCTCTCCTTTTCCGGAACAGTGTGTTGGCGGCTAGAAGCTGGTGTTCCTCCATGACTTCGAGAAGGCGCCTTCCATTGTCATTGGTCTCAGGACTGGCTGTGAACAATGCATCAATAGCCTGGCATTGAAGTCGCCAAGAACAGCCAGGAAGTTGTGTTGAGCAACTGACTCAAGTGCTCTCATCACCGTCACCTTGTGTTGGTGCGTACGCTACGATGACAGATAGTGCTGGATTACCCTGGAATGATGCCTTAATAATCCTCTTAGACACTTGCACAATAGCCAACAGCAGTTGTCCCGAGCACAACACCCACTCCACCAGTCGCTGCACTGCTCGAGTTGCGCCATGCTAATGCAGTGTAAAGTGCCCCATCTCAGTCTTAATGGTGTTAATTTCCTGCATTCTCTTGCAAGCCACAGACTTCAATCCCCCACCTCTTTACATTCCAAGCAAGCTCCTCAGTCTTCAGAACAGCCCCCCACCCCTTCGTCTACCACCTGCATCCAGAGATAAGTTGAGTGTTCTGATGTTGAAGGTTGCAAGCCTGAGAGGTCGTTTACATTTCAAGATTTTGGCAGCTTCTCCTTCTCCCCGTCGTCCTTCCATGTATATGTATATATATATATATATATATATATATATATATATATATATAGATATAGAGAGATATAGATATATATAGATATATATAGAGAGATATATATATAGATAGATATAGATATAGATATATATATATATATAGAGAATATATAGATAATATAGATATATCTATAGATAGATATATATATATAGAATATATATATATACATTTATATATTTATATATATATAGAAATATATATGTAATATACCTCTGTATATATATATATATAACATATATCTATAGAGATATATATAGATATATATCCCTATATCTCTCTATATCTCTCTATATATATATCTCCCTATAAATATCTATATATCTCTCTCTATCTCTATATATATATATCTCTATATATATATATATATATATATATATATATATATATATATATATATATATATATATATATATATATATATATATATAACCTCGCGATAAAAATAAAATTGTCGTGGTTTTTATGCTGTAATTAGCCATATAGCCAAGGCATTGACACATATATGGTTCCCTGTATATATCCAATTTTTCATTACTACCACCTTTACAAACTCATTCAGCCTTTGTTGGTCTAATTGATCAGGCTCTCTTCTCGGATTACTCACTCAGTGTGACTTGTCTTGGCTTCCTACTGTGACTTAAGTGCATCACTCACGCCTTGATCCCAAGGTCGTGTTAGTAGAACACTGAACCATTCGCAATGGAGCGAAAAAACATTCTACGTATTTAGGTCTCTACATTATAAAGTATGTGACATGATCCAAATATATATGCATACAATTGGTTTAGTACAGTGGATATTGTAAAGAGTGGCATAACTATCTTAACTTGTTGGAAAATTAGATTTTGTTAACCAAAATGTTGCGTGATCCGTAGTAGTCTATATCGGTAATAATCGTTCCATAACAATGCCATGAACGAGGCTAGACATTATATTCATTTATTGGCCAAATTAAGTGATGGAGATATCTTGCAAGGTGGGCACATGTATAGACTGTAATTGAGTTATTTGCCTTAGGATCATCATAACAATAATGCAGTAGCGTCAAGAACTAGTCAGTTTATATGGACAATGTGGTCGATAATGATTTTATCAGATTATTCTAATCTTTACTTCTGAATTAATAATCAGGGGACAGCGTGTAGATGGACCGCATAAACCAATAACATCAAACCTTCCTAACAAAGTGGAGACGTTAGTGGGTTACTGGATCTCATGTAAATACACGAGGAAGGCTAGATACAACACGTTAACGAAATATGTTATGCAACCTAGCCACACAGTCGTAAAGCGTGAGCACGAATATGGTTGTATTGTAATACCAACATGTAGGCTAACGGATGTTCTGCAAGTTATCTTGTCTAAGAGGTGTTTACCAATCCTTTCCCATCAAGTCTACAAACCGTTGATTTATGAGTGTGACAGCAGTTTCACATGCACAATGTATGTGAGATATCAGCACTGTCCATCTCCTTTCGCTTGCTCATATATCGCTATATATTTAACGCGAATAGAGTGATTGTTCAAAAGAAGAAAGATCTTCTTAAATGCAACCCAGAAATATTCTTTTGCACAATCAAATATATATTTCCTAATGCCTTGATAAATCGAATTCTGTCGAAGATAATTTCATAACAGCAAGACTGCATATAGGTTGAATACTTAACGGCATAAATTAGTGGGCTTTGTCGTTCGTGTCGGCAGTGAAATACATTTTAGTGTTTTAGATAATGTGAGAGTTGTTCCTTGTTGCCAAGCAATAATTATAAGATCTTAAAATCATAACGACGCTGCTGGCCGCTAGTCATACCTCATGGCTGGCAACTAGACATACAAAGGAATTGAATTTGTTTCATGGTGGTTGATTCAAAGCGGCGAGCCTCGGGTGATGTAGAAAGCGGCAACGAAACAATAATGAAATGGTATGTAGGCAGAGAAATGAATAGACATCATTTTTAATTTCCGGTAGTTAAGAGGTCAATGAAGATATCTAAGACTTAGTGCTTATATAATGTAGCTGAGGTCATTAAAATTACAGCTCAACCTCACCAGAGCTGGATGTACATGTCTAGCGTTAATATGCATATCCCACACATCAGTGTCCTATCTATGTTTATCACGTATGGCCCGGTGCTGTCGTGTTGTTGGTTTTGGTGATGATGCAATGTATATTTTCTATCAGGATTATTCCTGTTTAGTACTGCAGATAAGATAAACTATGGAAGCTGCAGGCAGCTTAAACATGTGTTCCTGGGTCGACATTTACTGCATCACTGACTACACCAATAGACGATGTGTAGAAGCTATCGCCTTTTTGTAGCAATGAGATATCAAAATCGCCTTAATAGGATTTACAATATCAGTAAATGATCTTCTAAAAGGACGGACAAATTATCAAATGACTTAAGACAAAGGAACGATACGCCATGTCGAAGGTCAGACAGTGCGTTTATGGTGATCATTTTTCGCTGCAAATAATTTTTGCTGATGCTTAGATTACATATGGTAGAAAATGATTTTGATCACGACCAGAGCACATGGAGCAAGTAAGCTGCGACTAGATTTAATTGGAGTGATATTTTGATTGTGATATTATTTCATTTGCCACCTAAAACGTCGTGCTTTCTGGTACATCAGCAAACAGCAAACCAATACATAGCATAGAATATGATCCACGAACGGCTTGGTTATATTATCGAATTATCGGGCCTAACAGATTTTCTTACAAATATCCATAAATGTTGACTGGGGATGCCAATTATATTTCTTTGTCCCCATAAAGATATAATAATATATATATATAGATATATATATATATATATATAGAGAGAGATATATAGAGATAGATATATATATATATATATATATATAGAGATATATATATATATATATATATATATATATATAGATATCTCTATATATATATATATATATATAGATATATATATATATATATATCTATATATATATTTATATATATATCTATATATTTATATATATATATATATTTCTATATATATATTTATATCTATATTTATATAAATATATATTTGTATATATATATATTTTGTGTATATATATATGTAAGCGTGTATATAAGTACATGTAAAATAAATAAAAGCATATTCATACTTTTATATATGTAAATATACATCTATATATAAGTGTATATTGTATATTTAAATGTATATACATATACTTATATATATTGATATATATTTTTTTTGTTTATATATATATATACAGTATATATATGAGCGTGTATATAAGTACATGTAATATATATAAAGTATATTCATACATTTATATATGTATATATACATTTATATATACATGTTTATTATATTTTTAAATGTGTATACATATACTTATATACATTGATATATATATTTGTGTATATATATATCCGTATATATATCTACAAAAATGTATATATGTAATTGTATATATATACATTTATATATGTATATATATATATAAATATTTATAAATATGTATATATATATAAATATATATATATATTTATATATACATACATTTATATACACATATTAGCGCAAAAGACGTACATCAGTGCCATTTTACTAGCTTTTCTTTTCTGTCAATAACGATGCAACATTAAATACTACCATATTGACATTGCATGTTTAAAACGAGAAATCAAGTTACAAAAACTGCTCACAATCGTTGGAATCGTGATGCCGATAAGAGCATTGTAAACCATTCTCGACATTATTAAGACAAAGAGGTCATTGATCAATGCAAACTCTTAACGTGTATTTTGCACATATGCGATATACTCATGATAGAATAATGAAAATAGCTACTTGAGTACGATGTATACGTTATGTATCATCCGAACACTTCCTAGATTGATCCCATTAACAATCAACCAGTAAATGTATCAAACTCTCAGGCATTTTATATGTTTTTCATTTCATCTGATATTCATGTAATGCTCTTTTAGGTTTATTATGAATGCTTAAGTGTGCCTGCATATATGTATGTAAGTGTTTTTTTAAGATATGTATGCTTATAAATGCATCGTTGCATACATTTATGCATGCATGTATGTACGCGCGTGTATGTGTGTTTGTGCAAGTTTGAGTATTTGCTCGTCACGGTCAATCTCACTCAAATTCTGTGTATTATACGACGAGGCCCCCGCACCCCCAAAAATTGGGAGTAATGTATCTAGTACTAATGATAAAAACTATCTTACCAATGCGGCGAATCATGTAAAATGCGGCGGCCTCAAAATAATAAACTGTTATGTAGGACTAGAAATGAGTATACAACATTGCGAGTGTTAGGTAGTTCAGTGTTCTATCGAGCATGTTTGATAAATTCTAAAATAGGTATCTAAAACTATGTGCTCCTGTATTGTACCTGAGCCGGTCACAATTATAGTTCAATCTTACCATAGCTGGATGTACATATCAAGCGTTAATACCAACACAATATCGTATATATGTTTATCACGTTAGGCCCGGTTCTGTCGTGTTGCCGGTTCTGATGATGATGCAATGTATCTTTGCCATCTGGATTAACCCTGTCAATGAACCGCCTGATAACGGGTAAATAGTGATAGCTTCGGGAAGCTCAAACAAGTATTCCTTTGTGACTGTTCTTAAGTAAGCGCTGTGTATAAGCAATATCGTTTTGAATTATTGTGAGAGAACATGAATGACTTGATGGGATTAACAATATGACTGGATTTATTGAAAAGATATGGCCGATTGTGACATCATATTTTTTGGGCAACGTAAAATGTCTTGCGTTCTGGTGACTCAATGCGGAGCAAACTAAAACATAACAGCGGTGAACAATCCTTCGAAAGAATCCGCTAATACGTTCACTCACAATCCCTGATCCCCCGGTGTCGTATCGTTATAGAGGTTTCAATGCCCCCACATACATATGATAATTGTATGACAATCTTTGATTAAGATATTGGATTAGTGTTTTATGGAATGTGAAGCTGATGGTCAATGCATGTTTAATAATATCAAATAACGTCATGATACTTAAGCAATCCTGAAATAACGTCATGTTACTTAAGCAATCCTGAAATAACGTCATGTTACTTAAGCAATCCTGCCCATTTACACTATTGAATATGATTATTCGATGAGACCGAACCATAGTGGGATCTACGGAATCATTTCTAAATTCCATAGCGTTTCCTTCACAAAACAAAAATAATAATCCATTCCGATTGGCTCATGCGTCAGTATTTTGGATCACTGTGACTATTGCCTGTAAATTGCGATCGTTGCCATGCAAATGGCGTGATGTTTCGCGCCAACGGAAGCGAGAGCATTCATAAGGAATCCCATGGCCCCTGGATCCGCGCAATTAAGCTTTGAAACCCGTAAAAATAGATATAACCGAACCAATAATAGTAGAGCTATGCAATTTGAATACAAAGCACTCTTGTGACATCGAAATCGGTCGCTAGATATTGCATTATACATAGATCCTAAGATTAATGAGGCGAATGATCCTCTCTCTCCTTTTTTCTCTCTCTCTCTCTCTCTCTCTCTCTCTCTCTCTCTCTCTCTCTCTCTCTCTCTCTCTCTCTCTCTCTCTCTCTCTCTCTCTCTCTCTCTCTCTCTCTCTCTCTCTCTCTCTCTCTCTCTCTCTCTCTCTCTCTCTCTCTCTCTCTCTCTCTATTTGCATTTGTGCAAGAAGCTTAACACCATCTGCGCATCATATGTTTCTTTGCATGGAGGTGGATGAGAAGCACGGGTGATTAAATGCTCTGGTTTTCAAGTTGTGAATATTGATCAATAATTATATTTTCAATTAGTATTGTAATGGATATCACTGATAATTATCATTAATAACATACTATTGATTGTGAACAAGATTAACGACGCATGCGCTACAATGCTAGGATTGCTTTGCATTTTTATGTTGTAACGAATGAGCGCTTCAGCAAATCATGTGATGTGTTTTAACCCGAGCCATGCAACTTATAATGTTTTAGCGTCGGATATGCACGGATCAGCAGCTGTGTTATCTCCATGGACTTTATATTCATGCTGCATCCATCAGAGCGCACATGTAGCCATTGTCTATCTTGATATTTTCTGTTTGCTTCCTACACATTGGTTACTTGATAGCAATAGCAAATTTAGCAGATCACCCGCATCATAACCTCAAATGTGCTATAAAAGCGTCACAGTCTGTGAAAGGATTAAGTCTTTACAAAACATAATATGTAAACAGACAATGCGATTTAGTTAATATTGTGGAACCAAAAAGCGGGGGAGGTACTGAATATTGAATGGTTCTGTGAATTATTCGATTTACAAGATCAATGAACAGATCTAATGACGCCGTTAGCTGTATAAAATGCACTGTTTCTGTGTTAATGCAATCCAATATACAGCATGATAAATAAGACCTGAGAGTTTGCATCTGCCTATAGATACAATGCGCTACATCAAACTGTTATACGAATGTGATATATCAATAGATACCGTGTATTATTTTTTGATGTGCATTGCTTCATTTATTCACTTGGACAGGGTGTCTACAATGGCATGGTGCGATCAAAATAATGCACGGTTGCTATATTTTCAGTATTGACAAAGTTTTTGCATACGTCTCAATGACATGTAGGTATTACTGTAACCAGAACGAGGGCGACTGTATGATGGATCCTACGTCCAGATAACGTACCACAAAATATCCACATGAAGACAACTCGCACTAAATTCCCTACGGATACATGAAAAGTAACAAAACTTTTATTTGCGTAGTGGTGAATTACACCTTGATATTTGCAATCGGATGTGCTCTGGTGAGTAAAATGAACCTGTATGCGTATAGACAATATGATATGAATATCTAGGTACTATTCAATTTTGACTAAAAAAGAACCTCACCAGTTATTATAGTTGATATAAAAATGTCTACTTAGAACAACACAATATTGCTCGTTTAGCGTATTCACTGCACCGGACATGATTATCTATCAATTATAAAACACATGCTTAGGTGATAGCAAAGGGTATGAAAGAACGGGGACAGGCGGCTCCATAGTAAACTTGGCAAGTCAGGCTGCACTGTTGGTGAATCCAGACATATCCTGCTATTCTGCACCCAAGGCAGCCGTAATGAGTGTGACAAAGTCTATAGCAGTTGAATTTGCACCCTACAAGGCAAGTACTATTTAAAATGCAAAATCATTGAAAAATGAAAAATGAAGATTATTTCATCATTTTTTCCCATTCATCAAACCTTTCATCTCAAAGATACCCCTCGGAAGAGTAGCAGGTAAATGGTTAACTTAAAACGCTAATTTGTCTTGCTCAATCAAGGAATATTTACAGAAACTCTCGACCGATTTTCAGATTACTTATGACATATGATACTGATGCTTTCCAGAAACGTAAGATTTTGTCGAGCCGATCCTCTTTCTTCTAAGTGATGAGGCAGCTATGATCAACGGAGCAGGACCAAACATAGACGGAGGGTTTACTGTCTGGTAATAGCTATGTTGTAAATAACAACCCTAAACAACATATTTGCACTGCAAACTTCATTTGACTAACGTTATATAAATAAACATGCCAGCTACGGCTACGTTACTGTAAATGCAGACAATCAAATAGGATCGATTGTTGACGTTGGATCATCCTAGTAGCTTTATAACATTATGCTTGCATTTTTGTGGTATCGCTGATATTAAAAGTAACAAAACTTTTATTTGCGTAGTGTCTATTGCTGGGTGTTGCCAATATAACGCTTTTCGAAACCAGCACCAAAAAAATAACGTGAAATATGTTTACATTGGATCTGAATGGTTGACAAGAATGAAGAATTAGTGTGGTGATCACCCCTATTAATGATATGAATACATGAAAGGAGAATATTGTTCGTAGTAAAAAATGCCTTAATAGCTTGAGACCTTGGCTATGATATTCACGCAATGCTTCGAGCCATGAACATCCAATACGTGGGACTTTTAGAAATAATGGAAGCCGTGAACAGATTGAAACACAGCAAGTGATGTTTTGGGCCACTCATTGTGTCAGTTACCTCTAACCCGCTGTGCATGAGCACCTTCATAATCCCTAAGTGAACTTCCAAGTCTTACCAAGATGAGTGAATGAATATCTTTCAAGCATAGATATCACAGCTCTGATAACTGATAGCAGTTTGAGGTGAATTCTTTTGCGGACCTACACACGTTTCCTCACCTTCCACAAATTGTTTAGAGTAGAATATAAAACTGAATTATCTGAAATATGTCAATAGTTAAACTGAAAAGTAGCCTCGAGATGCCTATGTAACAAGAACTGAGCGAGCTAAGTTTTATGCAGCATGACGATAAGCGGTTGGTGAATAACATAAACAATGCCACGTATAGCCATAAATAGTACATTGTGGCATAGCAATGGCGAGAGCATCGAAATAACAGAAGTTAATGCGCACTTGGCTGAAGTGTGTTTGTGCATATCTCCAGAGACTCAATACTAATTGAGTTTAAACCATAAGACAAGTACCTCAGATTGAGGTACAGAATGAGGTCGACCATATTTCAAATAACGAATTCGCGACCTAATGCATAGGGTGCATATTGCGGACCAAGAGTCAATGATCAACCTTTAAGCAGGCGATAACTTTTAAAAGAGGGAGACATTCCTTGTAAAGCGGGAACATCGCGTTTTTTTGCAAGGAGAGACACTTAGAAGAAACGTCGACTATCAACTTCCAGGACTCAGAATCAAGATGGACGCAGTGATTTAATTAGTTAATATGGGTTGACGAGTCATATCTAGTGTTGCATTCAAAACGTCGGCTCATTAATACTGCAAGACTTTCGCAACATGAATTCAATTTAGTTTAACAGAAATTTTGAAGCGATAATATATGAGAAAGCGAAAGGCAAACGTTAATTCAGTAAACATATCAAATCTAAATATGTTGACATGTTTCGACGATGACCTTATACACACACTGGGGCCCCAGGCATTGTACAGCGCCTGACTTAACTGCCATCCACAAATGCAGGACAAACTTTGGAACTTAGTTTAGTGTAGACTATAATTTTTGTAAGTTTTACGAGCTCTTGTTAGCTTTCAAACACTCTGCTGTGCATGAGCGCTCTTTGCTACCATAGGTGTACACGGCTTCTATTTTGTGTACATGCGAGCGAGACATCTGGAGGGGCTAGTTGACAGATGCTTGCCACATAAGACAGCCCTTTACAATAGCTGAGCTGCGTTATGCAGGTTTTCATGTTGTTTTCCAACGAGTTGCCCCTAGAAGCGTTGCAGAGTTCCGGAAGGTATCCGATCTGCCAATGTACTCTTCATCTAGGCTCTCCATGGAGAAATGAAGAAAAACAAGCAGACGTTGGTAACGTGGGCTGGGAAATGTTAGCAATATACATGTAGAGAATGTATTAGTAGTTGCAATCCGTGTGGACAACACTGCAGGAATCCCCATAGTCATTATAGTCATTTGTGGGCAACAGGTATATCTCAATGTTGTTCAGTGTGTCTGGTATTTTGAATAGGCACAGGACACAAACAGTTTTCTTTATCTGCATTTGATGTTGATGCTTTCCAGAAACGGAAGACATTGTCGGGCCGAACCTCTTTCTTCTGAGTGATAATGACTCAACATAGGCGGAGCTATTACTGTCTCGTAATAGCCTTGTTGTAATTTACAGCTCCAAACAACATATTTCCTTTGCAAACGTCATTTGTCTTTTATTAACAATTCATGCCTGCTACGACTAGATTACTGCAAATGTGGACAATTAAATACTGTCGTCTGTTTAAATCTGATCATCGTTGCAGCTACAAAACATTATAGCTGCATTTGTACGGTAGCTGTGATGCTTAAAATAACAAGCTTATGATTGCGTCGTGTCTATTGCTTTCAATGATGTTACCAAAATGTCCTTTATCGAAAGCAGCATGGCGTACCGAAATGACCCTTATAAGACGTCTTAAATGGACCCAAATGGTTCAAAAGAATGACGCATTAGTGTGGAGATCACCTCTATTAATGATATGAATACATATAAGGAAGCACGATATAAACAGCATACCGCATATTGTTCTCATACAAATTTCAATACAATGGAGACGTTTGGCATAGCATTCTGTCACATACGGCTCAAAGTGACTGAAGTCGTAAACAGATCGAAACACAGCAAGTGATGTTTTTATGGTCCATGGTATCGGTATTCATGAAATACGTTTTGACAGGTCGGCTAGCTGTCGCCCCAACAGACACAGAATCACGATGGACGCAATTGGGCAATGATTTGATATGAGCCGACGAGTCATATCTGGAGTTGCATTCAAGACATTTTTAATTTTCATACTACAAGATCCTTATTAGAAAATTAATCATCTATAAAGGTCCATAAGCTGTGAGGATAGTTCAATTTAAAAAATGTCTTGATCATCAGTGCAGTAGGGGCTGCTTGGGTTTTTACAGACCTCATGATCACAAAAGTTTGTTTACAAAAGACATTTTACGAAAAGTGTCAAAACTACTTTGTCACACACCCATTTTTATATGGGGTACATCATGGTGACTCACCTTAGATGAAGGGTCCTCAGTGTGAAGGGCATGACTGGTGAATGTGACCGCCGTTATCAAGCGTCTATGAACAACATGGAAATGATATCACAGGGCCAATTGAATGGAAAAATATAGTTATTTAGGGATTCAGTGACATAATTATTCAATTTTGGACCATTTAAAACTCTTATCATTGAATATCGTATACATACGTTGCTAGTCGTAACTATGGTGTGACACAGATATATGGTACATTTTGGTAATTCTGACACCATAACCAGTCTAATCAGTTACTATTCCAAGTGTTTCAATAAGAATAGCGTTTGAGGGTTTCCAAGTATGTTGGTTCAGGTTATTTACCCAGTACACATTACAAAATGTTTGTGATGTTGGTGGTGCTATATCAGATGATAATGTATCTTGGCTTCCCCGAAACCTAGCCGAATAACATGTTCATATATATAATCCATTCTCAATGGGCCTCAGCGAGAAGTACAATACCTTGATAGCTGTGTAAATGATGAGTTGGTATGCTAAACATTCTCTGTTTTTACCACGGCGATAAGTACAGACTAAATATTATTCATTAGCAACACCATGAGAATAATTCTCATTATAATGAAACTTACTTCTGCGAACCAACGCTGTCACTTCTCTATAGCTAGAGACGATCTCTCGACGACGATTGTTGACTATTCGAGATTGAGAACAAAGTTGGAATTGAATCGTGAATTGTATCAGGACTAAGCTCCGTTTTCCGTCTCATCTGAAACCTCATTAGTTACATGATTTGTAAAGATCGGACAATTATCCACGGAGATATTCGAGATTCTAGATTTTCACATTTTCAATGATTTTCACCTTAGTTTAAGATCAAGGTAAAAAAGAAATTTTTTTTTACAAATTGTGATCTATATCTCCAGCCACAAATCGAGTTAACAAAATTTCACAAACAAATCCATAAACGGCAACGGTCAACGAAGCGCTGCTGCTGCTAAAGCAGAACGATATTATGAGACGATACAATATTCAGTCACACTTTGTTAGATTCAGACGTTGTCACCATATGTTCATTGTGAATAAGACACGGTAGTTGTGGTACAAAGGCAGTTTATTAACTAACATGTTGAATTACATTTTTATAGAATGCCGCCATGAGTTGGGCTGACTTTCCCCACCACATCAACCACCGCATGATCATTTGGGTTAATGTAGCAATAAATAGTCCAGCAACAGGAGCATAACTTGTTATGTTGCTTTGACTAAGTCAATAAGCAGATGGACTTTGATATGTGGATGTTGTTCCGCATACAACGATTAGTCGTTAAGGCCGTAGAACTCGCATGCACATTCGTAGCGTAGGCATATATACACTTTTAAAAATAGCTATTCCTCTCCATGCGTCTCATCAGATGCAAGAGCAAGTAACTGATTAGTAAACCACATGAAAAGCACACCAGATATTTACATTGTTGCTAATGATTAATGTTATTACAGGAATAGGAAAAGATGTTGCAATAGCCCTGAGCAAAGAAGGTGCCAAGGTCTTTGCCTTGGATGTGTTACAAGATGGACTTGATGCTCTCAAGCTGAAGGTACAATTTTATAGGTATCAATACAGTGCATGTCTGGGATCTATAGCACAGTACAATAGGACACATTGTTCATTCCAGAAAAGTGGGAAAAGGCTGGTCGGGCCCAGCTCCCAACAGGGCCCAATTCCGCTTTGTTATGAGTCAGCACAAATTTGGTCAGGGCTGCTATCATTTATGGCTATCTATGAAAGGCAAGTCGGGTCCGTTCTCTATCTGGCCCGACTCCCCCGGGGCTCGACTCCGCCCCCACAGCAGCATTTAACCAGAATTTCACAAACTCGTGACCTGCATATCACACCTGCCAACAAGCTACTCGAGGTGTTTCGCTCGTTCCACAAGGTCATAGTTCTATGTCTCAAAATCCTTGACAACACCTCTCTGCTCGTTCTCCAAATGTCATATAATCTACTTCTTCCTTCCATTTTTCTCACACAACTTTCTAACGCGTCAATACGCTCACCGTTTGTATATTTGGAGTTCATTCTCTATCTAACAAGATTTTGTTCTTTTTATGATGGCGTCGATGTACTCTGGTGGCTCATCTTCACCACATGATTCTGTACGGACTTTGTCTGGTCTGCACAGTTTTAGCGATTTTTTGGGTCTCATAGTCATTGGTTTTATTTGATGCAACATGGACACCTCATCAAGATCCTGTTGATAATTGTGGTGGAAATATGACTTCTAATCGCGACCAGCTTGCTGTCGGCCAGGACTCTGACAATGGCAAGCAGCAAAACTCCACTTGTCACTTCGATACCTACGCCATCGAAACACCCAGTGTGGTAACCCAGCATCGGTTTATTTTGTAAAGACTAGCTAGTTTATCCCTCTTATTCTTGAGCTGTCTCAGCAGGCTTATCATCTCCCACAGCCTAAATAACTGAGCTGGATCAGTCCCTTATTATCCCGTATCAACTCATTCACAGTTCCGCCAGTAACACGTTTTTAGTGATGTTCTTGATTTATATATCACAGAAGGAGCACCCTGTGAGCTTCAAAAAGCTTAATGGGCCACCTAGTATGTTGTGCGTTGTACTTTCTTGATAGAGATAGACATAAGGTCGGAAGAAGATGCTAAAGTTGATGGGCCGGTCATCCCTGTAAGTACCTACAGGAACCCATAGCCCACCCTGGCCGTCATCAATACCCAACATGTTTAATACATCATCGTCACATCGTAAAGGCCCACCACGAACTCCTAGGGTAATAACCCCATCTAACACATCAACCTCCTAACTAAGAAATATAGCTCGTGCTAAATTTTGAAATTCCAGAGGCCAGATTTTTTATAGGCACCTCCTCCCGTTCCCGCAGTCCTTGACCTCCATTGAATGGTCTCACTCAAGGTTGTACCAGCCCACAGTATGCGTGATTGACCTGAGACCAATGCATAGATCACCTGCACTGTTGTCGATAGCATTTTGTAGGGGCACAGCCTCGCCGCTTTGAATATTTGTCAGAGTTTGATACATAGTTAATTATGTTTGCCTATCAGTTTAACGGCTACATCACATATAAATCACATATATCCAATCCATGAGAGGGCAGAGGGCTTAACAGCACCAAGCATTCAAGTTGTTCACAGCAGCGGTACATTCAGAGCAAACAGTCCTGAGGTGTTTACTTATTATAATATGCCGCCTGTAACTGTGGATGAGACTGGACCTCAAAACCAATGCAGCTCTGGCAGAAACAGATAAACAGTACAGTGTGGTGCGCAACTTCCGGCTGCCAATAACGACCACCGCGAGGCCGATAATCCACTCGTCCAAGCTCTCTACACCTTTCACGTTTATTATACAATACAGCGCCTACTGGCGTCTCCCCATCAGAATCTTGCCCACGACCCCTATAACAATCCATACGATCGCAAGATATATGAGAGACTCTGTAGTGAGTTTGGTGTACAATGGACCACAGACTGGTGCCAGAAGGTAACGGCTGTCAACTACGGCCTTGGAGTCCTCTATGCACATCGTGCGTCGTCAAGGTTGCTGACCGGGAAGTCCGATATGACGCTATATCATTGGCTGTTGAGGCAGAAAACGTTATAAAGCCAGGCTTTTCCCACGCGAGCAACCTACAATCCTTTCAGAAGCAAATGGGCTCTGTTCCACACCTAGCACGGGTATCTGAGGTAAACAAGGCCTGGAGTATCTTCATCCTGGACACGTCTAAAGGCATCACCATGCCCGTCGTTGAGGGCATTGATGACAGCATTAGGACCTATGAATGGGCACGGCTCGGAACACAGGCAAAGACTGGTAGCCGTATCCTGGGTACCGGCTATTAATTCGATACTGTGAAGCAGTTCTTGGTCCACGTTGAAGATGTGATTGGGAGCGCTGTTGACCTCCAAGCTGCAATAGGGTGGTACCAAGATATCCTGAAGTGTGCTATGTCCAAGGTGAACTTTGTCTTTGGCATTTGTCTCTACATGGTAAGTAACATGCTTCTACGGGTAGGCCAAGTCTTTGGGTACCACAACCTGACTACCAGTCCAAGTGAGCAACAACAGATCAGCATCAACACATATGTCAACGTGGCTGTGCCTTCCAATGAAGGAAGGTATGATATCAATTCGCCGCAGGACCCAGTAGAATCTGACAGCAGCAGCACACCACAAGTTGTTCCTATGGAAAAGGCACACGAAACAGAAACAAATTGCTCTCCTTGTAGGTGGAATTGTGATTGGCTTAGTTACACTTTGGCTTGCTATGTAGTTGGTCACGAGCATCAGGAAGATCACTATACACCCACCACCCCCACCCCTCAGCGCCACGACGGAGGCCCATATATGTTCTGCCATCTAACCAGCTGCCTCTGTAGCTTACTTAAGCAACCATCAAGCAAAGATAATTCCTGGGAGGACATCTGCTGCCTAACTGGGTAGGTTCACCTGCTTTTTAATCCACTCCTCTACACCGTGCATGTTAGCTGATGTTTGTGCCAGTGATATCACCCCGCCTGTCAGAGCAAGTACCACGGTCAAGATTGCCATCCCAATTGCAGTGCGGATGGAGGCGATTGTAATGCCCTGCTCCAAGATGAGGGTGCGTACCCACTCAGCAAGTGTTGTGTCCTTGTTAAGAAGTCTGTTGATTGTCCCGCATCTCTGCAAGCTCACTCTCTTGGAGTTTCCTTTTGTCTTCAGCCTCATCTGGCAGCTCCGCCAACTTACGCTACCGACTGGCAATATGCTTTTCTATTTCGCTAAGCTGTGCCAGGTTGTTGACAAGATAACCCCTCTGGGAGTGCATAAACCTTGACAGGCCCCATAAGTTTCCGGATTGTCAGCCCATCTTGTTCTGGCCATGTCACGTCAGGTGGGTTGATTGTTTGTAGTTCTTTTCGGCTTTAGCTGATTCTTGGCCAACGATTGTCAGGGCTGCTACAGCCTTTTTGGATATTTCATTAATCACCTCACGTTCTCTGGCAAGCTGTACAACGTACTTCCTATCAACAATAGGTGAAAGGAATTAGCTAGGATTGTCCCTCCATATCAGTAGCTTCCACTCGCGGCTCCATTTAAACCAAAGATTTCGCATGCTCAGACACTGCATTATATTGTCGTTTTAAAGACTAAGCTTTGTGATGTGTCTGGCTTAACCGCTGATACAGCCACTGCAGCCACTGATATAGGTTGCTGAGTCTCAGCAAGTAGGGCCTAAAGAGAATGTACTTCCGCCCATGACGGTGGGTATGGTGGTTGTATCTTATTTTTCGCTAGAATAGCTTTGACTTCATGTGGCTGTTGCCTATGTGGTTTGACTTCTACTGGCTGCCCTGTGATGCCTTACTTCTCTTCTAGAGCGTAGATCTTCTTCCAAGAATTTGGATTTAGAGGTTTTACACCAGTCTGTTTGAGTACTAGTGCCTGGCATCACGTCACGGGCTCATACAGTGCACTTTGTCATGATTTACATACCGATTCAAATCTCTAAATGAAAAAACCATGTTGTTATATTTGTAACCTAGCCTTCTTAGCCCAATAGCACAATCTGCAGTTCTGCCTATCGTAGCCCCAGGCCATGTATAGACACAGGCTGATTGTTACCACTATGCCTCATGAATTACAGATATAGTTATTATTACCATTGCGCAGCTTGTAGGCGTGTAACTTGCAATGGTCAGTTGTAGATGTAGCCAATTTGGTAGTCTTTCTGACTATGGTCTATGCGCATTGCCTCTTTGTTGTCGTTTTTATAATACATCTTAATCCACGCATAGTGTTATCAATATATTTTACGCTACATCCCCTCGATCCCTAAATGGCATTAGATTACCATTAATCAATACAAGGACCATTGCCAACGCACAATTGTATAGAGAACTACACTAAAAATGTAAATATCCTCGCTAACTTTAATGAATTTCCTTCGCTACAAGTACTCATGTTTAAAGTATCATTCCACTACATTTCTGAATATACTTAGCATCCAGAGATAACAACCGTCTGGGCTGATCTTTGCGACTGGATTGAATCAAGCAAGATCGTTGATTTAGGTCCAATAGATCTGCTCGTCAATAATGCCGCAATATTCACAAAAAGGTCGATTCTGGAGGAAGACGAGGAACATTTTCTAAGGTTCAACTGATTCAAGTTCACATGATAAAGATGTTGGTATAACTTCAATAAATAACTGCATATTAACATATGCCATTCATAATCGAACATTTTTTATTTGTCATATAAATAAAAATACGCGTCCGTGTACATTTAGATGAGACTATGATATACCATCGCAGCCACCATTATAAATATAATCCTCTGTGTGTAACAGGGTCATCAACAGTAATGTCAAACATGTTATAAGCGTTACACAGGTAATAACCATTCCTCACCAGTTATTATGATTGCAAAAAATTTCATTATTGATATAAATGGCTATTTAGAGAAACACAATGCTGCTCGTTTAGCGTATTCACAGCACCGGACATGACCATCTATGCATTATAAAACACATGCTTAGGTGATAGAAAAGGGTATGAAAGAACAGGCGGCTCCATAGTAAACTTGGCAAGTCAGGCTGCACTGTTGGTGAATCCAGACGTATCTTCCTATTCTGCATCCAAGGCAGCAGTAATGAGTCTGACAAAGTCTATGGCACTTGAATTGGCTCTCTACAAGGCAAGTACTCTTTACAATTCAAAATCAGATTAATCGTCATTTCATCAATTTTCCCATGCAATTGAAAACTGCTACAATATGGTGCTAGATTCGGACGAACGCCGTCAACCCTACCATTGTTAAAACTCCCCTCTCTCGTACATTAATGGAAGACGAGCTTATCATCAAACCTTTCATTTCAAGGATTCCCCTCGGAAGAGCAGTTGGTAATTTGATAATTTAATACGCTAATTTGTCTTGTTCAATCATAACATATTTCCAGAAATTCTCGACTAATTATCAGGTTCGTTTAAAGATCACTTATGGCATTTGATGTTGATGCTTTCCAGAAACGGAAGATATTGTCGGGCCGATCCTCTTTCTTCTGAGTGATGAGGCAGCTATGATCAACGGAGCAGGACTCAACATAGACGGAGGGTATACTGTCTCGTAATACCTATGCTGTAATTAACAACTCTTAACAACATATTTGCATTGAGGACTAACGTTTTGTTAATATCCATGAATGTTACGGCAAGATTACCGCTAATGCAGACAATCAAATACGATCAATTGTTAACATCAGATCATCATAGCAGCTAACGAACATTATAGCTGCATTTGTATGGTAGCCGTGGTACTTAAAATAACAAAGCTCATAACTGCGAAGTGTCTATTGCTTTCCTTGATGTTACCAAAATGTCCCTTATCGAAAGCAGCATGGCGTACCGAATGACCCTTATTAAACGGTTTTTTCTGGACCCGAATTGATGAAAAGAATGAAGAACTAGTGTGGTGATCGGTCACCTCGATTAATGATATGAATGCATAAAAGGAGACATGATATAAACAGCATACCGCATATTATTATAAGTAGCAGTTTTTATTCGCTGGAGACGTTTGCCATAGCATTCAGTCATTGCTTCCGAGCCATGAACAACAACTGAGTGATTGAAGTCGTGAACTGATCGAAACACAGCAAGTGATGTTTAGGCACACTCTGTATAGCAGTGACCCATTGTGCATGAGCACCTTCATAGCCACCAAGCCAATTTACAGGCGGGCTTCAAATGTTCCTTCACCTTGAATAAGTAGCTTTGAAAATAAATTAGAACTGAATTAGCTGGAGAAAGTCAATTGTAAACTGAAATTCACTTAGTGGTTAAAATGTACTCGAAATGCTTATATCACATGAGCTGAGCGAGGCCAGTTACATGCGTCATTATCATACGCGTTTGATGATTAACGTAAGCAACGCCATGGATAATTATTAATAATTTATGGTGGCGTAGCAATGGTGGATGTATCGAAATAGCACATGTTATTGCGCACTTGGCCGAAGACCTACCAATGTAGATGCATAAGATTCAGCATACGAATGTATACAACAGATATAACGTATACCATTACCCAAGGATGCAGTGTGAGAAAAAAAACAATACTAATTATATCCTTTTCAAGTGGTACACACTCAATTCTATGATATTTGTTACGTGCTTTCTACAGAAGCTAACTTGACTGCATTAAAGACAGCATGTATGGACAGGCGTGTAGGAATTGACATCAGCCGGACGCAATAACTGCTCCGACGCACACATTATGAATACATCAAAAAACACCCAACGGCACGACCCTTACCAGAGGCTAACCTTCAGTACATGGTCAGTCGGTGCGTATTGTCAGGAGGTGTCATGTGAGGTGCTTGGAAACGATTTGTAAATAACTTGCGCGGTATTCAACTTTCTTTGTCGTAATTCAATGAAAACCAGTACCAATACGCGATAGGGTAGAACAAGAACGCCATTGCTTATTGCCGGCATCTAATCGACTCCTTTACAGCAAACACTAGCTGAGTAGACTGATCAAATCTATTATATTGACATGGTTAGACGATGACCTCATATTGTATAATCTATATAGTTGAGTCACAGGCCAACACCGCGTTGACATTAAACATCGCCAACCTAATCTGCCATCCAGAAAAGCGGGAAAAACATGACCTTAGTGAAAAATATCGACCAATATATATATATATACATATATATATATATATATATATATATATATATATATATATATATATATATATATATATATATATATATATATATGTGTGTGTGTGTGTGTGTGTGTGTGTGTGTGTGTGTGTGTGTGTGTGTGTGTGTGTGTGTGTGTGTGTGTGTGTGTGTGTGTGTGTGTGTGTGTGTGTGTGTGTGTGTGTGTGTGTGTGTGTGTGTGTGCTTGTGAGAGTAGGTGTCCAGGTATGAACATACCGTCACTTAGTCTAAACTATGCATCCTTACATAACTCGCCTTTGCACTAAGTAAGGTAGGGGCAAAGGTCTTTGCGCTTGACGTATCACAACACGGTCTAGACGCTCTCAAACAGGAGGTCATAGCGCATCTCTTTATCTCTCTTCCAGATCCCGATCATTGGCAACTTGACAATTTGTTATAATTGGCTTCGCACTCATATGTCTGTTGGTTCTACGCTCAGTACGCTGAGTTATGACTTACCACACGCGCCGCCATGCGCATTTATGCTTAGTTGTTTGGCCTAGGAGCGCACTTTGCTCACATAGGTGCACATGGCTTCTATTTTGTGTACATGCGCGTGTGTAACACATTAGGCTACGCTTTATGTTAGCTGAGTTGCATTGTGCATTTTTTTATGTTGTTTTGCAACGAGTTGCCTTAAGGAGCTTTGCTGGGTTAAGCGAGATATCTGCTCGACCAGTGTACTGTTTATCTACGACTTCATGAAGAAAAGAGCAAACATAGACCAGCGATTAAAAGGCAAGCAGGTGTTGGTAACTGGAGCCGGGAGAGGTCAGTTAAGATACACGACGAGAATGTTCTAGTAGTTACAACCAGCGTGGACAACACTGGAGGAATATCTGTAGTGATTCATGTGTGGGCTACAAGTATATATCAGCCTTGTCTGGTATTTCTAAAAGGCATGGGTCAAAAACAGTTTGGGGCATTTGGTCTTAACCTCGGGGGTCTGACCTCTTCCAGTCTCGGAGCATGGGCTGTGCTACCTTTCGGGATGTTGTTGCTTGTGGGTCTCTGTCAAAGGTTTGAGCAGCTTGCGTGTAGGTTGATCTACGTGAGCTGCACTTATCCCCACAATCGTCATTTCTAAATTGGCTGGCCAACACGCGGTAACCGAGCACACCGAGAGGTTTGAGCAAGATATCTCACCATAGTTGGCTACTTGAGAGAGAAGGTATTCAATGAGGTTCGACCAAGAAATTTCCCAGTAGTTGGCTACTTGTGAGAGAAGGTATTCAATGAGGTTCGACCAAGAAATTTCCCAATAGTTGGCTACTTGTTAGAGAAGGCGTTCAAGCATGAACATATCAACACTTAGTCAAAACTATGCACCCTTACACATCAAACTCACCTGATTCCATATTAACAATATCATTTATAGCTATCCACCGAAAACTCGTTGTTTTATGTTGTTGCAGGCATCGGTAAAGATGTCGCCATTGCACTATGTAAGGAAGGGGCAAAGGTCTTCGCGCTTGACATATCAAAAGACAGACTAGACACTTTCAAGCAGGAGGTCAGAGCGCATCACTTTCTCTTCCCCATCCCATACTTTGTTTCACGCTCATATGTCAATCGGTTGAGTCATTTTTCTTAAGTGCGGCTTTCAGAACGCCCAGCTAGGAGTTAAGTCGCTCATTGCGTACATCTATCAATTGCGCCGCTGTGTGCGTTTGGTCTTAGATTTTTAACCCACACTTACTTTAGTTACAACACCCAATGTATACAAGGTCTATATACAATGCTTCATGATGAGTATATTCACCATCTACAGAAGAGTTGGCGTTAACATTGAGTACATTTTGGGAGTCACTATTGTTAAGACCTATATTTGTGGATACCTTTGATTTATTTGCTTGTGAAAATCCAAAGCATCCCTCCCTCATCCCCATATGTGCTGAACTGAGTGATTGGAGCGGATCCAGTAAGATCATAGAAGATCTGGGTCCGATTGATCTCCTCGTCAATAACGCTGCCATCTGCACACCAAAGCCGTTCCTGGAGGAGGATGAGGAAAATTTCCTGAGGTGTCATTGATCAGATATATAATAACTGATTCATAAAATAAAACAACGGCTGCTTTAATTCATTTTCGAATTGCTACAGATATTTCTTTTCTGGTGATGAGCAAGGTTATGTGTTTGCGACTCAAGAATTTGTGATTTATTGCAGCAGAACTAATAAATATCCTCTCTGTTATGTGACAGTCTTATGAACAACAACGTTAAACACGTGATAAGCGTTTCCAAGGTAGGAAACCATTTAGTAATATTCTATAATGGCCTCTGGTATGCTTTTGTCTGAAAAATTTGCGGTGTGCGCCTTTTGTGGCTCTGGTAGCGTATCTTCAAGTGATATTGTAGTCTTTGTTCGACGTTTAAGGTCGTAGCCAGAGGAATGAAGGAAAGGGGCACAGGGGGCGCTATAGACAACTTGTCCAGCGTGTGTGCGACGATGGTGTCGTAACGTGATCTGTGGTGTAGAGATGCTCACGCAACGCACTTGTAGTAAGTAAAAGAATCGAACTCCAGATGTAGGGTTAATAACAACTTGAACTTTATTAAACTGTTTTCAACTTTCGAATTTCAGATGTAACTTAGCCTAAACTTAAGAGAGAGAAGTGTTGAGCTCGGAGGCCAGGAGAGAACTCATTTTGAAATATAAGTTGCTTCCCTCAATGACTAAGGCACGCCATCCCAATTCTCATGGGACATGCCGTAGCCAGGTCTGTGAGGGTTGGGGCTATCGGGCGTTGCCTGGGCAGGAAGGTCATGTGGCTCTGGAATATGGGGTATGTATGAGGAGAGGGGGGAAGTGGCAGGTGACATGTAGGTCACTTGTGGATCTGGGAAACTGGGGCGTATAATTAATATAAGCTGTTGGGGGTTACTCCATCAACTGATGACTGAAGGGGTACGTTATGATGAAGGGTAGGTTTGTTATCAATTTGGCACTCAACAATGGTCGTGCAAAATTACGCATCGTATTGCGTAACTTTTGAATTTCAGATGTAACTTAGCCTAAACTTAAGAGAGAGATGTGTTGAGCTCGGAGGCCAGGAGAGAACTGATTTTGAAATATAAGTTGCTTCCCTCAATGACAAAGGCACGCCATCCCAATTCTCATGGGACATGCCGTAGCCAGGTCTGTGAGGGTTGGGGCTATCGGGCGTTGCCTGGGCAGGAAGGTCATGTGGCTCTGGTATATGGGGTATGTATGAGGAGAGGGGGGAAGTGGCAGGTGACATGTAGGTCACTTGTGGATCTGGGAAACTGGGGCGTATAATTAATATAAGCTGTTGGGGGTTACTCCATCAACTGATGACTGAAGGGGTACGTTATGATGAAGGGTAGGTTTGTTATCAATTTGGCACTCAACAAAGGTCGTGCAAAATTACGCATCGTATTGCGCAACAAAAGCTGCAATATCCAGTCTGACCAAGTCCATGGCATTAGAGCTGGCACCTTACAAAGTAATTGCATTTTCCTGATTACACAAATGTCATGTTGCAAAATCTTTTGATTAACATAATGTAATATTATATGTGTCACTAATTTTGTATATAAGAGTAATGATAATAATGTATATAAGAGTAATGATATATCAAAGGTAATGTCATGCAGGCCCGTAGCCAGGGGGGTGGGGGGTGGTCAAGGGGTTCGAACGAACCGCCCACTTTTTCCAGAAAGGTCCGCAGCGCATCTGTGTTGCTGCGCATAACAGTTGTCGACCAATTACAAAGCTTTGCCGCATCAGCATGAGTCAAGAGAAAGGTCCACAATTGAGGGGAAAAGATCCCCCCCCCCCCCCCACTAAAAATCCTGGCTACGGGCCTATTGTTACAGAATGATACATTATGATTACGATGTTTTGGTGGGAATCGCACCTAAATGTTTATTCGTAGTGGGATGTTTTTCTGTTGTGTTGAATCTGTCACATGGTGTCAGGAAAATGGGATATTTGTGAGTTTAATCTCTGGATTGCAGCATAAGGAACAGTGAGAATGGATGGCTTAAAACCCCCTCCACCAATGAACTTCTCACAAGGTAATGTCAGTGCCACCTGGTATAAATGGAAACAGCAGTTTGTCACCTACTACAAGGCTACAGAACTGAATAAGAAGGAGGGTGAGACCCAAGTAGCAATTTTGTTGCATGTGGCTGGGGCAGAGGCCCAAGAGATTCATGCTACATTTGTGTATGATCCAGCTGATGATATCAAGGAGTATAAAAAAGTGCTTGAGAAGTTTGACTTGTACTGTGAGCCTAGGAAAAATGTGGTATTTGAGAGGTACAAGTTCTGGCAAAGGGATCAGATGATGGAAGAGCCCTTTGACCAGTGGGTCACAGACCTAAAGACCAAAGCCCCATCCTGTGAGTATGGTGACCAGAGAGACTTGATAATACGAGATAAAGTCGTATTTGGGCTAAGGGATACCAGAGTAAAGGAGAGACTTCTGAGGGAGCCAAAGTTAACCCTAGATAAAGCCCTGGAAATATGTAGAGCTGCAGAGACCAGCAAGGTCCAGATGCAGGCCATGTCATCACCAGCATCAGCCGGTGCTGCCCAGGTACACGAGGTGCGTAGGTCCAAGAACAGAACCTGGAACAAGGGCAAACAACAAGGCCAATCTACAAAGCCAAAGAGTTTCACACCAGTCATGGTAAAGGATTGTGAATATTGTGGTAAGGATCATCCTAAAGGGAAGTGCCCGGCATATGGCAAGACATGTGCAAGGTGCAAGCAGTTACACCATTTTGCACAAAAGTGTAAGGCTGGGCAACCAAAACCTAAAGCAGTCCAAGTGTCACAGGTAGAAGAAGTAGTGTCACATAACTTATTTGTTGGTCAGCTATATATAGGTGATCTGACATCACGGTGGCATGAGGACGTGGTCATCGACGGCACGGTGGTGTCTATGAAGTTGGACACAGGAGCAGATGCTAATGTCATCTCGTGTGAGGCATACCCTGCAGGCAGGGCAGAAACTGGAGCAGCAGTTGGCTCAGACCAAGACCACCCTGGAGGGCATCGGTCAGGGCAGGATACGGCCACAGGGGGCTGCCTTCCTTGATGTCAAGGTCAAGGACAAGGAGCAGACGATGCTATTCTATGTTACCAGTGAGAAACTAAACATCCTTGGCAGAGAGGCATGTGAGGACCTCAGTCTGGTCAAACGTGTCGACGTAGCTCAGCGAGCACCAAGTTCCAAGGAGGAAATCCTGAATGTATATCAGGATGTGTTTCATGGATTGGGGCAATATAGCCAGAAGTACAACATAGAGCTGAAACAGGATGCCATACCTGTGGTTCAGCCCAGCCGTACAGTGCCATACGCCCGTCGAGAGAAGCTGAAAACGGCACTGGAAAAGTTAGAACGAGCGGGAGTCATCGCAGGCGTGGAGGAACCCACAGATTGGGTAAACAACTTGGTGATTACAGACAAGAAGGACGGGACCATACGGATCTGCCTGGATCCCAAGCCTCTTAATGAAGCTATTAAGAGGCAGAGGTACGTCATCCCCACACCCAATGATGTGCGCAGCAGGTTGGCTGGTAAGAAGATCTTCACTGTTATAGATATGAAGGATGCATACTGGCACGTGGTGCTAGGAGAAAAGTCCAGCTAGTACTGCACGTTTAACACTCCATGGGGACGCAAAAGGTTCCTTAGGATGCCGTTCGGGATTTGTTCTGCTAGTGAGGTTCTACAGCAGAGAAATGATCAGACATTTGGTGACATCAGCAATGTATATGTTATTGCTGATGACCTCATCATTGCTGGAGAGAATGATGATGAGCATGATGATGCTTTTCTGAGAGTGCTGGACAGGGCGCGAGACAAGAATGTCAGGTTCAGCCCAGGCAAGATCCAGTACAAGGTCAGCGAGGTGATGTACATGGACGACATTATCTCAGCAGCAGGGATCAGGCCCGACCCAGCCAAAGTCGAGGCCATAGCCAAGATGGCCGCCCCGGTGGACAAGCAAGCGTTACAGCGCCTGTTGGGAATGGTGAAGTACCTGACCCAGTACATTCCCAACGAGTCCGATATCACAGCACCACTGAGAGGATTGCTGAAAGAGGGTGCTGCATTTGTGTGGCAGCCAGAACATCAGGCAGCGGTGGATGCTGTAAAATCAGCACTGATATCAGCCCCGGTGTTACAGTACTACGACGTGAATCAGACGTGTACGATACAAGTGGATGCTTCCCAGTCGGGACTGGGGGCATGTCTGATGCAGGGCGGGCAGCCCATCGCATATGCATCACGTACACTCACAAGTGCTGAGGTCAACTACGCGCAGATAGAGAAGGAGTTGTTGGCGATATGCTTTGCATGTGCAAAGTTCCACTGTTACATCTATGGGAAGGAGACAACAGTGCTCTCGGATCACAAGCCATTGGAAATAATACTTCGCAAGCCTATGAGCAGGGCATCTCCACGTTTGCAGCGCATGATGTTGCAGCTGCAGAAGTACACACTGCATGTGCAGTATACACCAGGCAAGGAAATGTATGTGGCAGACACCCTGTCCCGAGCGTCACAACCTCTTAAAGGCAAGCCTATTGATGGAGTGGCTGAAGAGGCGGAGATAATGGTTTGCGCATTCATGTCTACACTTCCAGCGTCAGACCAGCGGCTCGAGGAGATCAGACAGGGTACTCTTACTGATGAAGAGCTTTTGGCGCTGAAGCAAACTATCAGGTCAGGATGGCCTGATGCCAAATCGGCAGTGGACCAGCGTCTAGTGGAGTACTGGAATATCCGAGATGAGCTGTATGAATTGGAAGGAATTCTGTTCAAAAGTCAGAAGATAGTTGTGCCACAGAGTCTACGCAAGGAGATGCTAGCAAGGATACACGAGGGTCACCTTGGAGAGGAGAAGTGTAAGCAGAGGGCCAGAGCGGTTATCTACTGGCCTGGGATGCCCAAGGATATTGATAATATGGTGGCCAAGTGTGCGATTTGTTTACAGTATCGCAGGAAGCAGCAGAGTGAACCTATGATGCCACATCCGGCACCTGACAGGCCATGGCAAAAGGTTGGTTCAGACATTATGACATTCCAAGGCCGTGACTATTTGGTGGTAGTAGATTACTACTCTAAGTATGCAGAAATTGCACTGCTAGAAGACAAAACGGCCAGCTCTGTCGTTAGGCACATGAAAAGTATTTATGCTAGACATGGTATACCAGAGGAAGTGATGTGTGATAACATGCCATATGGGAGCAGAGAGTTCAGGGAGTTTGGGCAATCCTGGGGGATCAAGGTGACGACATCAAGCCCTACGTATGCACAGTCTAATGGCCTCAGTGAGAGGACAGTGCAAACCCTGAAGCAGTTGCTAAGAAAGGCAAGCCTTGAAGGAAAGGACATGTATTTGGCGTTGCTAGAGTATCGTAACTCGCCCATTTCAGGACTTCAGTATTCACCAGCACAGTTGCTGATGAACAGAATGTTGCGTGACAAGTTGCCGACGCATCCAGATATGCTGAAGCCTAAGATAGTAGGGTCCAAGCAGGAGCTGCAGGAGCGTCAGCAGCGCCAGAAGAAATACTACGACCGAACAGCGAAGCCGCTGTCGAGCCTCCGAGATCAGGAAGTGGTCAGAGTACATCGGGGGAGTGAGTGGGAACCAGCCGTGGTCACACAGAGGTGCGGCGAGCCACTTTCCTACCAGATCACAGATGGACACGGCCAGGTGCTACGCAGGAACCGCAGGGATTTAATGAGCACCAAGGAGCCACCACCTGTTGTCATGCCGGAGACAGTCTCCGAGTATATTGTGCCAGTCCCACGAGATGAGGTGCAAGTGCAGCGACCAGCAGCACCACCAGTGGAGCCCCAAGTGCCCAAGCAAAGTCACGGCTCCACCAAGGTCACCAGCGCGCACAAGGAGTGGGCGCAACGTCAGGCTACCTGCTAAGTACAGTGACTACAATTTGCAGTAGTGTGTATTGTGTGACATGTACAATTGGTGGTAAAGACCAGTTGAAGTATGTGGGCTATGTGCTAGTAACCTCTGGCCCCACCATAGTTAATTCGTTTACTAGTGATGTTAGTGTTTTCAATAGTTCTTGAATTGTGTATGTTCCAAGTGTGACTTTATGGACATTATGATAGTATGTGTTACTTATGAACATTATGGCACTACAACAGTGAACAGTGATTTCCTTTTCCCAAGAAGGGGGATGTTACAGAATGATACATTATGATTACGATGTTTTGGTGGGAATCGCACCTAAATGTTTATTCGTAGTGGGATGTTTTTCTGTTGTGTTGAATCTGTCACACCTATCATGTGCATCACAGTCTCAAATCAACAATCAACTCAATGTAGACTTAACTGAATATTAACATGATTTTGTCCATATCAATAAGACAATAAAGTTAACCTATAAACCCAATGGGTGGAATATTGAGAATTCACCCAATACATATATATATATATATATATATATATATATATATATATATAGTGTACATATATATATGTGTACATATACATATAAGTGTACATATACATATGTTTGCCTTCTATGTGTATATATATATATATATATATATATATATATATATATATATATATATATATATATATATATATATATATATATATATATATATATATATATATATGTATAGGAGGCAAGCATTGATTGATGATGCCTTGCTAGTATGTTGACAAGGTTGAATGAATCGCTAGAATACACGAGTCCTTCTCTGCATTCATTATACACGTATGACTGGGCGTTTTCGTTACTTCTTCTTTTATAATGTATACTTACCTGATGTTTGGTTTATTGACAACATTCACACCTCTTACCACATTCCTACAGTCGAAATAACGTTATGACATCAACATTTTAATTTATCGATCATAATGTACTCAAATATATCTCTGCGTTGACGTCGTTCACTTTTCTGCGCCAGGCCCGGTCGGACCACAGGCACTCGAGTTCGAAGTTTCGAACATCATGATTTGTTATTTCCCTTGCATTATGATATCATGCATAATGCAAATGTGGGAAAATCATGATGTCCGAACTCGAGTGCTTGTGGGTCGGAGATCTAGTTAGTTATAAACTGTCCTTCAAAATTGGTACCAACGCAATGGCAAAATTTATATCTCGAGCAGACAGCACTTTATATATATGTTCTGTATCTACGTGTCTATATGGATCGAGATAGGGGATGAATATCTCGCATTATTTTGATTAAACCGTTGTTGTGTTATTGTTTATTAATTGTCACATAAACCATCAGAATAACAACTTTTGATCGTAGCAGCGCCATGTTGCTCCAAAACAAACAGAATGTCGGAGATGTGAACTTTCAGATTTTCTATTGCTGGATTCAATCGCCTTTGGCGAAATCTCATACGGGAACTTACTCAACTTGTGGATAAACATTCATAGATGTAAAACTTGGAACTCGGCTCTGAACATTGCCGGGATATTTCTGCCCATGCTGCAGACACTATCACGTGCCAACCTGGCGGGCGTCATACCGCGCGCGTTCGCCAACAACTGTCACAGACCATTTCAACCCTGTTGAATAATGTCGCTGGCGTTCCAGATATACTAATCATCTACACGATGTTAATATAGCAACAACAATACAGCCAGGGTGGAATTAGCTATGGAAAAGTAGCAGCTTTAAAATACATTTACCTTAATACTGCATACAAGCATCTTGATTAACGCATTCTCTCCTAAACTGAACTCACTTATGAATATTAGATAAAACTATTAATATTATATGGAGTATGTTGGTGACAAGGACTTCAGATCATAGTCCAACTCCGAGTCAAATACCGACAGTGTAATGTAATGTCTCTATACCGTGCTAGGCTGACGAATGTGGAATGTGGAAGTCAAAATGTGGTAAGCTTCATCAACGTCATCGATTCCTTATCGATTTGATGCTTTCCTGGTGTCAAGTTAGCTTCTACCAGCTAGGATTCTCAACCTGGTATGGGCAACGTATGTGTGTCATCCTGTCTATGCAATGTCCCAGCGTTTTTCTATTCTATTTATATGAGGTGAATTTTCCCATGAAGTTGATTTCGGGTCAACAGAACTGAAAGACGCAGAAGCGATCCACGCGCGCCGGAGTGGTTCGTTTTTGTCGGATACACAATATAGAGACATTGTATCTATTCGTATAATTGTGTTATGTACACAATGAATAAACAGATCAGCATAAAGACAACCAGATAGTGAGCTTCATTTGGAAGCACTTTCCTTTGATTTCTTCTTATGCAGAGATACCGAGGCATTAAATCCCGCCCAATCTCACGCAGATGTTAGCTATCGCAGGAGATGAAAACACCCAAAAGCACCAACAAAAATAGCCGATAAGTTCTAAGGGGAACACACGTTTTACTCCAATGGATTTTTTATACTTATATCCCAGGTAAACATTACGAACTCGTCGATCAGTGGGTTGGAGCGGCCATTTGACTAATGTTCGCAGCGTGATATATAAAACTCTTGCAGGTCGGTGCACTTACTGGGAGATAGCGAAGGAAGGAGGGGAGTGGGGGGGAGGGGGGGGGGGTGCTGGGGTCGGGGGAGCCGAGCCTAGGATACAATCGTTCTACGCAGCTGGTTCCAACCTTACTCCTTCTGAACGCAAAAAGAGCATCAGGAATGAAGAGATCTGCCCATGCAGATACCAACTGAATTCAGAACTATATATAACTTGGAAAAAACGCGCTTCATTGGTGATATTAAATCAAACTGTAGTCGAACCTAGAAGGCTGGGTACACGAGATGGCATGTGCATAACAGGCAAACGTGTTGGAATAGATGTAGAGGAGGCCGAAACCTCGTCAAATCCTGCCCCCATCCCTGAAAAAAAACGAATGAGGAATTAAGCACAGCTGTGATGTATATTTGTAACATTTTTCGAATGCTATGGTACTGTTGTAATGACGGGTGTAAGGCATGTTATGACAGTAAAGCAGTTCAATATATCCCGTAGTGATAATGAAAACAAAGAATGCAGTCATACATGAGATCAATCATCACAAGCTCTGTGATCTCCCACCAACAGAACCCAATACTATATTCCCCTACGTTGCCTTCGCCTAATACAAGACGCGTGGATAGAAGCAGGGAGGCTAAGTCCAGAGTCTGCTTGAGTACGTTTACACCTCTGGCTTTATCTGTCGGCGTAGGGCGCCTCGCGTGGAGTCCCATTCATTATTCCAGCACTTGTGTCCAGCCGTGATCACGGCGCTGGTTGGCAAGCACGACTTCAGTTGAGGAATAAACGCCAATACGAATAGCAGCATCTAGGATTCTGGACGCAGCTATCATGTGCACTTATCGGATTTTTCTTCTTGTGGTCGTGATCATTTTGCAGGTGAGATATTTCTTTTTATGTGAAGTGAAGCATCTAAAGGCGGTGTTTTGTCGAAACCGGTCGCCGTCGCTGCGAATGGGCTGGTGACAATCGTCGGCGTGACGGATTGCATCATGACGATGTGCGCCGTGACAGTCTGTTGGAACAGACGTAGGCAACCTCAGGCGCAACAACCTCAGGCGTGACAACCTGAGCCCTTAGACCATTAAACGTGACAAACATAGACATGACAGCCTATAATTTGACAATCAGAGTCCTAACAACCTTAGGTGTAACCCTTTTACGCGTGGCATTCCGAGACGTGACAACCGGCGACATCTCAACATTGCATGCAACGATCAACTTGTAAACTCACGATGTGATTCCAATTAACGCCCCAACACCACCCACCCTACACCCCCCCTCCTCGCCCCACTACGCCCCACTACCCCACACCACACTGACATCATCATCATCGCCGTCCACCTCCTAGAAGAATAATAGAATGAGAGAGAAAGATAATAAGAAATAGTTATGATGATGGGAAATGCATGGATCAATCATAATGCCACAAACCGACGTTAAACAGCAATAGGAAATAATACTACCACAGAAAGCCTATAGCCTGATTGTCATCCCTTTGAGAGTCGATGTTAACGATACCGCCGACAAGTCCATTTCTCTCCATCCATTAACTAAAAGGTAGCAGGGTTATGCGCAGCAGGTTTGCCATACGACACCAGTGAACTGAGTCGGGGATGCGGATCGGTAGTTACGCCACGCTAGATCACACGCGTGTAATCGAGGTGGACTTAATCAGATACCGGGTCGGTTTATCGGCAGCTTTACGTCCACCAAGCAGAATTTCATTGATGACGGGATCGAGCAGCTAACTTGTTACATAGCTATCCACAAGGAAATATATGCATGCCTATCTATCTGTATGCCTACATCTCTATCTCTCTGTATGCCTTCCTGCATCTGCATTTTTGTTCACCTTCTTATCTGAATGCCATCCTTCATATCTGTATGCAAACCTTCAGAACCCATTGTACATCATTCCATATAGCTGTCGGTGTTCTAGTCTACATCTGCTTAATAAGGCGACAAAGCATTTACCATGATTTATCAGTCTATCTAGCCATTCCTCTTTAATCTGTCTTAATTACAGGTAAGAATCTTCAGATAGTTGAGGGTCTAGCCTACGAATATCATTCAATGTATTGATCTTGAGTGATAAGTCATGGAGCCATAAACAGCTTAAGCCGGTTGATGAAAATGACCGTTTTTCTGTGCGCCACCTTCCCGATTTGTAGTTACAATGTACTACCCATATGTCATAAGTTAGGCTTAATCTGTACCTCGCTCTCAAGTCAACTTCTATTATATTCCTGCAACGAATGCAAAACCAGTATTCAGTGAGTCATTCTCCGACTCAAAGCTCCAAAGAATTCTTACATATATACTGAAGTGAAGGAATCACGCGAAACTCGCTACTACTACGGTTATGCTATGTGTGCTGGGAATTTTATGATGTACAGGGGCGCGGCATTAGGCGCATTATGGTGTATCACGACCGCTAAGTTGCATCGGTATCGCTATGGTGTATCGGTATCGCTATGGTGCATCGGTATCGTTATGGTGTATCGGTATCGCTATGGTGTATCGGTATCGCTATGGTGCATCGGTATCGTTATGGTGTATCGGTATCGCTATGGTGTATCGGTATCGCTATGGTGTATCGGTATCGCTATGGTGCATTGAAAACGCTATTGTGTATCGGAAGCGCTATGGTGTATCGGGGGACCAATAATATATCGGAAGCGCCATGTTGTATTGAAAACGATATGCTGTATCGGAAGCGCTATGGTGTATCAGAAGCGATATGGTGTATCGGTAGCGCTATGGTGTATCGGTAGCGCTATGGTGTATCGGTAGCGCTATGGTGTATCGGCAGGAATGACATGTTAATTACAGTGGTATGATGGTTGTTGTTGCGATAGCGAGCTACAACAAGGTGAGAAGTCACGCTGTGTTACGTTTTGACAGGAAGCTATCATATGACTGGTAAGTTTAGGCTAAACAATTTTAAACAGAAACCGGATGTAAGAGCTGCTCTCTGACTCACGAAGATGCATGTGGCCGTGACAAGGCAGCTGGGCAAAAGATACCAAACTACGCCAGCCCCAGCTTGAGATTAAGGCAGGCGTTGTAGAGTACTCTCTCAAATCACACCAAACATCCCTCGTTAGACGTTATCTCAGCAGCGTGGAGCTCGCAGGTGGAAAGCAGTCATCTATCAGTATAGCTACAGAATCACTCCACGATTGTAGAGAGCAGACTAAGCGCTTGATGCTGCGGAGGTGATGAGAACAGAGAGCTATGATCACGCCTTGCCTCTACATACAACTCCTTGTTACTTTATCTTAAATGTGCATCTATTTTGAGGAAACAGACAGCCTAGGAGAATGTCGGGACGGGCTACGAACCATGGTCTGGCGGCGCAACCAATATCCGCGCTCGGTTACTTACTCACTTATCGTCATACTTTTAAAGGTATAGGCTTTTCACAGAGAAGCAGTGAGTTAGTTATTACACTGCGTGATGAGAAGTTAATGCCAGGAAATGAGTCAGCTCTGCCTTTTCTGGCCGTCAATTCTGATTGTCCACGCGCAAAACGAACGTTATCAGTTGTAAGATATGTTTGATAGATGGGGCCATGAAATGCCTTTTAGAATTACCACACGGTGTAAGCACAAGCCACGCGACGCGCTATTTTTGCTCCACTATGTTCTATAATTACTGAAGCTGACTAAAGTCTGCGAAACATATGTAGTCGTTAACGACGAAATTTAACATCTTGTCAGGGCAACAGCTGTGAAATGACTGAAACTTGTAGCTTTCTTTATATTATGAAGTTCTTTCTTTTGATGCTTGTGTCAAAGAGAACACCCATTAGATGTGTTTGATAGTCTTGACATATATAACATTCGCCAACTAATAAACTGCCTTTATGACATGTACATGAGATAAAGAGGTGAGAATTATAGGGTGAGTGACAAGTTGGAATGCTTCTGGTAAATACGTTGGTGTGGGGTTGACATCTGTTTAGGAGCGCACTCTTTTTGACATATTTCTCAACACCTCGTTATCATATGGGTCTATTCGTGTTTGTTTCAGGAACATGGCGGCAAGGCGCTGCTTACCACGGCGAAACCGCCTTCGCCTCCTCGGAGAGAGCCACTCTGGACTGGCTGGGGACGTTGGTCAGCTTGCTCGTATCGATGTGGCCCTGGAGTACGCTCACGCGAACGCGCATGCGTGGGGCAGGATGAAAATGGCCGCACTGTGCGTTTGGATGACCACAGGGAGTGTGCTGGATCGGACGCTGTTTTCATGGCCTGTAACGATCGGGTAACTTAGTTGTCTTCGGCTTCACGAAGTAGTAGTTAAAGTGGAAGTTATACCAAAACGTGCTCAAATTAGAGGTCGCTGCGGAAGTACCCGTAGTGCCGGTAGTAATTTTTCTGTGACGTCGCGTTCGACGTTGCTGGCTGATCAGCTCTAAATTTGGGTGTTTGCGTACAGCCATGTGGTGCCGACGGACAGCAAGCTCACAGCCAACAATGCTCCGCCCACGACAACGAGATTATCTACGGACGCCGATTCACATGGTTACCATACTTTGAAGGCATGATTTATCTTCCGTATTCATAACCAAGGGCCTACGGAAATTAATGATATACCGCATAAACAAATACATTGACATCGCTGTATTTCTGATCTGTGGACAGGTCCACATATCTGCACGCTAACGTGTCTTGCTGAAGGGACCAAATCCTACTACGACTTCGGCCATGTGAGGGACGGTACCGTATGTGAGGAAGGCAGCGCCAACATGTGTGTCCGTGGGCGTTGTCTGGTAAGTACCAACTAGTCCGTGTGTCCGTGGGCGTTGTCTGGTAAGTACCAACTAGTCCGTGTGTCCGTGGGCGTTGTCGATTGAGTACCAACTAGTCCGTGCCTGCGGGCGTTGTCGATTGAGTACCAACTAGTCCGTGTGTCCGTGGGCGTTGTCTGGTAAGTACCAACTAGTCCGTGTGTCCGCGGGCGTTGTCTGGTATGTACCAACTAGTCCGTGTGCCCGTGGGCGTTGTCTGGTATGTACCAACTAGACCGTGCTTTGCGGGCGTTGTCGATTGAGTACCAACTAGACTGTGGGTGTTGTCTGGTAAGTACCAACTAGACCGAGTGTCCGCGGGCGTTGTCTGGGAAGTCCCAGACCATTGGTCCATGATGAAATCGAAAGGGACCATGACGTATCCAGGCCTTATGTGGCAAACTCGCCCATTACAAGCGGGACAAGTAACAGTGATCAGCATTTTAGCAGGTTTATACCACCCTGTTCATTGAATAACCATGAGTGAACTTACCTGTGTGTACCAGAGCACCGGATGTGACGGCATCGTTGGCTCCAACGCTGTGGTCGACCACTGTGGGGTGTGTGGGGGTGAGGATGACGGCTGTGTCTTCTACCAGAACGAATACACCAACCCCCACCCCCCAGACGGTCAGTCATTTCGAGCTCACCAATAATCTGATGTGGTTCCCAATATAGCTGCGTCTCCTTGTAGTTTAGCGGCTCCCTGGCGTCTTGGTCACAGGGACAACGCAACTTGTTCTTCCTGCTTTAGTAATCCATTGTGTACTGCTTGTTTTTATTAATCAAAGCATCCTCAGACGGTTGTTTGTATATAATATTTATTTCATAAACAAAAGAAAAACGAATACCCTCATAAATCACCGTTTATTACATACACCTACAACATACCTGATTATGTATACAGACATACGTAACATGTGGTAAATTACAATGTACACACAAATAAAGTCAAGCTCTATATATTACTCTATTTGATCAAAAAGTACTGACCAAAGTTCTATATATCAATTTAAGTCCAGACCTCTAACTAAAAAGTCACTTATAGTTCCGTATGATCACACGATAATGGTGATGCAACGGCCCCGCACGACTTCCTACGGGTCTCTACGGGCTTAAACCCGAAAGAGGCCCGTGTCTGAAAGTAAAGCAGGTTCAACTTTTGGCCACAGGCTCTACGGGGCCAAAAATTCTCAACAAATCCTAGGGGCACCGCACGGAGCAGCACGACATGCCGGGTTTTGGCCCTTACTTGGCCCGTACTGGGCCCGTACTGGGCCCGTACTTGGCCCGTAGTTGGCCCGTAGATAGCCCGTAAGTCTCATGTAACCCAGTGTAAGTCAGCATTCCTGAAGTAAGCCATGTTAACCTTCGTAGTGTTCTATGTGTGCACCTGCACTCGAAGGCCACCCCACGTTTAGTTCCCCATCAGTCTGTTAACTCCACAATAGACTGTAGTTGCCTTTCATGTGCTCGTTAAATTTTAAATTCAGTATATCGGTGTTCTTGAAATACCTAAGGCCTCTTTAAGTGTGTTATTCTTGTGCTTGTGCACCCTTGTGATATTGTGTTCCTGGAAAGTCAGTAAATCCGTTGATAATTTAACCTTAAGTTATACCCCCCCCCCCACCAAATCGAGCAATCATAACGTGTTGGTAACTGGAGGTGGTGCTTACTTTTCAGGCCGTTTTGGCTATAAGAAAATCCTAAAGCTTCCCAGTGGCGCCACCCACGTTAACATAAGTGAGGACAGTGCCAACTACCTGGGTAGGTAACCGCCTGAAAGCCAGCTGCATCCGTACAGAGGGAGAAAGCAACTATTCTAAACTAGTATTTATAGCTACAATACATATGAGAACCATGGTTTTACCCATCTCTTAATGTGACTGTCAGCTTTAGCATACACCAATCTGACGTACGTTGTGAACGGAGACTGGACTATCGACTGGCCTGGGGAGTACAGCGTAGCCGGTACCACGCTACACTACACACGCGATGACCACAAGGAAACCTTCATCATCGACGGACCAACGACAGAAGATATCCAAATCATTGTATAGCATCCAAATCATAGATAGATAGCTTAATTTATAGCATCTCGTTTGAAATAATGTTGGATAGTTTATTATCAACTGCATGTTATTGCTCCTTGTAAATGTTTTGACTCTCATAAACGAACGTATATTCTCGATACGAAAGAAATCATTCATAATATTTCAAGTCAAAATTTAAGTACAGTCCTATCGTAAAATGTTTAATTTTTTGGAATGTTTTTATTAGAGTCACAATTTTTATTTATGGCTATTTATATAACACCAGAGTTATTTGACTGAGAATGTTCCTAGACAATTTAGACGTGTGCCTATGTACATTGCATTAGGTACAGGTAGGTATCATTTAATATAAATGCCCATATAAGTATGTTGTTCAATGTTTTTAGCTGATGTTCAGGCAAGAAAATCGAGGTGTATACTTTGAGTTCTACCTGCCAGAGGAACAGCTCTCATCAATAGAACACCTCACAAAACCACCAACCACACCACTCCCCACAACCACACGACCACCGCCTCAACCACAACAACCACAACCACATCACAACCCAGCACCACCACACCACGCCCTCAGCGCAATACTACGCTTCCCCCCGATCTTATTAAGAAATGGTACGAGGAGTACTTGGAAAGTATCCAGGGTGGGCGGAGCCAGTCAGATACTAGCTACGTCCAACAGTCTCACTCACAAACAAACCACGTGACGGAAACTGAGAACACAGTGCATCACTTCCCGACGGGCAACCAGAATCCAGCCGTAGTGCAGGTGAGAGTGTCGACCAAGCGTACTTACGGCAACACGGTATCAAGGCAGCGAACTGATACTCAACAACACCAGTCGGACGAAACTCCGCCTGTCAGCACCACCCCGCGTACCCCAGACCGGACCACGCGCCGACAGCCCGGGGACAACCCGTTCGGGTATACACGGCCTGTCTGGTGCGGAGCGTGCCAGCCACCCCGACAGCTTGCAAGGCACTTCTGCAACAGTGACTTTGGTAAGTGGATTTTGCTATTGATGAATGGCTCGTGTTTTCGGCAGAACATTAATACACCTATATCAAAATAACATTTAGATATAATGTTAAAGCTAAATATCCTGTAATAACAATGACCTATATCCTATCGGGGTTTCTCTATAGTACCAGACACTTATTTATATGTATATCTATCCCAATGTATAATCTGCGAACAGAAAGTTTTCCAACGGCAGATCATGAGGTGACAGCATTGTGGTAAAGTACATACAAATCTTGATTACATACAAATCTTGATGAATTAACTGTTTTGTAGTTTCCAAAATCCGGGTGGTCGACTACAAAAACGTTGACAATGAAACGCGTTACCTCTTTGATGTGTTGGACAATTATAACTCGAACATCGACCTGTTTGATCAAGAATACGTCTGGGTCACAAACATCTGCCGCTGCCCCCAGCTCAGAATCAACACGGAATATATCGTGATCGGTAAGCTTGCTGAACATGGTGATCGAGAGGTGAGGTTAGAAATGACAAGCGACAGTTACGCCAAAACCTTCAGCGCCAAACTGAACCGGAAAGCGAAGGCGCTGAACCGAGCAAACTCTTGTCGGTCCAGAAGAAGGAGATATTAACCATTTGCGCTGCATCACTCTACAGAAATAATGCATGCTTGCCACGAGTCGGAGAAATGCACCCCGCGTGACTACCGCTATGATTAAGGTACTATCGTATATTATGTATGGTTGGCCAAGTGCCACAATATTTTCCAGCATATGCCTCGGTGATTGGTCCTCGAACTATAACTGCGTCCCCGACGAGATAGCGCAATAATTAATGCTGCTTTAGTCGTCCTCGTTTGCAGTGGTTGTGTATATTTAGGTCGCTGTTTCACGATATTTGTTCTGTATTTATGTGTACATATAAAAATACAGGGGCATTTTACAATATAGTTGATAAATTTAGAGAAGTGAAGGAAATCGCAGATGTTTGGATCGCTATATTAATGGAAACCTGGTTAGTGCCTATTGCACTAAATAAGCCTTACCTTACACACGAGAAGTTTTATTATGAATATTGCGTAGATATATTTCTGTAATGTACACTATGAGTATCTGAATAGCAGCATTAAGCTTATGAATTATGTACCAACTTTTGTATGCTTAACTGTTAACCTATCGTGAGTTATGATCTGGTGTTTTTTCCCTTCTGTTTCACGTGTATACAGAGTTTATTGCACTGAATATGCCTCCCTTTGGTGTCAATACGTAGATACACTCATATTACATCAATGTTCGAGTAGTCCGTTCCATATTTCGAGTAACCTGTACTTTGTTGATATCAATAGCAATAGTACATAGACTTGGAGCTGCCTTTGTTTCTTGCTGTAAGCATACCATGCATTTGTCTTCTGTTATATTCGTTTATCAGTTGTTTCCGCCACTCATTGCACCATGTGTACACGCGCTCGTGATGTTAGGTTTGACGGTGACGCTAGATCGTCTGCCGTAAGACGTAACGGATGATGGCGATCCTAGCGAGTATTTTTATGCTTAACATGTCTTAACAACTTAGAAAATAAAAATACATAAATTGACGCCCATAACTTGCGTAGTGTCACAAAATTAATTATATTTTCTCTTCCTAGCAACATGGGATAGGCAAGTTATTTACGCTACATTCGCTTTTCTTGCTTTGCCGAATTCTCCCGATAACGCCCCTTTTCTTGAATGAAACTCGCTGCCCAGAATTACTCATTCCCAAATTATATATGGACCCCTCGCATGAGTTATTATTGAAAAACTCAATGGTAAGCTATGACATGTCAGAAGCAGCAGAACTTCGATGACCAATGGCCTCTTGTCAAATCTAGAATGTTGAATGCATCAGATTTGGAGCAGAATTAGTTTGCACGAAAAAACTGGAGGCCATCTATGTATCATACTTAGCTCATGTCACTTCGAGAAGAAGGGCTTTTCGAAAGTCAAGCATTCAACAAGCAGCACGCCAAGACACAATAACCTCGTTTTGAAGCTATATACATCCCGCTACCAGGACACAGCTGACGGGTCGCTATAAATCAAGTCCTATCTTTGGACGAGATAATACAAGAGGTACCTAACACAATTTGTAGCCTTTAAATGTCGCCTTCTTCAAATCATTTATTCAGATATAAAAGGTACGGACATGTCGGGGTTAATAAGTACTCCACCTGTAATTCGATACCGGTTAGAAGCACGGCAAAGGGCAACAAAGCTTCTAACGCCAGCACGGAGATGAGAGTACCTAAAGTTGTTAGTGTTTACATAGTATAAATCAAATCAGAGACCATGATATTAAATAAGCATTTATTCGTGAATCCTCAGCAAGTTCCCCCCCCCCCCCTACCCATATGGTTTCGACACTCCGTGAAAAAGAACATGTAGCTGTCCCAGCGGCCAATCATAACGTACTTGGCTGATAAATTAAACCTTCTGATGAAAAAAATCTCAAAGCAAGAACAGCAACATAGAGCGGACAGAAATGTATATCAATTGGTTAATAGCATAACACGTTCTCGTTCCATTGCAACCCCCACACACCTACCCCAAGCCCCGCCCTCACCCCCCCCCACCCCCCCCCCCCCCCCCCCTACCACACACACACCTATTTCCTCCAAGCTGAATGTAGCCAAATGTTATTTTACACATTGATATATAACTCACTCTACCCACTGAATTAACGCTTGGCATCGAGTCTAGCGTGGCTGATGGGTGGTTTTATTTCTTGCTGTCCCGATTAACACGCTCCATCGCTTACATAACGCAGGACGCTTCCCCAAGTAAGAGAATCCTTTGTTTACAATCAAACGTTAATCATATACCGTTTATGTACATATTACTATTTCCGTTCTCTAAACGGAAGTGCCTGTCGCAAGTTATCAGTCAATATTTCTTGACATATCCCACAGAAGGTTTGCTGTGAAAGACATTGCGAGAGGCATATTGTTCTGATGGCCGGATTCAACTGAAAGGGTCGGGCTGGTTGATTGTGATAGTGATGTTGGTGTAGAGCCGAGTCCTGCTCAGACTAGCGAGGCTGTAGTTCATGCTGACTAGTCCGTCCTCCGAATACAACCCTTTCCCCTCTGCTACCATGGCATGCCTAGCACACACCACGGTTATTGGGGAGATTAACATCGTGATTTGACTACAGTCTGATATCAAATATGCGCATCACAGCCATGCTTTGAACATTCGAATAATTCGCTAATAATCCACCGGTAAAAACAACTGACGTGATATATGCGACAAATTCAATTTAAATTCATCGAATGTTTCAGATAAGAAACGCCTAGACAACTTCGTGAACCTAATTTCCTTACATCAGTATTGTGTGACATTGATTTTGTGTTTAAAAAACTAACCTTCGTGGATTGACAAACCCCAGTCGGTTATGAATTTCCACATAACGACCGATTTCCGACTCGCTCCTTGTTGTATGGACGCCATGATGCTTTAACCTATCCCAAAGACAAACATTATTTGGCGACTTCGTAATCAATTAGGTTGATTGCTTTTTGACAATAATGTACATACCTGTGATACAGATCGTCATCTTCACTCCCCCAACCAAAAAACCGATTGGAGAAACCATTGATCTTTCTGAAACATTGGCCGGAAGTAGCGTCACGCCACCAAAGTAGGTGTCATATGGAATTCTGGACACACAAACAAAATATAATACAATTGTAGTATAAAGAATTACACGCCCATCGCAACTGTAAGACCATCAGCTGTTGGCGACTGAAAGGTTTAGTAGTTTCAATATCAATTGAAAATTCCGTAAACCATGATAGACTAGTGTTCTTACTTCCTCATTCTTTGGTTGGGATAATGAATCTGTGCAATAAGGTGTCTCGCTTCTCCGTCTGCGCATGCGTATGAGTTTCTCGTATCTTCCGGGTATTTATCTACATCATGTAAAACGATACAATCATACGCCATGTCCTCCAGGCTGTGAAGAAAGCCCGCGTTCAAAAGACTTCCGCGGTTAAAGTTCTTGGAATCAGCCTTGATCACACAGATTAAACAACGGTCAACGGAGAAGCCAATCAAATTAGCGTCATTCCTGCGACAAGATCACCATCGAGAAGAAAAGACGACCGTTTTGCTTAAAATGGATGTGTGACTACGTGATGGCATTAAGCTATTTCATTGGCTTTAGCCTTTCAGTTACCTGTTCTATAAGGTATATTCCATATTCCAGCTGCTGCTGCTGAAGGAATGTGTGGAGATTTGGGAGGAAGAGTTCCAGATTCTCCGCGCGATTCCGATACGGAACAAGAATAGCGACGCTGCTGCGCGCGCGGCAGTGAGCGGGACGCCACCTACCGCCTGTCTGTACCTGCTGGTAGGTGGAGGACACTTCCGTGCGTGACGTTGGTTCTACGTATGGCGAGTATTTCCCTGAAATAACGTCAATACAAGTACTGGTTAAAACGTGCCTGCTACAATTAGCTTTTGACTTGATGTAAGCCAACCCCGAGCCATAAGAAGCTGGTAAACATTTCCTCGATTTACGAGCTGAATCTATAACGCACTGAAGTGCTTAAGTTCTCTTAAAACATTACTAGGACTGTTTATAAGAATACATATTGGCTGGAGGTATTAAAACAATGAAATGACACACACCGCGAAACTTAGCTTGATGTTAAATCTTTGATTCAAACAAGTATATTAAGCTAAGTGGATGCTGAGTGTAAACCCTCCAGTTAATCTGTTTGTTTGGGGTAAGTTCTGGAACAAGGAAGGGAGGCAAGGACCCTGAGTGAATTCGCAAGATGCGTAGGAGCATTATGTGAGCCAGAAATCAGTGAATTAGCATTATGTGAACAGTCAATGAGTGAATAAGCATTATGTGTGCAAGAAATGTGTGAATTAGCAGTATGTGTACCTTCAATGAGGGAATTAGCATTATGTGTGCAAGAAATGTGTGAATTAGTATTATGTGTACCTTCAATGAATTAATTAGCATTATGTGTGCAAGAAATTAGCGAATTAGCATTATGCGTGCAAGAAATGTGTGAATTTGCATTATGTGTGCCAGAATTGAGTAAAATTGCATTATCTTTACCGACAATGCGTGAATTAGCATTATGTTTACCACCAGTGAGTGAATTAGCATTATGTGTTGCAGCATTGTCTGTGAACTGGTATTCTGAGGATATACTCTCAATGCTGGTATACAAAATTATATGGACCGCTGTAATGAGTGTGCGTATTACTACTTCAGGCATCAAAGAGGTGGTCGGGAGTGACGAGCCCAGGAACTGCAAGTAAATTCATCCTGTGATTTGGTGCAGCAGGTATCGGTCATAAAGGTGTAGCGTGTACAGGTGAGCTATTATCTTACCTGCCGTGAAGGGATGATCCGGGCAGACAGGTAGTGACGTGGTATCGACTCCACAAGGGGTGTCATTGTGCGGACAACTGTTTGCTGTGAAGATAACAGATCGAATCAATTGAATATGCGCATTTCAATCAATAAAACTTTAATAAAATAAAAAAATATATTTGTCAAGTTACTAGAAAGTTCATAGTAGAACATTGTCTTCTTTCCTTGACCGTTTTCCCTTGGATGTTGCACATGTCATTGATAAACACTGTACAAACTGTTAAATACCCAACCACGTATAACTCAATGGAAACATGAACGTGTATCGCTCCATGGAAAAGTAAGCGATTCGGAATACGAGGCATGACCAATAGCGGACGGATCGTCTAGTGACCATGTTAGCGAGGACTGACGGACAAGCCGCTAACCTCTGCAACTGAAAGTCCATGGCATTGTAATACATTTCTCTGCATTCAGATGTCAGAACGCAGAGAGGTATGTAATGGCACCGGGTATGCATATATCCGTCGATATGGAAGGTAACTTAGCCATATTTACTCACCAAGTCATCAAAGATGCGCACGCCTGCACTATTCTACTGTACACGCATCAGCCGTCATATTACAACGTACCATGAACAACAGCAAGTACCCCCATCTGATGAGCCACAGAACAAGCGCTGAACAGACCTGTATACTGAGAGCTACACATGTATACTGTATGCTACATTAGCATACTGTATGCTGCACCTGTATTCTGAGTGCTGCACATGTGTACTGTAAGCTACACATGTATACTGTATGCTACATTTACATACTGTATGCTGCACTTGTATTCTGAGTGCAGCACATATGTACTGTAAGCTACACGTGTATACTGTATGCTACATTTGCATACTGTATGCAGCACTTGTATTCTGAGTGCTGCACATGTATACTGTAAGCTACACATGTATACTGTATGCTACATTTGCATATTGTATGCTGCACTTGTATACTGAGTGCAACACATGTATACTGTAAGCTACATTTGTATATTTTAAGCTACATTTGTATACTGATTGTTGCACTTGCATACTGTATGCTGCACTTGTTTACTGAATGCTACCCATGTATACTGTATGCTACATTTGTATACTGTATGCTGCAATTGTATATTGTATGCTACATTTGTATACTGAATGCTTCACATGTGTATTTAACAACTAAAGGTGACGAACTCTGCGAGGGTCGTGTTAAAAACGATCAAATATTGAACAGCTGAATAAGGAACCTGTGGGGTTTTCTCCAATTTCTAGAACCAAATGAAATGGTACTCTTAAATTAAACCCCCCAAACACTATGTCTCAACCCGGCATAAAGTTATACAAACGGACAGTAACACTTATTGTTGCCATTACATGCTAATTTGTTCCCTCAATAATCCGTTCGATATCCTGAATTTCTTAGTTGTATTGATGCATAGGATTCAGCATAATATAAGATTATTTTGTAGATGTGCCATATCCATTAGTATATCACAATGTCAAAAGGGGCGGCAAGGAAAATGGCCAGGTGTTGCTTTGGTCACGAAATATCTCTCCATGTACATGGCCCATGACGTGTGCATGTTAGTAAAACCGATGATAAGACGATGCCGGCGGGAGTGGTTTTATAACCACCCGGGCTGGGTTCGGGTTGCTTACAAAAGCGATACACACGAAAGTTGCCAGAGGCAAAGAGACCACTGCATACTCCACTGAGGCCACTGCATGCTCCACTGAGAGCCGCAAGAGCTGCAGAGAAAGGGTTACAAAAGCGGTATTGCGTGGCGGACCAAATGGAGTAATTCGGTGAGATAATTCACATGATTCCACGAGAAATTGATTATTGCGCATGATAGTTCAGCCATCGAGTTATGAGGGCCCTCAGTACAACTATTGTTGACGATAAACAATTTCTCTCGCGGGAGTTGTGATTGTTTTTCAAGCGGGAGACATGATTTATCATGATTCAGTTGAATTATCCCGAATTTAGTATGTGATACCTATATCGTGGGAACAGTTATCAAGTCTCACCTGTGACAACGCGGACCTCACCACAACAGATAAGCGTCAGATAGAGGAGTATTTCCACATTAAAGGCTCGCTTGACATCCATGTTGGAATCAGATCCAACGCTCTACCTGTGATCAGCGGACTCCAGTATCAACCATCACAGAATAATCCAGTTCTACATAACCGTACAATTGATTCCGGCAATGGATACAAATCGATGACGCAGTGAGCGCAACCCAACTGGTCTGTAGGCGAGCGGGAGGCGGTCTGATCGGAGAGACTGTTCGGCTTTGCCCTTCACCAAACCTCATGTCTGGGATTCAAAACTTCCTTTGTGATGCTCAGTGCGTCATGGTCCGCGCCGTACCCAACAGCCTAGGGCATGCATCTTGCGTCAATGCTACTTAAATTTCAGGTTATAGCAATCACCATGGCAATATGATTGACGCCCAGGTGTGTGTCATTGATTGTATCGGGAGGGGCATTAATTATGGAGTTCATTGATCAATCAGCTATAAACCGCTCGCGGTCGATTTACAAAGCTGGGATCACGTGACTAGAATTACCTCCCTCGACTTACTTCGATAGAAGCACCTCATAAGAATCCTGCGCCTCTTTAGACACACCTGGGTACCGTCGAATCTCCTCGTACCATCTTTTAGGAATTTCATCACAAGAATGACTTCGTTAGAGCCTTCTCGCTATTGATGTCGTTAGAACGACGTGACTTAGATCACCTGTCCAGATTATCATCCAGTAGCCTGGAAATTTGGCCAAAATGGCACCAGCTAATTTCGCGATCCCAGCTAAATTCATTAGGCAATGATCAGTTAGAAAGTGGCGGATGCTTTAAGTGTGGCGCGTGTATTGAGTCATCGTTGATTTTAACATAACATCTTTAAACAGTTAAACGGTCTTGCAGGATGAAATAATTTCCTCCTTATATCAAAGCGCGTCGATTATTTAGCGCCAAACATGGATCTGAGACGTGGTTGACCAACTTCCCGGTTTCGGGAATGTCTATCTATTCACAATATCGCTTTTAAAGTCTGAGTACTGTGTAAATAGAGGGTCACGGTCGGCTTGTCGCTTGGAATTTTCAAGCATCAAAGCACTCTACGTTAATCGAATTTTCGGTATATAGCGTTAGTGCTATATATCTTTAGGTATGTTAATATACTTTAAATGGACGATGGTTAAAGCTGATGGTTGTTGATATTTTTTGAAGAATAAAAGAAATTATTAAGAATATGTTTAGCTAGCCCTAGATCACTTACCGGTGGTAGCTTACAAAATAGCTAAATTCTTAAGAAACCGCCAAGTCGGTAAGAAGTTTCGTGGAACGCGATTTGTTGAAACTCAAGGGCTTAAGAAAATTAATGGCTCATATGACCGTTACGTTTTCCCAAAGTAGTGCTGCGGAATCTGGCTCTGTTCCATTAACAATTGACTACACAGATTGTAGTCTCGTGGGTGATTGTAGCTGTCAAACTGACACGCCAAATGTGCTGATGGTGGGAGCCGGATAAAAAAAGAAGTAATCTTACGCTGTTGTATTCCAGATTTTCGTTTGATGAGTTAGCCATCCATATCCCATGTAATGTTGTGATCGAGATCCGCCGATAGTCGCTGTACACTGCTATCCCCGAAACCCCTAAATGAAGGAAGTCGACGGACAAACAGTTATGGCAATGTTAAAGGCAGACAATGATTTATCGAAAAATTCGCAAACCATTTGAAGTAGCACAGGTGTCTTCATTCCAAGCACGATATATACTTACCCACTGAAAGTTCACCGTTCACTGTGAAGTTTATCGCTGATATCCTTTCTGTAATGCAGCAGCTTTTGGTATGAATAGAGTTTTTAATTTAATTCCACTAACATGTTGTCATTTATCCAAATGGTTTGCTCCTCCAGCTTTGCGCGCATCATTGAAATACGTTACGACTGGACGTCACGATTTTACAAAAAATCATGCATAAACGAAGCCGCATCGGCAAGCTTCGTTGGTTGAGGTGACTTACTTGTAGTGTGGGGCGGCCGTTGAGGGGTGGGTGAGGTGGCCTGGTTGTAGTGTGGGGCGGCTGTTGTGGGGTGGGTGAGGTGGCCTGGTTGTAGTGTGGGGCGGCTGTTGTGGGGTGAGATGGCGTGGTTGTGTAAGGAGCGACTGTTGTGGGATGAGGTGGCGTGGTTGTGATGTGGAGCGGCTGTTGTAGGGTGAGGTGGCGTGGTTGTGGGGTGAGGTGGCGTGGTTGTGATGTGGAGCGGCTGTTGTGGGGTGAGATGGCGTGATTGTGATGTGGAGCGGCTGTTGTGGGATGAGGTGGCGTGGTTGTGATGTGGAGCGGCTGTTGCGGGGTGAGGTGGCGTGGTTGTGATGTGGAGCGGCTGTTGTGGAGTGAGATGGCGTGATTGTGATGTGGAGCGGCTGTTGTGGGGTGAGGTGGCGTGGTTGTGATGTGGAGTGTGTTGAGTGAGGGCCTGGTTGTGGGGTGGGTTGTGGGATGAGGTGGCCTGGTTGTAGTGTGGGGGCTGTTGTGGGGTGAGGTGGGTGGCCTGGTTGTAGTGTGGGGCGGCTGTTGTGGGGTGGCGTGGTTGTAGTGTGGGCGGCTGTTGTGGTGTGAGGTGGCGGGTGTTGTGGGGTGTTGAGGTGTGAGGTGGCGTGGTTGTGATGTGGAGCGGCTGTTGTGGTGTGAGGTGGCGTGGTTGTGATGTGGAGCGGCTGTTGTGGGGTGAGGTGGCGTGGTTGTGATGTGGAGCGGCTGTTGTGGGGTGAGGTGGCCTGGTTGTAGTGTGGGGCGGCTGTTGTGGGGTGAGGTGGCCTGGTTGTAGTGTGGGGCGGCTGTTGTGGGGTGAGGTGGCCTGGTTGTGTGTGTGGAGCGGCTGTTGTGGGGTGAGGTGGCGTGGTTGTGATGTGGAGCGGCTGTTGTGGGGTGAGGTGGAGTGGCGTGGTTGTGATGTGGAGCGGCTGTGTGGTGAGGTGGTGGCGTGGTTGTGATGTGGAGCGGCTGTTGTGGGGGGGTGAGGTGGCGTGGTTGTGATGTGGAGTGGCTGTTGTGGGGTGAGGTGGCGTGGTTGTGATGTGGAGCGGCTGTTGTGGGGTGAGTTGGCGTGGTTGTGATCTGGAGCGGCTGTTGTGGTGTGAGGTGGCGTGGTTGTGATGTGGAGCGGCTGTTGTGGGGTGAGGTGGCGAGGTTGTGGTGTCAGGTGGCGTGGTTGTGATGTGGAGCGGCTGTTGTGGGGTGAGGTGGCGTGGTTGTGATGTGGAGCTCCGAAACGCTGTGAAACTGGCACTCAGCATACCAACCTTTTTCAATAAGAAGAACCGACTGACAGGGAAAGTGGTGCAGTTCGACAGTTAGATCTCCAGCAAGAGGGTGCTTAATGAGCGCATTATAGCTTTATGAAAAACCTTCAAAATCTTGGCGGAACCAATGAACTATTATGAAGTCCAGATTTCCTCCACATAATCTCTGTCTGTGATACACTAATCAACTTTCGGTAGTTCATCGTGCCCACAATTGCTTAACGTGATGGGTAGTGTAAAATGGAAATGTGGATGAGAGGATATCAAAAGTATCTATGAATCTCCAATTCAGGGTGTGACACCATATGAATATCATAGTAAATAAGTATCAAGGTAATAGAGGTGCAGGCGAATAATTATTTTATGAAATAAAAATAAATCAATGCACAAGACTACACACACTCAGTAACCGAAATTGTGAAAATACATGAAATCGAGCGCAGCATCTTTGGAGGAGTCCCTGAAAAAAAACCTCCAATTTTTCAACCATAGATGAGGCCTTCATCCTGGAGGAATTTATCTTGTGGAGAAAGTTTTAAGATATCTTGATCATTTGCAATTCCATATTGGTTTGCTGAGGGGAGATCTGCTAGGAAGGCATGCGGCAGGTGGATGTGGACGCGAAGTTGACACGTTTGTTCATGAAATATGAGGTGTAGTCTGGAATTGAGCGGTAACTGTATGGCCATTCCAAGAAGTTGCTGACCTCAGCTTCAGGTTCAGCTTCCTCAGCTTTATTTTCAATCATTGTAAGGTCAGACGACCGTACTTATCCACAAGTGATGATTTCCCTCCAGGTTATGGACGATAAAACTCACAAGGTTCGATCAAAAATAACGATGGACTCGATGTTGCGCAATCTGATATGTAAACCACGTGTAAATAACCACCGGAAGCGGGAGTGGGACCGCATGGCTCCGTGCTGCTGCGTAGCGGATTAAAACTCGCGGTCTCTCATTGGCTCAGCATAGACTCATTTGTAAATAGCGATTGCGCATGCGCTCGATGATGCGCGCGATGTATTGTTTGATGGGAATATAACACGGGTTGGAAAGCACAAGCGAGAGATTGGTCCCGTGTTCAGCGTGTGTGTATGTATGTGTGTGTGTATGTGTGTGTGTGTATGTGTGTGTGTGTATGTATGTATGTGTGTGTGTGTGTGTGTGTGTGTGTGTGTGTGTGTGTGTGTGTGTGTGTGTGTGTGTGTGTGTGTGTGTGTGTGTGTGTGTGTGTTGTTAACAGAATCTTTAATGATTTCACTTTTCCGAGAATTTACTACACGCGCGTTTGTTATTGGCATCCATATTGAATAAGCCCAAAATTCCCAGATGTTGCGTGAACTCTCGCTCATGGAACCACGTGGCAAAGCAAACGGGGACAAAAAAGTAAACCATTTCCGATAAATGTGCTTCTTATCATCATCATTTGATTCAAGTAATTGTGCTTTATAAAAGTCTACTCATAAAAGTATTCGCAGCGCCGCGCGTATTGCAGTTAAGCTAACGTTTCTTGCCAACCGACAATGCAGCTTGTTGATTCGGTGGAGGTTCGCGTGACAAATCAAATATCGTTCTATTGGGAAATCATGAGCATGTATTTAAATCAACTTCTTATATTCCGCCGCAAATATGTCCACACTAATGACAAAACCAATATGATTCAGATTAATCTTTCAACATCAAATAAGGGTAGACTAGACGTCCGACGTCTGAGTAATTATGTATTTTACGTCCGATCGGGGCTAGGCCCGGGGTAGATACTGATACATGCGACTTCGTTCAAACGTTCATAAAAAAATATTGTGGTCAATAAATCGTCACACAAATTGATAAAAAGGTATCAATAGTAATTGGTTTTGTTTTTATGTATTGGCTCTATCAAAAAGTCGTTAAATTTTAGAAATACAGCGGTATTTTAGAGTACATACCATCTTGTTCACCGGCGCCCTCATTGAGGTGAGCATTATTTCGTCCCAGTTGTGATAGGACGTTTTTGCAAGCATGATTCACAACGCACGGTATCACTGAATTCTCATCAAAGAACTTAGATACCAAGAAGGGAATGCGGGGCCTCTGGAATGGTAACTCACCTCGGAGTGCTGCCTCCTGGCGGCAAGAGTTAATGAGGTCAGTCTGGGTGCCTCGGTACAGGCAAGATGCGACAGTCGAGAAGTGTTGCAGATCGATTATTATATTAAGGTCTAAACTAACTGCATTGCGAGACTCGTCAACTCAGCGCGTGATCGACGTTATAGCCTACGCTAGTCTATCGGACAAAATTTCATACTATGACCGGGCAAGGAGGTTTTTCGTGAGAATTTGCGACTTGACGAATTCTCCCGTGTTTCTCCCTGTATAAATATTGTCCTTTTTTTGTTAAAGCTCAGCGTTATTTCGGAAATAGGCTTGGTGTCCTCTACTACGTTTTGACTAAATTAGATAGGAAACGCTACCCTCGGCCCGAACAAATCTCATTTTCACTCAAAATGCAGCTATCAGACCGGGGAAGTAGCCAACAGCAGGTTTTTCAATTTTTTGCGCAATGAAAGGCATTTCTGAAATACGTCAATTCATGGCCCAAAACAAAAAAATCGCCTACTACCGCGTTTGTCACCGCTTACAACTTCATTCCGTTGAGTGCTCATTTTAAAATTTACATATTTAATGATAAGACACCACTCGACTAACTGAAATGTACAGTGTGAATAACATTGGTGAGATGACACCAACGGGTTTGACACCGCTTAATACTAAGCACCCTTTGGATAAACATTCGTCGTATTCTGCGGATATATCGGATAAGGCCCGTCTGGCAACCTAGAAGAAAACTTACCTTGAGGGACGTTACACAACGCTGTGGCAGTAACTGAAAAAATTTTGTGTAAGATACACTAACAAGTAACTGGCAACCAGTAAACAACTAAATAAGCACTCTGTTTTATGCTGGCGTCTTGTGACTTATTTCTTTGTATACACCTGTACACAACGTAGAAAATGTTGAGGACTGACCCATCACCAGGGGATCGTTTCACTAACAACTCGTACGAGCAAAAAACGCTCGTACCTACCATTTTGCTCACATCGATACGAGCTTTTATTAGTTGCGTTTCACTAAAAACTCGCAGTTCAAAATGCTCGCAATTTTGATCGTATATTCATTTCCCTCGTATATTTACGAGAATAAAAATATTTGCGTTTCACTAAATCGCTCACATCGCAAAAAGCTCGTAATTTAGCTCACATTTTTACGAGCGATCATACCACTCGTACGAACGCTCATTTTATGACAAAATGGATTTTATACGACTACTTCGGAATCGTAGAGAGCGCGATTTTCGTAAACAGACGAAACTTGGAGACATTTCGGACTCTGAGTTAGTTCACTATCGGTTATCAAGGCCGGTGATTCAGGAAATCGTCGAAGAATATTCCCAGAGTGAATGGTCAAACCACACCAGACGCTCTCATGCCATATCCGATGAGACACAGGTAAATATACGGCAAAATATGGCAATGACTCGAAGTAAATATCCTCACGTGGCAACCCAAATGTAAACAAACACGTTGTTATTATTTGAATCAGCCCGGTTTTAATTAGTCTCTTGGTGGGCTGGGAGGGGACGCTCTTTTATGCGATTTATCATAGCGTTAGTGCGCATCATAAGGTTGTCATTTCAGTCAATTGTGGGTGGGGATCATCTGGGGCGTTGGGGCAAACACTGACCTCGAAGTAAACTTTTTTATGAAGGAGGTCAATAAGTATTGCCCATTCCCATGTCATCATGGTAATTACAAATTAAAAGGGTAATTAATGAATGGATAATGTAGCATCCCAGTGACTGAGTTTGAATGTGGGTTTGGGGTGGGGGGTGGGGGGTGTTGGGATTGGTCTGTGGTTGTATATCCCGTTCCGCTCACATCACTTCAGTTCACCATCACATGTTGGTTGCTCGATTCTAGAGAAATTCTTATAAACACTATAGCTAAACAATATTGATTGCATAAGTGGAAATTAAAGAATATGTATATTTGTTTTTGGGCTTGTGTATCAGATATTGGTTGCCCTGCGTTATTTTGCCAAGGGAGGAATGCTGTCGGAAAGTGGCCGCATCCATGGCATCTCAACATCGTCCACATGCAGAATCATTGAGAAGGTGTCATCTTTTCTGGCGGCATCATCGCCCCAATACATCCAATTTCCGGATGAGAGGTAGTTACAATGGGCAAATTACACTTTATGATACTCATTTTGAATAAGCTGTCTTTACAACCATACAATATACATTATTCAATACAAAATTAAATTAAAACAGTGTAAAAAACTCAATCTTTTTTGTTAGATTGTAAGTAGCTAAAACATAATGCATGTAAATTTCAGACAGGAATTGGCACAAATTTCCAGTAATTTCCGGGACGTGGCAGGGTTCAGGGGCATAGTGGGAGCGATAGATGGCTCGCACATCAAAATCAAAGGTCCAGCAGAGGAAGAATGGGCATTCATCAATAGGAAAGGGGAGCACTCTATAAATATACAGGTATTTTCACAATTCTGTCATACATTTGAATAATGATTTACAATAAAATATAGACTGGTATTAATTGACCTATTGAACAAATAGTTTTTTTTTACATATATGCATTCTTGTTATTTTTTTGCATTGCAGATTGTTTGTGATAGCACTCTTGTGATTGCGACTTGGTCGCAAGATGGCCTGGTGGCACCCATGACAGTTTCATGCTCACCAACAGTTCCATTGGCCAGAAATTCGAAAATGGCCACTTTGGAGACCTGATGCTCCTTGGAGACAGCGGATATCCCTGCAGACAATGGCTAATGACACCATTTCTGAATCCAGAAAACAGAGGACAACGAAGGTACAACTATTCCCACAAGTGCTCAAGGTCCACAGTGGAAAGATGTGTACTCAAATCAAGATTCAGGTGATTACCAATGAATAAAGGGCAGACATTTTTATAATGTCTTTCAAAATAAACCAGTTGTATTAGTTTTTACAAATAACTAAACTTTGGGAATATATTTATTGATGATTTCAATTTTCTTATGTAAGATTATAGATACGTTATGATTTAAACAGATGTCTGCATCGAACTGGTGGAATTATGCAGCTTAAACCCAAAACCTGCTGCTCAGTTATTATGGCATGCGCTGTGCTCCACAATCGTGCATTGCAAGCTGGTATTCTTGAACCGCAAATTGATCCAGATGAGGATGAAAATGTAGTGCAAAATAACTACAACCATGAAAGCGGCATAACTATTCGCAACCAAATAGCTGAAGATTTTGAATTACATGGTAGGAAACACTTCGTTCTGTTCTTCTTTGCATACATGACCCATTTAACCAATATACAGCCAAATTAAGAAGGCAATACTCATTAATAAATAATACTTTATTACAAAGAAATCAACAAGGAAAAAAAACTCTTCTATTCTTCTGATTGCAGGAAACTGAAAAATGGAACAGAGATCAATATTGTCATATCTCACTTTCAAATGAGTGCTGTCAAATGTAAAATCTTAATATATTGTATGTAAGTGAACATGGTCATAATAACCTGTTGATGTCGGTTGTGTCTGCATTTTCCTGCAATATGTCTTTGATTTGGTCTAAGGTATTAGCATTTTTTTGAAGAAGAATTGTTTGTTTTTTCATTTCCTCCAAAATGTTTGCAAAAACCTCTAAGAATCCATTTTCTGAAAAGCACGCAAGTAGCATGTCCACATTTGCCTCACAATTGATGTTACAATGGAGCGTTACTGTTGATATGATATGAAGATCAACCATGTTGACACATTTCACTTACCACTTTGTGATGTTTTGGTGGGTTTTGTTCCTGGAAACAAAAAGACTGAATAAATGAGACTATAGCAGCCATAGCTGTAACAACAAGGTAATTATAAAATGGTCAATGCCACTTCTTGTGATATTGTGTCAACAAAATATATTGAAGGGTAAATTTATCCCTGTTGCATTATTAAATATCATCACAAATGGTACTTTCTATGTTTGCCTTTCTTGGGGTGGCCTGTGGACTTATAAGATCCACCGAATGAACTTTCAGAGTAAAACAAAAGTAAACTGACCTTATATTTTGTAGTTTCAATTACACATTGGGTTAATATTGAACATGAGATTTTTTTATCAGTTTTTATCCATAACTCAAGAGTCAAAGGTCATACAGCACTCATTCGTAGTGTGCAAAGACATGTTGACATAAGACAGGTTCATTATGATGTTGGGCTGCTAGATTGCTTTGTTAAAAAATGTGTCATCAAAGTTTACAAATGGACTGACAGATAGATGGATACAGGAGCGATAGAACATGATCAGCTGTGCTGAACAAATTATGATGATTTGTTGCATGTATATGGCAATGTACTCACTTGGTTCTACACTACTAGATTCAAGCCCTCCATCAATCCCTAGAAATAATATGAAAGCAATGATTATAGGTATTCAGTTTTATTTCACATTAAAAGTGAAAACTTAATAATATTTACCGTCAACGGTAGTGGTACCAATCACTTGAAGCAATCGTATTTCAAGCGGCTGAAGAGAATCCTCTGATGGGCCCCCGCCTCCTGTTTTTCGCCTCTCGTTGGCTATCATCGCTGCCTGTGGTACAAATTTATGCAGTTACTCAAATGTCTAGTCACAACTACTTACTTCAAAAAGATAACATCTTAATCAACAGCTTTGATACTACTAATGACATTTTATATGTTAGTTAGCACACTTTTTTTTTACTGTAGAGGCTAAGCATTCTTTCTTCCTTTTGCAGTCTGCCGCTGTTCGTCCACAGGCCGATACCTTATTCACTGCAAGTGAAATTTCCTCCCATGCTCTCTTCTTTATTTTGCCTGATGGTACACACCTTTTATTCTGCAATCCTGTTCACACATTCATCAACAGTGTAAATTATAAAGCATCAGATAAAAAAACAGTTATCTCAATTATTTGGGTTTATATAGTCTAGGTTTACTTTATGCATATCCATAAACAAATTGTGGTCAACGTTTTACCATTACACAATGATGAGGCATATTCAATGCCAATTAAGAGGGTTGCTTCATCAGATTTCACCAATGGGTTTGATACAATAGTAGGCATATTGCCAGCAGTTCAACATAGAATGTATGTAATACCTACCAGCACTGGAATTGAATGATCCATACAGGGCATCTTGATGTTCTTCGATGCTGTGTATCAATGTTTCAACCTCAATAAGAGTCCAATTAAGACCCTTACGTTGTTTCTGTAAAACACCAATATATGAATAACAAGTTTCCAAGAAATTTTTAAAATCGCAAGGATGTTAAGATGAATGTGAATTCCTTCCTAAGCTAGTATTTATCGCATACATACAAGCATGCACACTGCCAACCTAATAAGTAATACATCGAAACTGTTTGAAAGGGGACCAAAATAACAGCTGAACAAGTGTGTTTGTTTCTTTTCATACTTAATGCATCACCAAAGAGATCCATACACAGGGCTTGTGCTAAAAGTCGGCACATTTATGACAAAATCAGACGAATCCCTGGGTTTTGATCGATGAACATTTGACTTAAATCATTTCGCTTACCGTTTATTGTATATTTTGTAGCTCTGTTACACAATTGTAATCATAAAAGCATCAATTAAGCTGAATTGACGCAAGTCACTCTAATATCGCTCACCGCGTGTTCGACGTGTTTTGTCGGATTCACAGAGATAAAAAGATTACCAAGAGTAGAGTTTGCTGTTCAAAGTAATAGATTATCATTTTATGCATTGGTGGAATAACACTTTTTTGGTGTGGACCCTGCATATCGAGTTAAGCGACCGAACTTCGTGTAAACAAGCGACGGGTGGGCAAGAAGATTAACCCTTTAGCAATGGATACCAGCATTTTGTCTCGCATCAGCGACAAGCAAGACGAAGGTAGGGACAAACTTCCTCACAGCCCCCCAGCCTCAGTAGTCGCTGACGACGACGATTGTTGCGAAAAATGCAAGGGGAAGAGTACCCTGCTTGAGTGCGAGCGCTGCTTAAAGTGGCTATGTGCTACATGCCAGAAAGTGCCGAAGGCAATGGCAAATGCGCTAACAAAGTATACGGCACTCCACTGGTACTGTACCGAATGTGAGGCATCAGCAGTCGAGGCGCAAAGCAAAGGCACCCTGCAAGGACACCCTGCGCGAGACAGACGAGTGTCATCCCTGATCCCCTCACAAACGGTGCGACGCCGACCCAGACAAGACAGTGTCGAGCACTACTAGTCCAAACTGCCGCAAGTGATCATGGGGCTGATCGCGACTCGATGGACTCCAGCCGATGGTTGTAGCCATGGTTGCAGCCACCGAAGAGTTGCTGGAAAGACAGAAACGACGGGCAAATCTCGTTATCCACAACATGCCAGAAACGGGATCCAAAGAGGGCGACTCTAGTGCTTTCAGCGCCATCGTCCGGGAGGACCTGCGATTGTCAGGTGTGGAGATAGCCCACTGCCACCGGATGGGAAGATACCAACCCGAAAGAGAGAAGCCCCGCCTCCTCATGATCTCCCTGCAGGACCCTGACGTCAGGGCCGACATCCTAAGGCAGGCACCCACTCTACGGAACATCGTCGACCGGAACAGGATCTTCATCCACCCTGATGAGACGCCAAAGGAGAGAGAGGCTGGTATCCGCCTAAGGGCGGAACTGAGGACCAGGCGCGACAATGGCGAAAGGAACATCTTCATCCGAGGCGGTAAAATGGTCCTCAGGCGAGGCACAAATACAAGCCCCGCGCGACAGAGCACGGTATCCTCTGGCAACACATCACCAGAGACCATCTCCACCACCAACGCTAATCAAATAACTCAGGCCAAGCCGATGCCGGAACAGACAGGCCGACCTGCGCATCGGCTTCTGCGCAGGCTGGGATGCCGATGCCGTAAACACTGCCATGAGAGTGATGGCCACGTATCCCCCAGGATTGACCCCGCGTCACCTGACCAGCCCCCCGCCCCCGTCAAACCAGTCAGTCCCGTAAAGGCAACTCCGACAGGACACTTAACTCTATCTCTGTACTGTACACAAATGCAGACCAGTTTCTTAACAAAAGGGACGACCTTTCCGACGCCATAAAGGGCGACGAACCCGGCATCATCGCTATAACCGAAGTCGTTCCCAAGGCACTGCGGCACGCGATCGCTCCCGCTCTCCTCAGCCTCCCCGGTTACGATTGTTTCCTGAACTTTGACCCTGCACATATGCCCAGTGTCCGAGGCATAGCAATATACACCAAGCAGAGCCTGAAAGCTTCGACAGTCGAGATTCCCAACACAAGTCTCCAAGAACATTTGTGGGTTCGCGTTAAGTTAAGAGGCCAGGAGGAACTTCTTCTCGGTTGCATCTACCGCAGCCCCCGATCCACAGCGGACAATAACACCAGCCTCTCATGCCTACTCCATCAAGCTTCAAAATTGAAGCCCACCCATCTAGTGATAGTCGGTGACTTCAATATGAGAGAGATCGACTGGGATGCTTGTGTTGCGAATGCACCAGTAACCCACCACTCCCAACAGTTCCTCAACACTGTCCAAGACCTCTTCTTGACTCAGCATGTCTTGGAGCCAACCCGCTTTCGCCAAGGTCATAGGCCAAGCATACTGGACCTGATACTTACCGAAGAAGACATCATATCTGCCCTCGAGTATAGCCCCCCCCCCCCCCCCCCTATGGAAAAGTGATCACATATGTCTCAAGTTCAACATCATTTGCTACCCCACGCCAGCAGTCTCCGACCAGCGCCGTTTCAACCTAAATAGGGGTGACTACCCCCGGCTCACGGGCATGCTTCAAGCAGTCGACTGGGACACTGAACTCGAATGTCCAAGTGCGCAGGAAGCCTGGACCCGTCTTGCCAACACTTCGATACCGCCACCACCGAATGCATCCCCCGCTCAGCCCCCAAGCGCTCTAGGAAGCAGTTGTACACCACCCCCGAGGTCGATCGTATGCGGAAAACCAAGAAAGCACTCTGGCACACATATTGTGAGTCCCATAACCAATCTGACTATGTTAGCTACAAAAAGGTCAGGAATGCACTGCGATCGCTCTCCCGTCGACTCCGTACCGACTTCGAACGCCGTATTGTTGATGACGCGAAACACAACCCAAAGTCCATCTGGAGGTACATCAACTCGAGGCTTAAGACCGATCTAAGGTTGACGATCTCATCCGCGAGGACGGAACCATCGCCAGCTCCGACTATGGTAAAGCGGAGACACTTTCTTCGCATCGGTATTCACTGTTGAAGACCTGTCCCATCCCCCGACTCTTCCACACCGCCCGGTCGACTATCCACTGTCCAACATCGAAGTCTCGGAGAAGAAAATCGAAGAGAAGCTGAAGAAACTCTCGCCTGGTAAATCCCCTGGGCCCGACGGATGGCACCCCCGCATCCTCAAGGAATGCTCCTCCGGACTGACCACCCCCCTCAAGAAGTGTTTCGAACTGTCCCTTACTGCTTCCGACTTCCCCGCTGAATGGAGAGTAGGCCATGTCACCCCAATCCATAAGAAGGGCTCCAGGAGATCGCCGTGCAACTACCGCCCAGTTAGCCTCACCGCTCTGGGATCGAGGGTTCTCGAGTCAATAATACGCGACGCAATCATTAACCATATGAGCCGAAACAATCTCTTCGCAGATGAACAACATGGTTTTGTGCCAGGCCGCTCCTGCGCAACACAACTCTTATCAACCCTCGAAGCCTGGACCGACGCCCTCGACCATGGCAAGTGCGTCGACTGCATATACCTCGATTTCGCCAAAGCATTCGACTCCGTCCCCCACGGCCGCCTTCTCAGCAAGCTAACAGCTTACGGCATCGACGGCGCCTGCCACCAATGGATCAAGAAGTTCCTCGCAAATCGGCGCCAGCGAGTAGTAGTCAATGACCAGCTGTCATCATGGCGTCCTGTGACGAGTGGAATGCCACAGGGATCGGTCCTCGGGCCGGTCCTATTCGTCATCTTCATTAACGACCTCCCAGACTGCACCGTTAACTTCTGCCACCTCTTTGCCGATGATTCGAAGATAAGCCGCCCCATTGCATCCCAAGCCGACCAGGATAGCATCCAAGACGACATCGACCGACTCGATAGCTGGTCCGCCACATGGCAGTTGCCATTCAACCGCCTCAAATGCAAGGTGCTGCATATAGGTCCGAACAACCCAGGCTACAGTTACCACATCGGCACTTCGGCGATCGAGCCCGTACAAGATGAACGCGACCTCGGGGGTAATCGTTGATGTGGATCTCAAGTTTCGCCATCAGACTGCCACAGCGGCGAAGAAGGCCAGCAGCATCCTCGCTGTCATCAAGAGATCGTTTTACGTTTTGGATGAAGTCTCGCTGCCCCTGCTCCACAAGGCATACGTCCGCCCTCATTTAGAATACTGCAACACGGTGTGGGGGCCCCTACTCAAGACGGACAAAGAATTGATAGAAAGGGTGCAGAGACGAGCCACTAAGCTAGTACCCGGGATAAGGGATTTAAGCTACCCAGATAGGCTACGCCACCTAAAACTCCCAAGCCTCCACTACCGGCGCCGCCGAGGAGACATGATTCAGACATATAAAATCATGCATGAAATCGATCGATTGCAAATATCTGACTTTTTCGAGCGAGCACCAGTACCAGGCACCCGCGGTCATGCCCTCAAGATTTTCAAGCAACGCAGCACCCGCCTATGCAGGACGAACTTCTTCTCTCAGAGAGTGGTATCCGACTGGAACTCTCTCCCCGAGGGTGTGGCCACAGCCCCCTCCGTCAACTCTTTCAAGGCACGCCTTGACCGCCTCTGGACCGCCCACCAATACGACCTTCCGTCCGACCCCTGATCTTTCCCCCGGGCATGCCTCCAGCAGTGGTTTGTGTTAGTTATCGCATGGTCACGTGGGTGATATGGGGAAAGAACACGAGGACGCGGAGCGTCCGAGTGTCTTTCACCATATCATCCGCGTGACCATGCGATAACATACTTATCGCGATGGCACCTACACGCGATAATCAAGCACGACGCTGTCTCCTAATGACGATAATTAGAGTGAACCTATGTTATGTAAGGTATCTGCGTGGGACCTGTAAATATGAGAGGTAGTCCCTTAAACCAACATTCGGCCTCAGCTGCTTGCCATGATGGTTTCAACCATAGGAGATCTCGGAGATTTATCTTTTTTGGAAGCCAGTGATATTGAGACGGATTTTAGTGTTCCTGATGGTGCGTTCGGTGCTCCCATGGATCTATTTTCAGATAATAAATGGGAAATTAGCGAAGCTTCCTATGCTGGTCGGATCAGCACCCCGCTGACATCAGACAAATTTAAAGAATCATTGAAGAACAGGGTGCCAAGAAACACTAGAAGATGTGAAAGTTGGGCTGTGAGTGTATTCAAAGACTGGCGGGATTGGAGGCAGACCCAGCCGGAAACTGTTTAGGGACCCTAATGGACCTATTCCCGAATTTGGGCAAGCTTCGTTCCAGCAACTAGACTACTGGCTTGCAAGATTCATATGCGAAACTAAACGTCGAGATGGATCGCCCTATCCACCCGGTTCTCTTCGAGGTCTTTCAGCTGGAATTCAGCGACATCTCATAGAAGAGTATGGTTATAATGTCGCTTATTTAAGAAGGAGGACATGACGTTCAAGACATTTCAGAATTCATTGGAAAAACGAACAAAGGAACTAATAGGCGAAGGAATAGGCGTGCGTTCAAAGACGAAAGATCCCGTGACGCAGAAGGACGAGGAAGCTCGCCGTTGCTGAAGTTAGCAACACTGTAGCGCAGAAGACTCGGCTCGGCAGGTGTTACAATTTCGCGCCTCAGCATGATTCCGGGGAGATGGGGTAATACCGTGACTTCCCGATGAGCGCTACGCAACCACATTAGCGGCTGGCAAGCAAATGATTCTTGAGAAAACCTTCGTTATTGCACTTGTAAAGAGTGCGTGATATTAAGAACCTCCGTAGTGTTGCCATGCTAGAGCCGCGGTGCTCAGTGAGGGACCATCTCAGGTGAAGTTGTTTCTCGGTGATATTGCGACACGGTTGCAGTTATCGCTATGTGCAAAATGTGCGTTTCAACCCAATATGAGGAAAACGACCGACTGTGTTTGACGAACTCTGATTGGCGGAGAGGAGGGTGCCATGCGATACCGTCTAAACCGCCCAGAGCTAACAGCTGTCAAGCTGACATGCAACTATACCACGAAATGTAAACGTCGATTATAAGTTTCTTAAGCGATCACAGAACAATTGTCTGCGTCAAGGGGCGTGTATAGTCACGCTGATACTATTTGCAGAGAAATGTTTCAAGCTGAATATAAGTCGTATTATTGAAGTATGAACATTGATATATTGAGTCACGTTACTATTTGTTACAAATTGTCGTAGAGAAAAAATATTGATATATTGAGTTAAGTTACAATTGTCGTGTTACCGTCGTGTTCCGTCGTCTGCCATGTTTACCAGTGTGTCTTTTGAAATGTTGCACTCAAAAAGTCTCGCGTGAGCAATTTCCCTCGTACGAGCATTTTCAGATGTGAGCGTTTTGGCTAGACGGAATTCTCGTACGAGAATGTTAGTGAAACGCAAAATCTAAATTCTCGTACCCGATTTCGCTCACATTGAAAAAGTTCGTAAATATACGAGTTGTTAGTGAAACGATCCCCAGGATGTTTAAGTATTATCTCATACTCCTGTCATTATCACGACAACTTAATCATGATCGCATATCTTATGGTAAAGGAAAACTACTTGGGTTCGATAATCACGAGCGGTATGGTCATGAGGACTCAAATAATTTATACTACATATCGTTAATTGGATCCCTCTTATATACAGCTAATTGTTTTCTCTCCCCGAACACATGATGATTTGTGAGCAATGACTGCCCGGTCGAGCGATATCTAATGTCAGGTACCGGTCCGGCCGAACCTGTGAGCTCGTTCCAGTTCCCATTTCTGTAACATAACATACCATATTTATTGACTAAGACCAAAGTACAAAGGTATGGGGTAAAAAAAACCAGCACAAATAAGACGGAGTGTCCTACTGGTACGGGGGTAAAAATGGCATTTCAATGTAGATAACAATTATGATAAAACTGGAACCTTACTAACCCTGTCCGTTTATAAACAGTTACATAATTATTTATAGACGGCACCTAATTCTACATGAATTTCTGACAATTGTATCATGAAATAATTGCACTAGTTTGAACATACATCAACTGGTTGATAAAAAAATTGCATGTATTTCTTTCTATTTACTCAAAATATTAGGATGGCTGCATCCTATTTACACATGCTATTCATCTCCCAAGCTATGTGACTTATATAGACTGCCAAATCTTCAGTATTTTGGAATACCTCTGAATGTTCTATTATTACTTCTAGAGTTACAAATATAATGTCATCTAGAAATAAATATTTCTCCAATTTACATTATTTCTCATGAAGTACATATAAATCTCAAGAGGTGTTGTCTGAAATGCCACTTCTGAATAAAGTTGTTTTGAAATACACGTTCAACTGAATGTTTCAACCATTCATTGCTACAAAGTCTCGGATATTTTCATATATTTGATAAACCACAGTCATTTAAAAGGTTCTGAATGTTCAGATGCCATTTTGGAGAATAAATCCCATGTGCGTGCAACTCTAAATGCCCTTGACTCACATACACTGCGTAACTTAATGTTCATAATGTTATTGTGTTATCATAATGTGCGTTCTACGTCGTATTCAGCGGATGTTGCAAATAATTGGTTTAATGTGGTTTTGAACATTAATTGCGATGTTGTGATGATGGCAGGTAAGGATCGTTGTGATGATAACATGATCATGCTTGTATGCTGACAACAGACAGAATGATGTTGTACAAGAACATCAATCTTTTGCACCTTCTTTTGCAGGAACATTGGACCTATTTCAGAGCTTGCTCACACCGATTTTACCGACAACAGGAAGACCTATGAATGACCAGGACCCGTGATCGCAATATGCTGGTTGGATTGTGGAAGAGCAAGAATTATAGATGATTGAATCTGTGTAAGCTGTGCAATTATATGCTTATATCAAGTAGTTGACCTCAAGTAAACCAGTCTATGTCAGTAGATCTCACCTATTGATTTATATTTGTCAATATTTACTTGTGGATTGAAGTCTGCTAAGACCATCGTATAACCGTTTATTTACCTTCGCGTTATATGCGCACTTTACGTTGAAACCTTTGTCAATAACACGTATTCATAGTGGATTTACAACGCATATAAACCGAATGTAACGTACGTCGGACCCAGGGGAAAGTGAACCATAACATTGACAAAGGCACGTGTCACCTCACGTCGGATCCTAAGTCGATGTATGTCTAGGAGTGGGACTGAAGTTGGCGATATAATAGGCAGCTTACAGGATTAAACCAACTCGTGGTTATGCCATACTGCCCCTTGACGGGCGACAAGTCGATTCAAGCACACGCACACACACACGGAAGACACCAGACAGATAGCGTCAGCCAGCTAGTACCCAAGAGCTGGTTTGTTGCATTATCGATTAGCAGCCTTGTATAGGCTTTCAGTAGTCTTTAATACTGCCTCATGGTAGCGATCACCTTACTGTGAGTGGGACAACCTGCTTATTTCATCACTCTTGCACACCTTTTTAACGATTGAGTCGACAACTTCGGGGCGGTAAGCATTACTTACATCACATTTACAACCCTGAATGTTGCGTTTAAAAGCACGTAATTGAACATAGGATTGTCAATAATGCATCGATTGATTATTACAAAAACTAATTCGATCAAGTGTTGAAATAACAATGCGGGGCAGAAGTTTCAATGCCTTTTCGTATTGTGTGAGTTGGTCTCATTTGAAGGGCTTGAATCTCGCCAATATGTTATCAGTTGCATTAGGATCGATCGATCTCTATGTAGTTTGTTGTATATTGTTGTGAGATCTCTGATTTGTTCTTTCTATACTGTCATACACCTAATAGCCACCTTACCGTTCAGTCTCTTCCATGCCATCCTTTGTCACATACATATTACAGCAATGCATGTTATATTGTCGTTTGTATGACTTCGGTAACAACTTTGGCTGTTCTGTCAATCATTATCAACTCTTTGTCGCCTGATATTACAGTGTATTACCGCGCATGCGTGTAGTCAGAGCGTATAAAGACGGTTGTTGGGAATAAAGATCGATTCAAAGCCGCGATGCAGAGGATTTACTTCGATCGGGCATCCAACAAAAATAATTAGCTTTCATGTATGATTAAATTTGTGGTTATGATCCAAAGCGAGTGAAGTTTGGCAGGTTTTCACGTGTTACGACGCTTTACACCAATGACATGACCCGGAATTTCACAGTTGTGCATAGTGTGTTGTGGATATAAGTTCCTTATCATTTCAGTGGGAAGAAAAGCGCCAAATATGCGTTGCTTATCAGTTCTATTTGTAGTTGTTTATCAACTGATTAGTTAATGTGTGGTTATGCCATCACAATCTCTTCCTCAACGACGTTGTTTGCTCTCCCGTCAGCCATCAATCTCATCGTGCAGCGGCATATTCAACGTTTCGGAAGTTGTTTTCAATTCTGTTTGCTCAATCTACATAAATATTCATGTGATACGCCAAAACTGCTGTAGTTACATGATTCCCACTCTGTACCACATATACATATTTCCGTCTGTATGATTGTAGTCGCTATGTGCTGCTCTGGGAAAACGTGTTGCCCCCACCATTGTCGGTGTACTTGTCTCCGCTGTAATGGCTGTGACGGCTGCGGAGCTGGCGCTAACCCGGACATGGGGATAGCACATGTGAACGCTATAACGACCACCGTGGCAGGTGATTAGTTTTCATTTCGCGTTACCATTTTCAACATAGGAGCTATTTACATCTTAAATTGCGGACATCTCCAATACGTTTTCTCTTCTCATAATGCCCGATTTTTGTTCCCGTAAAATCTGTGGGCGGAAATTGTTGTCAGATTCGTTGATGAAACAGATGACAATGAGGCCACACAAGCCGGCCGGTGTGCTTCCTGTGGAACCGACATTACTGCTCCCACCGCCACGCCCCCAACGGGGTGAAGCTCAAACATTGATGAAAGCGACGAATGACTCCTGCGTTCTGCAATGACTGCTGATCCCGTGTTCCAGCTATGATCAGATACTTGACTTGATGGAAACATTTTCTAATCGACATTCATACGATGAGCATGTGTCTTCTTAAATGCGATTCGATGCTGCCGTGTCTGTGTGGAGAGGCTGTAATTAGAAAATTCACTCGCATTAACAAATTTCTCATGGTGTGATAAATATCTGGTCTTATAAATAAATATCAACTGTTTCATGGAGTCCAAACCATGTATTTTGATTGCCAAGCAATGAATGCTTTTTTTTAACTTGCGCATTGCTTTTCCACCCGCTGATGCATTTAGTAATCATAAATTGATTGACTGAAAGTGCAAGCAAGCACACGCACACGCACACACATACACACACACATATATAGATTTATTTATTCATATATTTATATATAAATATATGTATATGCATACATATGCATGTATATATATATATATACATATATATATATATATGTACTTATATGTATATATTTATGTATATATATGAATATATATATATATGTATATATATATGTATGTATGTATGTATGTATGTATGTATGTATGTATGTATGTATGTATGTATGTATGTATGTATGTATGTATGTATGTATGTATGTCTCTCTGTCTCTATCTATCTATCTATCTATCTATCTATCTATCTATCTATCTATCTATCTATCTATCTATCTATCTATCTATCTATCTATCTATCTCTCTCTCTCTCTCTCTCTCTCTCTCTCTCTCTCTCTCTCTCTATCTATCTATCTATCTATCTATCTATCTATCTATCTATCTATCTATCTATATATATATATATATATATTTGTATGAATATATGTTTATATATTTATATATATATAAATATATAAATATATATTTAACTGTATATATGCATAAACATATACTTATGTGTGCGAGTGCGTGTATGTATATATATATTGGACCAAAGAAACATCTTTACTGACAAAACAAAAACCGCTGGTGTCAACTCAAAAAAACCTGTAGGACATTTGCAAGCCAATATCATTGTTTAACAAACCCTATGCACATTTGTTCAATACTATAATTCGAAAAAGAATTAAATCGAATCACTCAACTAGGATATTTAAACTCTTGATTATTGACGGATTTATTTATAATGTCGGTTTGTTTCATTCTCAATTTCTATCGAAAAATCTAGTTTCCTAGTCAGCCTTGCCTGCGGGACTAGTTCATGTTCCGGATATTGAATATCACGCCTGTGAATGTCTCCGGGGTTATAATCACGAGATGATACCAAAGAAGCGCTTCAGTATGCCACAAAATCTGTCCTTAATGGAATAAGTTTATAACGGGTCAAAGCGTTTTATCAAATTCGCTAAAAAAATCCACAATAAAAGCGCATTTTTGAAAACCACCTTAAGCAGTCTGATTTTTACATTGTCAGTTTCTTCTGGCATTGAAAATATCGAAATAAAAATTAGATTTCAATAACTTGTTTCGTACCATTTGACATTGATCGTAATTTGAGGTAATATACTTTTTTCGGAAATTAAAGTAATTATATCTTTCTAAAAGTTTACAGGTTAAGGGTGTCCTGCATGTGGCTAACATGGACTGAGCTTAACAAAACCGTTCATGCGAATGAAACCAAATGAAATATTTGCGCCAGAAAGACACTCGAGAACGCGCTGATGATTTTTGCCTTGAAAACGCCGAAATGGCACCTTGCTTGTTCTGACAGCACAAATCAATTATTACGCACGCCTAGCTATTAATGTATATCGTATAGACGCCTAGCATGTTCATGCGACACATGTGTTATTTGAATGCGATAAAACCAAGAAGAAAAATAAAAAACTTATATAAGCCCACATAGGTTTGATCCATTAGTATTTTCCTCGTTCGTAATGCTCTAATACTTGAGACTATACTCTTCTCTGAATTTGTGTCGCTGTTACTTCAAATCGGACTTGTGCAATCCGTTGGATTCACAGCGCAAAGTGGTGCGTGTCTTGGTGGTTTTTCATGCAAAAACTGTCCTCAGCGAGCATATGCCAATTCTATTTTTAAGCCCTTGATTTGTTTCACGGGATCTGGATCCTTTGAAACTTAGTCCCCAACCATTGCATGTGGTGAAAATCGTTTTAACGGTGCAATAATAGAACATAATGAGTCAAACGAGCAGGGGAAAGTTTTGGGAGTCTCAATGGTTTTGAGTGAACAGAGGTTGCAAGGTCATATACGTCCCTGAATGTCCCGGCACGGGCATGACAAAATCGAACATTTTAAAGTTTAAAATTCGACAAAACATCTGCAATCGATTCGAAAATAAACTTGACCAAAGTGTTCCACTATACTTGAATTATCCCCGTATATAGATGGATTTTCGGGGCCTGATTGATAAATGAACGAAAATCGACTTTGTTTGACAACGCACGATCAGCAGTGGTTGCGAGCGTGCGCAGCCGTGTTGAGTCAAGGCAAGGTTGACCCTGATACGGGCTCACGGGACTAACATGAGATGATTGGACAACAAAATACGACAAAACATTACCATTTAATCTAAAAAAAAACCTCACCCATTTGTAACATCATACTTAAATTTGTCGAAATTGTGCACCTATGTCGCGGGCCTCTGATAAAATTTTGAAAAAAATACATTTGTTTACACCGTAAAATTTCGTACGTAAATAATATTATTTTCCCTTTGGCCAATTTTTTTACATTTTATATGATCATGAATATTAGAATGTCATCTTGTCATTTAACAAACAATAAAAACGATACGAGTAACGAATACGAACCGATTTAGAAATTTCGAAACGGAGTGAATCTCGAAAAGTCAAAAATGCTCGCCAATAATTTTAACGTATTTCTCACAAACACACATTTTTTTATGGCTCAAACAGAGTAAAATGCGAAAAGTAAGACAATATCATTGAAATTCAATACGTTAGCTCTCGTTTGAGGTATCGTTCGTCCATGTATCTTAAATATAAAAGCCAGTCAGGGCAAGTTGGGAAAACTTGGAAATAACATTGAGGCACAAGCGCGGCCGCCTGCGGAGAGGTTCGGCTGACACCCCTACCTCTGAAGCCATCAGAGGGATTTCGAACAACGCATTATGTCCCTGCATGTGTCCACCATTATTAATGGTCGATTTCATATGGTAAAATTTTACGCTTTATTCAGAAGACTATTACCTTTGCAACTCTCCCATCGGAGAAGAAGTGTATTAATTGTTAAAGGTAATGAATGTGCTCCCCGTTCCTGATCCCGAAACTCCCAGTTAGTTCAGCCATCGCTTCCGTTATGACAACTATCTCAATGATCACTACACATTTTTCATAACGTGTGAATCGACGCCGGAGCCTTTCCCCTTTAAAACTGTCATGTGAACAATGCAATTTATCTTGACGCAATAAATCGTCGTATTTATAGTCACCTACCTGGAAGGTTAACAAGGTTTCAAACGTATCTATTTTTTTCTCTCTACATAAACAGGTTTCAAATTGAGTAGCAGACGATGCATATACCGGAAGTAGCCTTTATAGTCTACGTGGGTTGATGTCCTTGACCTTCTCCATATATAAACCTAGAAAAGTTTCGATGGTCAAGAGGTCGTTAAAGGAGAATACAGGGTAAATATTGTTTACAAATCGTTTTCCAGGAATTTAATATTCGCCCCTGGTTTTTCAGCGGACTACCCCTGCCTGAGCAGCTTTTTAAAGCAACAGCTGATTCTGGTAAGCGGGCCGGTCGAATGCATTCTGGGATACTTGTTCAGCCATCTTGTCCTGTGTTTGTGCCGTCCTGTGTGTGTCGTAGCAAATAATATAGATAATAACGACAAGGCTGAAGTAAAATACTATTGATCGATCTGAGTTGATGCTTGAACAACCAGCACAGAAACAGGTAACATTATATCTCAATTAACTGCATACTGTTGTATACATTTTTGAAATTCCAATGCCGATTTTCCATCTGTTGCCAAGGTCTTTGCCCTTGTTGGGGATCAAGCCTGTGGTAGGGCGGACAAACGCGGCGCCGATCTCGTTTGGACAAGGCCGTTTTTGGGCCGTTTGGTAGTCCCATGTAAATGACGATTGACAACAAATGATGCAATGATAAATTTTGTTCTTTTAATATATTATTAATGAAGAATAGCTTTTTCATTTGGTACCAATTTCGTTTTTCTTGTTGGTATTTAATGTGGTTTTAATTGCCAACGAAAATGGCGAAAAGTGGTATTTTTTCGAGGCCATAAAAGTTGTGTCGTGATTTATGTACCTAAGGAAAACGGACCGTACCGATTTATTCTCCATACGATTGCTATATAAATCATACCAAAATGTAGAAGAATGAAAGTGATATGTCGATCCGAGTGATAATCGATCAGATTTTCGAGTTAAATGTGTTAAATCGCGATTTGCCGCTTCAAAACCGGATAACTCTCCGAAACTCGAATAACTTTTCGTCTATCACTCGGATCCACACAAAGGAGACTCTCCTCAACACATCCGTATGATTATCTTTTCTGTGGGACCAAGAATAAAACGGTACGGTCAATTTAAAGACACCATGTATTCAGCTTATTTTCATTGAGAAATCTCCTAACGCCATATAGCTTCGGCGCCATGGCAACGGTCCGCGTCCTTGGGTGATTTCATATTGCGACTTTGTCAAAGGTTGGCAAGTCACGTATTTTGAAGTTTGTCGATAAGGAATTTATCTGATTTACAAAGTCAGTTGGTCTGTTGCAGTCACTTGTCGATTCACAGCAATTTGGCGTGTGTGAGTGAAACTGTTGGAATGCTTAAATTACTTTTTAAATAATTTATGTCATACTGTTGAATCTATCAACCCTGCTTATTGGAACATCCCAATGAACTTTTGACCTGCATTGATTGGGAAACTCATCTCTTCTTCTCCATCCCCGTATCTTTTAACAAATACAGTAGAACTCTGTCATGATACTCAGAATGCGACAAAGCGGGGTGTTATTCGAGGAGATATTATTACTACGTAAACCATAAGAATCTATCTGGGGATTAGAACATTTATCTTTCCACATGACATAACCAGTTCAAAACGATCCTCCACGAAATAATGCTACTTCCAACCTGACAAACCCCAACATGACATAATGCATATCCTGTTGGGGTTTTCTAAATATGAAAGTTTTATCAGACTCGCACGTATAACAATCTCACATGCTAAGAAACTTTTCCCAAACAATTTCCGTTCGACCTTTATCAGATCCACAGGAGTTGACTTGTCGGTAAACATCAATGCGAATTAACTGGTGGTATATTGTAGTTCCCAGGAAAAGCCGTTTTAACTAGCTCTTTTGAACCAAGTGGAGCTTGAGCTACCTCTTGACAAGGGAGTACCCCCATCGCCTGTTGGTCTGTTGGGCTAGTTGTATCTGCTGTGGGATCTGGTTATTCATTGCCTTGATTTAATGACATGACAGTTGGTTTTGTCACTTCTACCGGACAAGAAACTGACAATTAAAACTTTTAAGGGAAAGGGAAAATAATGCATTAAAGATTTCTCGGGACAGTTACCACGGTGCAGGATGATAGTCGCCTGGTGGGTAAAGACAGAAGAGCATTCCCGCGTTGGAGTAGGATGCGGAAGAGGTATGGAACTTAAGGCGCTACATTTAACTAGGTCACTGGGGTATCTGAATTGTTTGGAGGTCTTACGGACTAGATGGGCGCATTCGCGCGACAGCGGCTACGAGTGGGGAACAGCAAAATAACACTGCTGGTAGTTTTGTGATATCAATGGCTATTAATGAGTGGCAGTTTCCCTATAGTAGCATTTACAGGGGTTATGAATAAGTATGCAAACATTTGTCGATTCTATGATTGTATGAAATCAATAATACTATCTATTATGCTTCCCAATGTAATGGGTTGGTGATAAGAGTTGCTTATGAATCTACATGACACTCTTAGCAGTATATAAACTCATATACCATTTTATACCATATATGGTGCATCCATGACTACCCAGTAACTGATACAGAAATGATCAAGAATGTATATAGGGATAATTCCATATACATTTATATCAAGACTGCCATCAAGGTAAAAAGATAAACTGAAATTGAAATGCAACATATCAATTGTTATAAAATAGCTCAGTTGACATGGACTTGTTATGTGGTAACCTTTCCGCTTAAACAATTAACTTGCTCTAAAGCATGCTATCTATAGTGACTTAAAAGGCCAATGAACATCATTTTCTGTATATAGTTGAACTTGATAAAGGATTCATAACATTATACATCAAAAAAGTGTTCAAAATTATTGATGATGAGATATATCATATTGAGTAGACTCAGTAATTGCATGAAAAGACAATAATGAGTCAGCAGCTACTTTCAAGACTGATTTTTGAGCTGAAATTGTCATATCTCGTAGTACATATCTAAGGGGTAAGGTGTATGTACCATGATCATATAGGTGTTTTTTTTCACTTGAGCTTTTCACAGAGACAACTTAAGCCAAATCTGAACTAGTCACTGCATAGTTTGACAAATTTTCATGTCAATATCTCCTCAGGTGTAGCAACCACATAGATTTTCTTGATGCTCGGGATCCAAAATGGTTATGTATTGTATTCAGGATATCTGACATTCATAGGGTGGTTATTGAGTAAGTAAAGTATATTTGTGCATGGGAATATACTGAAAGGACCTAATAATGGATTTGACAACCTTCATTAAGGCTTTTATGAAGTTTTAAGTCGCCTACTGTCCAAAAATCCACTTAAAAAACAAAATCATCATTCAAATTAACGCTGATAAATTTTTGTTAGGCTCTCATTCCAAGAGGTCTTTGTGCTTAAATAAGGCTCCAATTACACTGATAAATACCTACAATTGACAACAATAACTTACACTAATCAACTATAGCCATTTGGTGGGGTTAAATGGCCATAGTTGATGAAAATAAGCGAAAATACATCAGAAATGGAGAAAATGTGTGAAAAAAACAGCCTTTCGGGCCATCAAAGGTTTTTAAATATTTAAATCAGATTTTAGATATGAAGCATTTGATTTACAGACATAATAATTAGCAATTATATTCTCCACTATACAGTAATTGAACATAAGTTATTAAACATATATATTTCATTCTATATTTAGCAGGATAGTTGTCCGAAATAGGGCCATAATTGGAAAAATGGCTCGGACACAGGTAAAAAAAGTAGAGTCCAGAGCACAAAATCAACATTTTGACCATCTGTATCACAGATAATCACTTTAAATGAGGATTTCTTAGCATACAATTTCTACAAGGAGGCCACAAATAACTAAGTTAAAGCTTTACATTTGCAAGTTATAGTTAAATGTTGACATAATTACACATTAAAATCTCCTCATACTGGAAAGGCAACTTTTTCTGAGGCCGTGTCCAAATTGGACCCTAATTTTTGACTACAAAATATGCAATTACTTCATAACGCAATATCCAATTCCAAAAAAGAAAGCAGTTTTGAGATGCTCACGGTAAGGTCTTTCCAATGAACTATTTACATATGCAATACAACCCTTTTGAATTTTTCATTGGCCACCCTACCTGTGGCAGTGGTGAGGTATTTAAAATGATACTAATGTTCTATTCACATTATCAGCGGTTCGAATTTGACTTTCCGAATCTTGGAAGCATGTACCCTTTCACCGTCACTGAAGATGGGGCTTACCGTGTTCCTTAGACTAAATAGAAGTGTTTTTATTATTTATGATACTACAGTATTACAAGAATACAGCAAGCAAAACTGCTCTTTGGTGGAAAATGTTTGGATTTATAACGAATTACAACAGTTGGTTTTATGTATAGATGGTTTTACAATAAACTCAATATCTACAATCTATTTCCCCCACACCCCCTGTTCAGTGACATTGCCACTGTTATAATTGTTATTATAAGGTGATGTGAGCTATAAGGCATGAACTTACCAGTGGTCCTAAACTCTTCTTGCCTTCTGATTCTCACGCAGTTCATGATCTCCATTTGAGAATGAATATATTGGAAAGTAGATAGTTTTGATTAAGCTCATCAGAAGCCGATGAATACCTACCTCAGCAATGACAAGTTTAAGCGCCCATAGACCTGTGCCTTCACCCAATAAGTATTATATTTACAAGGGAAGGGTTTTCTGAGGTGATTTTAATTGAAATCATGCCTTTGAATCCTTACACTAACCAGTGGTCCTAAATTATATGCTCATCAGAAGCGGGTGAATACCCACTGCAACAATGACAAGTTTAAGTGCACATGGACCTGTACCTTCACCCAATAAGTATTATATTTACAAAGTAATGGTTTTCTGTAGTGATTTGCATTGAAATCAAGCCTTTGAAGCCATACACTCAGTTACATGTCATAGTGGTTATCTGTGCCACCTGTTGACTCACAGGTTATGGGTTTGATCCCAAGGTTACTTTCGACTATGACGATCACATTAAATGGGGGTCTCATTGCTTAAAGGGGATGCACCTGACCGGCTTGCTCAATAGCATTGTGGGTTTCACAGCCAGTTCTGTACTACAGGTTTATACCAAGTTGGCTCTAGCACTCATGGGGAGCTGTCCAGGCATCACATTCATCCTCATCCGTCCATGTCCCGATATGACATCGTTGTTGGATGTGATGTTAAACCCCAATGTTACCATCACCATACAAATCTCTCTTTGAACTTTTAATCATGCTACTATGTGCTTGATAAAAGGGTGATGGTTAGTTGTACTTACCAGAAGCAATCTTTGGGACTTCCCATGACCTGATGACAGCGAATACTGCCATGAAGGTGTCACCAGTGAAGTCTGCATCTTTTACTGCACTTGCTGGCTCGGCAGATAGTGGGAACATCCTTTGTGAATTAGCACTACTGAACCATGCTGCAGTCATGTCAAGATTTGGTCATTGAACAGGAACCATTTGTACTTACCAAACATTTTCATTGCCTTATTCTCTTGAATTGTTGACATCGATCAATTTGATTCCTTGCAATCTCCCTAGAAGACCAATATGAAGATCCACCGAGTCCTAAGTCTGTTGACCTTGTTTTCTCAAGCCTGCTGTCATGTTTCCATTGCTGTTTATAATTATAGTGATTTTATGCCATCAGTGACTCAGTAAAAAGGGCTATTCAGAGAACTCTTGTCTTTATCCTCCATAAAATTGTGTTATTGATCTTCCCTTATGTATCAAGTCTAAAGTTTCACTGTCGTCTCATTTTAATTGAATTTCATAACATGTAAGTTGAATCTATAGGTGTTGTTATAGTGGCCCAAATATTGTTCAATCACCAAAACCTCATTAATGATTGAATAATGGCTTTATATATTCGATGGTCAAAACTAAGAAAATATGTCGCATAGCAAGTCAGCAGGTAGTAAATAACATCCACCTGCCTGGCGATTTACACCTGCCAAAAAATGTTTTTAAATGCCCAAACAAAAGCCCTCTATGCAAAGTGCATGGTACCATGGCAGGTCCAAATTATTTGACTGGTAAACATTACCAAAACATTTATGTATTGGGCTACAAATTGAAACCACTATGCCAGCAGGCTGAACCTCACAATGAAGGGTTCCTATAGGCTATAGCATTTATATACAAAATACGGACTTCTGATGACTGGCATCTGGTATCTATAAATGTTTTTAACTGAAGAATCATTCACATTTGACATAATCTGCCAAACCCTCACTAGTATGCTACAGAGTAAATATATAAAAGAGCCAGTGATGTGAACTAACCGGGATGTGAACTAACATTTGGTAGGTCCATGTGCTACACAGACTGAGACAGGGTATCTGCAATAGACCAGACAAAGTTCGCGATTCGGACATGCTCGTGGCCAAGGTCACGTCGTAACTTCCTGATACGGTGCGTGTGCCTCCTCCTGCTACAGCTTTGATTGAGCCTAATTTCCGGACATATATTGTCTTTATGGATTAGACTCTGATAACCGTAATCTTTCACACATATTAAGACAATTGATGGATACATATCACGTGACAAATGCATGCTCTTTGACTACTTAGTCAATGTTTACAAATTCAATGAAATATAAGAAAGTTACGCTTCTACCTTGTACAGTTTCCTTTCAGAAGTAACTTTAAATTAAAGCTATTTATCTTGATTGACAAAACTTTACATTGCAATATGAGTGCCAAAAAGCACAATATGTTTGGTAGCTTTAAGTTTTGGCCACGAAGTATAGAATTATATATACAGGGGTCATTACTAAGAAAATTTGGTAGATCTATATATGCTGTGCACACTGAGATGAGGCACCTGCAGTGGCCCAAGAACAGACCGGGTGCGGATGTTAAGTATGTGTCAGAAAGTAATATGCTGATACAGAACTTGGCGGTTAAACTTCCGAACACTTTTAAGGCATGCGCTTCCTTGGGCTACAGCTTTGAATAAGTTCTTTGGAATGTGTGATGTCATTATAAATTTGGCACAGACAACGGAAATACTTGACACCATGTCATGTGAAAAATGCAGCCTGATTAGCTACTTAGTTAATCTTTACAAAGGATGCATGGACTTTCAATTAAGGACAAGAACTTGCCAGAAAGTTGGAAATGAGCAGAAAATGACATTCATCACCCAAAGACAGATATTTAGTTGATTATGATGGGCAAATTTCTAAATTGCAGTGGTCCAAATCAAAAGTTACTCGTCCAGGGCAAGTGGGCGACTGGCCATTTTGAGTGTTGCAGTCTTAAAAACCCAATCTACGTTGCTGAGAATATTGGGCTAATTTGAAACCATAGTATTGAAATTACAAATAAATGTGATTCTATTAAGATTGCACCTGCCCTCACAAGTTTGATTGGCATGTGGTTGTAGAGCAGATATTGAGATTGCCTGTCCAGTGGATCACTATATCAGCTGGCCTAATCAGTCCTGTGCCAAATGAGGCAGTCATCCTAACTACCAATGCTATTACAATTCAGGCTTTGACAAGCCAGCATTTGGTGTTTGGTGATTCATTTAGTATCAAGACATAAAAATGGTGCTCCCACCACCCCTGCCCCCCCCCCCCCCCCCACTCCTCCCCCATTTACTGTAATTGGTCATTGATGGTTGATTCTTATGTACTGGAAAGATTAGTTTCGTATTGCTTTGTTGATAATTTTCCGCAAAGTTGCTGAGGCCCTGCAATAGAGTGCAGAGAACAAGGATTCTGCATTACAGCAATAGGTTGTGATCATAAACTTGGTCTGGTATTGCAGTGGGGCTCCAGTGGGGTGGTATTTGGTTGGGTTATGTGTTCTGGTACACTTAATTGGATCATGTCAGTAGTTATATTTTGATAATTGGTAAATCATGCGGTCATCCATTGCCAAGGAAAACTAGTATCTTGGAACAATAGCATTGCTTGCTATGGGGTCACCTCAACCTTTAACTAAGGCTATGCATGTGAGATATTCCCTAATGGCAGTCCCATTTTAATTGACATGCCTGTTTGTAGGGAATGCTCACCAGTCTATATGATTTCTAAATGACTAAATGCCATGATGACCGAAAATTCTTGCACAGCCCATGAATCATAAACTTTGTACTCTATTTGGGATGTGGGTAACCATTGTACTATATCATAATATATATTTGACCCATTATATGATCAGATTTAAAGCCCAGTTATAATTTGCCTTCAACCTGGGGTACATGTTCCTGATCATAACCCCGTACCTAGTGTCATATTGTGGTGCCAGAGATTGTGGAGCTTGAGCACTGCATCCTGTTGGCTGGGTCTTCATGGTGTGTGCTTGTGGAGTTCGATGGAAATCATTGATGGCTTCATTAGTTGTTGTGGTAAACTACCTGAGGTCGTCATACAGAGAGAACATGTCCCCTCCTACTCTATATAAGCCAAGTATCTATTGGAACTATGGTCTATGACTGATGTTGAAGGTGATGTTAACCATCAGTGTTTATTTCATATGACTCAAGGTGAGGTCAGCCAGACCAGTACTGTAGCTTGAACAGTTGTTACACACATTGTTTTATTCGTCATGGATTTTTGTCCTGACCACAAGTTTATTAGGGTCACTAATCCGCCGATGTGTCCATTGCTCCACACTCACCACCTCTAATTAGGTAAGACTCAGTGCATTTGATATCAGAGGGATTATTACCTGGTTTCTGTTGCATAACATGCTCAATCTCTCAGGTCTACCGATTTTCTCATACTGTTACTGTCCCGGGGTCAACCACTCCAGTCCCATTGTCGAACAACCTCAGGCTATGTCATTTTGTGTTGAATTTATTCCATTTAAAGCGACTCGTTTTGTATTGCCACGTCAGACAGGTTCTTATTGGCGCCGGGTCAGTAGTTTTTCTCACTGTCCGTGTCACTAACAAGTGTGGCCTCGTTGTTCAGCACTTGCAGGCAAAAACGTTGTCCTGCACATTAAGTTACCAAAAAATAACCCTATCTTAATTGGCAAAACTTTAAAACAGCAGACTGGCAGCTGAAGTAGCATTAGAGGTTCTATTATCAACTTAAGAGATTTAGGTCACCGTCATAAGTTGTCATTCGAATGAGGGCACGGGTTTAAGGGGTTGATTACCTTTATAACTGTCAGTCACTTCTAAAATGACAGAAAGGTTCTTCAGTAAATGACTAATTTATCACTTGGTCATTTCTTCACGCCATCAACATATACTACATGGCTGTAAATGTTTTGTGAAGAGCCATTTTTGTGTAGAGGATGGGTTCTTTGGAGACCATAACTTGTGGACTACGATTTTGGTGACAGAGGCCGTGTGTCTGGTCGCCTCGAGGCGGGTGAGCGAGTGGGGCCCATCACGCTGTGTTTGTCATACCCGTCTTCCAGGGCGTTCACGAGACCATGTGAATGGTGACAACTTGTTTACATATTACCTCACTTGAGTCATGTCTCGGTAGGTAAAGCACCATGTCTTCTTGAGGGTGTCAGAAACGTTCTCAGCCTCTGTATGCTCGACCGTCGAACGTGTAAATGTCATGCTGGCGCGTGTCGTAGGGAGCCTGGTGCTGTAAATGATAAGGCGGACAGGCTAGGGTAGAAGGTAATGTATCACACAGTTGGTGATTGTTTCTAGTGCCTGGGGGGATTTCGTTGAATTTCGGCCGTGAGACAGTTGTGCGCTGAGCGGCGACATGATGCAACCGTAGACGATCACGTGAAAGACACCCTCTTTGTTTGAATGCCTGAGGTTTTATTGTGAGCTGTTCAGTACACTAGATCGTAACCAAGTAATTTGGTAAACTACCAAAAAAATAAGAAAGAACCCGTTCTTAATCTAGCAATCTTCATCTGAACTAGTTGATGTATTCTTTCAGGCGTGGTATTAGTGGAGTGTGATTATTCTCCTCTTGGTAGCCTGATGGATGCTACTGTTATTTCTAATTTGTGGCTGGTAGGCGCTACATGGGTGGAGTGAGTGGGTTATCCATATGAAGTTGGGGGTCACAGACACGGCAAGCACAGTTATAGATTGATGAGGATGAGGGCCACTCTGGTTGAAGATAGGGTGAGACGAGCGCGGTTGTTGCTTGTGGTAGGGTGTCCTACGGCGAGTGGTGGCGATTGCATCAGTGCTGTGCCACTGACTATGTGACCGGCGCCAACGCCACAAATGATATTGCGCCCTCTCTTGTGTTACTGGATGAGGCTGGTATTGATGCTGCCATGTCGCTTATGATTGCTCGCTGGCTGTATATGTTCTTATTAGGTTCCGAGGGTATTCACATACAAACGCGCACAAACCCACTCGCTGACGCACTTAGAACCACATGCCGACACGCTCATATAAACACACACCCACTCAAACACACCCACACCCACTTTAATACACCCATACACATAAACAAACCCGCACTCGCATAAACACTCACGCACTCATAAACATACACACATGCTCACTTTATCACATCCACGCTCACATAAACACACCCACTCAAACATTCACCCACATTCACGTGAACACACACCCATATAAACACTCCCGAACCCCACCCTGCACAGACAATGTACATTTTGCTCTCTCTGCGTCGACAATCGATAGCATCCTACCCTGGGTAACATGTCGTTATAGAATTGAGTTATCGTTGCGTGTGTTAATATAATTCAATACCCGCGTATCGATTCCATCAGCTTCTAATCCTATAATATTAGTGTGATACCTGAGCCCTGTCTGAGGATTAGGTCGACAAAACTCATTCACAATATTTTATTTATAGTTAAATTGCTCGTACTCGTTGTATATCATTCCAAGCCCGGGATTTGGGACAGTTCAAGTGAATTGTTTCGATAGCCATTATAAAAAATGAGGTATGGTCGACGCGGGGCTATTTTTTCTCTGTACTCATCCAGGGTTGATCATTCTCGCAAAGTGAATCATCGATGGCGGGATACAATGTTTTTGGTTGATATTTACACATAGCTTGATATTGATCGTTGGAGAAAGTTCTCTCCATCTTGAGGTAGTTTTCTTGAAAACTTTCTTGTTCGGGATGGGAACAACTTAATATACTTAGCGCTCATTACCCTGCTGTTGGGTAAGGAGGGCCGCTTGCGGTCGCTCAGAAGATGCCGTTTGTGTTTCTGACTCCCTGCTAATGAATGTGGCTGGCTTGATGTTGTGGCTCGTGTGAACACTTCATCTTCCCTCGCCTCTCCCCGTTGGTTGATCTCAGGTCGTATTTCTGACGAGCCACCATGGGAATTCCCGGCATGTGACACACCTGTGTTGAGGGAACCCCGCACCCCCCTTCCTGATAACTCCCTCCATCACTCCTGCGTCAGCCTCGCGTTGCCAACCATCTACACCATCCTTAACTACTTCCACTGCTGTGCTACTCTCGTTACTGAAAGCGCCGGAACTCAACCGCTGTGGCACGAGACGCGAATTAAAGAACGACACATTTATCTTGTATATATAAGGGTAGATGAGCGAAGCAGCCACCCTGGTCGTGGCCATTAGAGCGGTTATCTGGCTAGTGAGACGAGAGTCGCCCTCTCCCCCTCTCGCCTGCCAGCTACCACTACAACGACCACGTCTTGATACTCGGCTGTACACTACGCACTTGAGTTGTGTGTGTGTGTGTGCTGCGCTAAGCACGAGGAAATATTCGCTCCGCTACCAGTAGCCCCCGTTTAACGTGCTCTGATAACTCTCGCCAAACTACTGCCAAAGTACCTTCGCGTCAAATCTCACGCCAACCTAATGAGTCCATGCTGACCCACAGGACAGGCGGATTTCGTCTTTAAAAAACACCGAATTCCACGAGTGGATTAAGGTCTGTGAAGGGAATAAGTTGTGTCACGTGGATTCCAGTTGTGTGATTGCGCCCCTTGCTGGCCGCTGAGGGCTGGCTCAGTGGTTGCTGGAGTTTCTGCAGGCTGTCGTGTAAGCTGATTGATTTGGCTCGCGCGAGTATGGCCGAGTCTAGTGTGGGCTCCAACACCGGCGAGACGCCACACAGGGCTGGAAGCAAACGACTTATATCCGCCAGTAGGTAAGTGTCTTAATGAGTGGACTAGTCTGTTAAGACTGACCCCCTCCCCCCTCACCTTCACTGTCATCCCTGTAAGGAAACGGCCAGCGCTCAACATATGGCACTGGGTGCACCTGTTTGTTGTCACATTGGTCTGGACCGGGTGTGGTTGTGGAAACACCTGCGGGTTGAAAGGTCGCTGGCGACGTGTATTGTAAGACCGGTGTCTATACGAATGATATTGTGACGGCTATTGGTCTGTCAAACTTACTTCTGCTCTCCAGATCCATCTATTTTGTCTATCCATCCGTCCCATTTTACTGCATCTCTCCTTGTTAACTTGTTATCTGGTCAGTAAGCTGAGCCAATCTCTGGCCTAATTTGCTTATTTGAGCAGGAGTGGATGTGGTGAGGAGTCTCATATCTTGTTGTTTCGTCAGATTGACACGACTGAGAGCAGTGTGGTATTAGCTCGACAAGTGTTACCTTACTTTTACATCGATCCACATCGTGTACATCCAGTACACTGACCCAGCTGATAGAATTGTTATCTCTCGCGGACCTTAACATTGATACCTGACTTGCTGTCATCTAGGCAATGTTTCACAGAGCCTCCCCCCCATATCTATCTCTCCCTCTCTCCTCCCTCTCTCTCTCTCTCTCTCTCTCTCTCTCTCTCTCTCTCTCTCTCTCTCTCTCTCTCTCTCTCTCTCTCTCTCTCCTCTCTCTCTCCCTCTCTCTCTCTCTCTCTCTCCCTCTCCTCCCTCCCCCTCTCCCCTCTCCAGAGAGCTCTCCCCCGCTCTCTCTCTCTCTCTCTCTCTCTCTCTCTCTCTCTCTCTCTCTCTCTCTCTCCCTCTCTCTCTCTCTCTCTCTCTATATATATATATATATTTCTCTCTCTATATATATATGTATATATATATATATATATATATATATATATATATATATATATATATATATATATATATATACATACATACATGGTGTCGCCTCATGACTTGAGCGGCCATTAACAAGGCAGACAAGCGTATATTGTGTGTGTCACTTAGTCGCTGCTATCTTTCCCTCATATCATGTCACCAAGTGGCCTGCTCTTCATCTTCCCGTTCATTGCATACTTCACCAGGATAAGACGCTTGCTGACTCAGCTCCGACGATGGTATTACTTGATGCATCGCATAGGTCACTTGTACGCTCTCAGGGGTTGCTCGGTGTCTCATTTGACCTATGGCGCTTATGTCACTTGACCCCTGACCCATTATTACACTCGACGGCAGTATCACTTGACCTTCGTTTCTCTGATGTAATCCGTGTAAACATCAATTAAATTGGTCTATTAATATATGAATCTCATGATGTGCTATCGTCGGTCGGAACCGTATCAGTTACTGTTGGCCATTGTGGCTGTCATCTCCCCTGTGTTTGATCAATACTTCCTCATCAGTATATGATATCATCAGGTGCGTGGGGGCGGGTACAATCGGTGATTATGCCTCTGAACACTGCTATTAATCAATGGTGGTGCCTGCATTTTGTGGTTGGCTTATCCAAAATCACCTGATTATGATGTTTTGTATTATGATAATTAAAATATTGCAAATGTTGATGAACCTATTACATACTCATGTATGTGTTTGTATGTAACAGCAGTTGGATGGTTGATTTTTGCTCATAAGAAGTAGCTGTGTGCACTGGCTGTGATTTGAGCGTCCACATGGCGTGACTAAGAGGCCCTTTGGTCTGGGTAATTAACATTATTAACGGTAGTTAGGGAGAGCACGAGGTCGTGGGAGAGCAATATAGCACAGGTGGACGGTCGCCAGCGGCCATCTTTGATTCTCGTGATTACAGTCACTTCTTACGGTTGTTTCTTCCGTGTTGTGCATGCTGTTGTATGACACACCACGTGTTCATTTGTAGACAAGGGTATACTCGAATTTGCAATGACAGCACGAAAGCGTTAGTATGACATCGGGAAATTGTCCATGCGCTACCACGTTTCAAGGGACCATCTCAAAACCCATCGATATCCGTGCGCAAGACAAGAATAACAGTAGTGGTGGTAGGAGAATGATCGATGTGAGTGGCTGTATCCCTATCCATGCCTCACTCCCCTACCATCATCGTCCTCCCTGTGGCGTTGTATATTCCTGGTGTACCTTTGTATAAAGATTCTCAGTCGCAAATCATTTGTTTGCCGACATGACCGCAGGCAGAAATGTACTGGCAACCTTCGTGCTGTTCCAGCAAGCCTTGTTTCCCCTCTTATGTACGGCAATATCAGCAAATAGAATTGTCTAGTTTGAGCTAGCATCACCTCCCAATCGCTGTCCATCACCCCCAATCCCTGTCCATCACCCCACTCGTCCTTACTCCCCTGCGGGTACTCGTATGTGCAACTCAATGCTACTCGGGAATCCAACCAATCTTAGCGATGTTGTTGCCGCTGCTGATGCTGCTGGCGTCGAGAGCAGTGGGCGGTGGTGATGAGCGAGCCTGGAGCGGACAGGTGAACGGAGGACTCGTCCATCTTCTTGGCATGGATGAATCTTACCCACACCCGGTCCCTGCTACCCCTCGGGTTATATATATACCCTAATCAGTAAACGGTGATAAGAGTGACGTCATCAAATGACAAAGCCCTCAGGCACATCACTGTCATCCATGTGTTGCTACATTGATACGTGATTAGATTTCGTGTATTGATGTTGTGATGCTATTCAGTTAAGTTAAAGGGGCTATTGGGATAGACGATTGCCGCGCTGCTTCATATAGCTGCTGCGTCTGGGCCGTATATACGATCAACACTGGCCGCGTCTGCCTCCGCAACAGCTAATAAACTTACTGTTCACCGTTGGTCAACTGAGAAAAATGTATGGGCGTTACTCGTTCATTTGCTTGTAAAATGCATGAGAGTCAAGTCTGCTGCAGCGCTTTGGAATAAGTCTACCAGACTGGAACGTTTCAATTATTCCAACACATGGCCGAAAGATATCGTCTTCCATATTTCTTGTAATGTTATCGAACTTTCCACCCTGACCTTTTCACCTAAAAAATCACAAGCCTTTCAGCTTTGTCGTCATTGCTAGAGATCTGGAGGCTGAGAGTTTTTTTGTTTGGATCCAGTTTAGTTACAGAAGGATATTAACTTCTGTCAAATGCAGTATGGTGCCACGCCTGGAACCCTGGACCCTGACAAAGACAGTCGCACACTCACCACCCCATGTCGGCCACATATGACTAACCTTCTGTTGATGCTGTCAATGGCTGCACGATTGTACTTTTTTGGTGAAGAAATGCTTCATGGCTATTAAATGTTGACATTGGATCGCGTTATTTTATGATAAACATAAGCGTTTTGTGGCCGCCTAGGTGAATAGAAGAACAGTGAACATGACGTTCTGATGAGTATTTTTCTGCATACCAGAGAGCATTGGAATGAACTAAATCGACGATTGCCACGTGTCTTGTATATATATACTTGGTATCACTATACATTGGGGCGAGGCGCTGGATTGTTGATGAATCGTTGGTCGGGCGAGATTACAGTGGAAGTGATTGATATGTTGTAGTGCCTGGGTTATGTTACACAACACTGGGTTTTGGGCAATTTCCATGGTAACTCAACGTGTTTGTGACTTGAAGGGCCGCTAGGTGGTGCTGACGGCTCAGTTTCACTGCTCGCATCTTGCACGATCGTGAGCGCAATTGCTAATTGAAAAAAAATCCCTCAAACAATCAGAATTTTGTATCAAATCTCACAGCATAGATTCTCTGCGTGTGGCGTGATATTCCGCTGAGATTGCTATCTGACCACAGACCAGGATGCTGCCCGCGCAGCATCTGTGTCTGAAGGCTTCAATGATTGTCATGGGACACACACACACACAGGCTCGTTTGCATGGTTTTGCGAAGCACAAACATGTCTTGTGTTCTTGAAGTAAGTAAGATATGTCCAATCGGACCGACTGACTACGGTTAGTAAGACGCTGGCGGCTGTCTGTATAGGAGGGGAAGGGTGTGCATAAGGCGAGGATCGGGAGAACTCTTCGGCAATGACGCCATGTGTTGTAGTCGCTCTTTCTCGGTTTGCTCTATCGAGCACTTGTACAGCCCGGTCTATGTCCCTTCATTAAGTTGGCACTGACATATGTTGTTTTTCTTCTTATTATGTATATGTTACATCGAGGGGTATTCCTGCATATAACTGTGATATACGTGAAAGGCGTAGAAGTCCGCTTCTTGTTGTCTGTCAGTGGCAATAAGCCTGGCTCGATGTACGGTCCATGTAGCGCTCGCTAGAAGTCTCTCCGTTAGAATGGCGCGCACGTTCGTGTTAGGATCATAAATGGGCCTCATCCATGATTGCGCTGGGGTGGCCCTCCAGCATGCATTAATGTTTTTGAGACCATCCCATTCTAGTACTTTGATCTTCATAGTCTTCACATTGCTTTGCCGCTAAAAAGATTGGATCTTTAAAGCCGTTGATTGGGAAAACTAATTCGCAGTTATTATTGAGCCCCTTCCCCGTTTCCTCAGGGCGTTCACTCGCTAATTCATTCCGTGTCATGCTAGCCAAGTGCATCAGAGCAGGGTCGCCTTTTTTACAGCAATGCGCGAACAGCTCAAAATGCTTTCTCGCCATTCATATAATCAGCACCATATGTTCGAATAGTCATGGCTTTGAAGGCCAGTCCTACTCCTATTCCCATCACGTTCCACGTTGTTCGTCGTTAACATTCAAGATATCGGAAATCTCTGCCCATCTTGCGACTCCCAATTGTGAATCGATCATAAAGGCTGGACGGCCGTTTTATTGTGCGATTGAACATTTGGCTAGCATCAGTAGTGTGTACAGAATGACACCGTTTCACCGTATACACTGGCTCCCAATACACAATCGAAAACATTGATGATACTCTCACATTGGGTCACTCTTAGTACTTATAATTTCATTATTGTTTATAATTAAATCCATGTCGATGCGCTGCTGCTAATATTTCCAATGCCATGATTTAGAGCGGTATAGTTAGTATGAATATAGAGGGAGGTTTGGTGATGAGCGTTTGTGTATAATACACAAGGATTATGGTGTAAGTATATGGTGCGTGCTCGCCTGATGCTGATGGTATTGACCTGCTGTCGTGCTCCACATATCGATCTCATCATTGTCGCGTGAATACCATGAGAGGCGCACGCTGCGTGGATAGCCAGCTCGCGTTGCTACCAGCCTGTATGCAACGTCATCTGCATCCACGGTGTTCGGATCGCGATTCAAAGTTCCGAGCACAGGGTGTCTGGGTGTACACTCGATAATTTTGTTTCATATGTTGCCAGCCGGTCGGTTCTCTGAAGCAAGATTTCGCGCGACTTCTGACTCAATGGAAGTATTCATTACCGACGTTTCTCGTTTGGTGGGTTGGCTCAGAACGTAGTTAATGTAACTTGATGTAAACTACATAAAAGAACATTTCTACTTAATCACGCAAGCGCATAGTGTGTCTGAAATATATCACTTACGTCGACCTCAACAACAAAAGGTTTGTACGTGTGAACGCAGCGTGGTAATGCTAGCCTGGTACAGCTGGTTCCTGTTTACTGGCTATATATTTTATACGAAGACATGGTGTTGTGGTCCCAGTGCGCACGTGCCCAAGCTATACTTATAGACACAGAAGCACCTACGGCGCTGTCGGCTGATGCAAACACATGTAGGCACCGTGCACAGATGGTGTGAATCTGTATGGTGATGCTGGTCGTGACGCGCCATAACTGTGATCCCGGCCCCGGCAACCTTCTTTGATACCACCCCACTATTTTCGCCAGTCTCTAGTGTTCATATTGCAGATTACAGATTACCGAGACAGTAAAGTTAACTGATCTTGATTTCATGGGCGTTCTGTTGTGTCGGCATCCTCCAGCCCAGTTGGAATAGATGTCAAGAGGTTTTTTTAGGGTATATCGTTGCAACCTTTATTGAACCGTTCTCTTTGACGTTATTGATATAGAGAGACCTATGTAGCCATATATTTCCTCTTCCATCCACGTTTATGATGGCTCCATGGCGCTGCATAAGGTGTAAAGTTCAGTGTTGGCCGTTTTCTTGTCTACATGCACTCCGGTCCCGAGCGGCTGATAGAATGAGTTATGGGCGTGTTCGGTCTTAACGAGGCTCCTGGTTCATTGAAACGCTACTTGTCTTGTCAACTAGCTCACTCATGAATATTGTCTCCGCGAACGAATTTCCAAAGACTACATATGTCTGAAGTACCAGTATGTGTCACGTTCGAAGGGATATTGGTGTTTGCCCAGTGAATAATGGTTCTCAAAAACTGACCGATTCAAAATCATCCTTTAAATCAAATTCGCTGCTATCATATGAACGCGATATTGAAAGCCAAATATTTCGATTTCAGTTTTTACCACATCGCTTGTGGATTTATTTCAGATGTGCTCCCATATTTCACAGAGAAAGTGTCAATATAACGATAATGTGACGAGATTCTCTCCTCCCACAATGTGTCAGGTTGTCAGTTGTATAAATTGTGGTAATATTGGTGTTATAACAGCCCCACTTCTCTTGATCCGGGGCTCGCCTACACTCAAACAATCTGGTTGATTATGTTGTACATTCAGTATCTTTATTTGAAGTTAACAGGATGCGGATAAAGGCACTGTCACGTGACAGTCTTGTATATTTGTTGCACTTTTTTGTATAGACATATAGGGAAGATATTGCTCTGGGTGTGGGGGTGCTTATATATTTAACATCCTCATATCATATTTTTAATTTAATACCCTCTAATACATTAAAACAGCACCGAAGACAAACTGACCTTGATGTGTTACTGATTGCATTCACTTAACCTGAAGCCCACACCGACCGTCTCCCCTGGCCTACCTTCTGTCGTTCATAACTTGTGGAACTAGTTAGGACATATTTCATCGCGCCACATGGGTCTAAATCAACCACCTGCCTGCGCACCTGCTTCATACACCCGACACCTTGTCTACCTGTGTAACGTACTGATCAGGTACCATGCTGATGTAATTTTCTCCATACATATTACTAGTTGATGGTGTGTTAAATGGCCACAGGTGTGAATACTTGTTGGTTACACCCCCAATGGCAGGATTTGAAACTTACTTTTGTTCGTGCAGCAGTCCAAAGAAAAAAGTGTTGTTCGATATACTGTCCCGAAATTTTGGCTAATCAACTAGGCGAGTTCCAGTTCATCATAGGCGATCTTTCGATGTGGAACTCCTTGTTAACTTGCAGGGTAGGACATAAAGGATTTTCCACACCAGCCCAGGGGGCAAGTAGGTTATAAAAGTTACCTGCCCGCATCACAATATTACCCACCGCCCCCACACCCCCTCCCCCCTTCACAACCCCATTTCAGACAATTAAAGTAACACATGAGCGTCCGTATAAAAAAAACCGTTATGATGACTTCGAATTTCATTTTGTTGGTTCCCCCAAAGCACCGGTCACACATTCGTATCCGCAAGATGGCGGACTCGGCGACCGATCTCAGTGTAATTTTCGATGGCCGCATGATACTGGTAACATGGTGTGTATGTGGTACCCGTAACTGGGATCGAATCACTGTGATTGCTTTGTGGTTTTGCGTTAATCACGTATCTGCGCATAGTGATTAGTATGTGTTGCAAAAGCTGGTGTTTTCATGTGAGGATCCTGTTAACCCTGACGCCTCCCTTTGGCGTACATCCATTCCTTAGCTAAGCGATGGACTAAGCTGTAATGACATCCAGTGTAACCTCTCCCGCGCGATGAAGACCCATTTAATTATGAGAACGTGTCGACTCTCATTGTGTCCAGGTTGTTTCGGCTTTGCTCTAATTACCCCTCGACCCCCGAGAACAAGAGAGAGTGTTGGTCGGTATTTATTGGGTACCTCGGAGTGAGGTGTTGACAAGATATACATGAATCATAGTACAAACAAATATCACATAATAATTATAGATTACAGAAAGGAAATGAGAGGTACTCTAGCTATTACTAACCAATAGTTAAACCATTAAGGGCTATTTCACCGTGAACGTCGGCACTGTTTCTGGTCGCAGTGATGAAGATGAGACGTCAATTGAATGGTAACTAGAAAAAGGAGGTTTATTTCTGAATGATGGGGTACGGATTCCGTATCCCGCAAGTCCGAATATATATATTACAAAACTGTGGCAAGGAGTAACTCTGGTGATGTCCAGAGGCTACTGCTGAGCTGGAATTCCAAACTACTATGTGCCGTACGGAGTTGGCCTTCCAACTAGGTCCGTACGACGGTGACTGTTTCGTTGCCCCAATGCTGAATGTGTTTTTAACTTCTGGGGACGGAGGTATTTATACAAATGTGTGGCGTCGTCAGCAAGCGAGGAGGTACAATCACCTTTAGCTTTAATAAAGATCAAACGGGCTGATGTTAATTGTTATGGGAATTGACGGGTTGGGAATGTTTACTTCAAAGGGCTATACTTGCTACACAGGGACTATTTAATTTGGATAGTGGACGTTTACTTCAGATATCACGGTTAGGTATTTAAGTGTGGGGGGGGGGGGGTGTTGTTGCATTATGACTCCACACTGGTTGACGACGCTTTCTGCAGTTATTACATAATATCTAATTGATAAGGACGATCACATATACCCTTCCTACACATTAGACTTGACCTCAAGTCTGCAACAAATCGTTCACAAACAAATAGATTATACTAACAAAAATCAATTAACCTATACTATTAAACATTAATGACATATAATTACACCACAAAAAAAACATAGCGGTAACAATAGTCTCTTTTACGATTCCTGCATTGAGATATAGTGTGACCAACATTATTACAGTAAGCGCACATTTGGGACAGTGCATCATATCTAGATTTCCATCCGTCACTACCGTTCATGACACTTGTAACTGGTGCTTGACTGTGCTGTGTTAGGCTGCTGTGGAGGTCTCTAAATTGATCGGTAAGAGTTTTAGTCCTTTCCAACATATTTATTTGTTCGCGTAGTGTTCGATTATCGTCTTGTAGCCTTTCCAGCTTTTCCGAAGCAGATGTGTTTTTGACCAATTGTCCTCGCAGCATACCTCGCATGTTTTCAAGTTCCATTTGGGCGTCTAGTAATTGGTCTTTCAATCCGTCAATCTCACTCACCTGGTCACGTTCCTTCTTGTGCTGTCTTGGAGTATCTCTTTTATGATGCATTCTTGGGGCGCTTGTATTTACGCATTCCATCCAGTCGGATGCCGGGACTGAATGGAATGGTAGGTAGGCTGTTCTCACTTTTCTTCTTTGTCAAGAACATTTCCAGGCGGGCTTGATCCCGTCGGCGTTGACTTGGCGACTTGTTCTTTGTCGGGGCTGTTTTAGGGCATGGTGTCGCACTTGGGGGTTTCTGCGATGAGGTAGCCGGTGTCAGGTAGTAAGGCATAGGACCTGGCCAGGATTGTCTGTGGCGTCGGTAGCCTAAACGTCCAGACATACCTTAGTTTTTGAAGATGACTTTCCTGTGATCAGCCAAAAGGTGATCACTCCGGATTTCTCCACCAATTTTCACCGTGAACGTCGGCACTGTTTCTGGTCGCAGTGATGAAGATGAGACGTCAATTGAATGGTAACTAGAAAAAGGAGGTTTTTTTCTGAATGATGGGGTACGGATTCCGTATCCCGCAAGTCCGAATATATATATTACAAAACTGTGGCAAGGAGTAACTCTGGTGATGTCCAGAGGCTACTGCTGAGCTGGAATTCCAAACTACTATGTGCCGTACGGAGTTGGCCTTCCAACTAGGTCCGTACGACGGTGACTGTTTCGTTGCCCCAATGCTGAATGTGTTTTTAACTTCTGGGGACGGAGGTATTTATACAAATGTGTGGCGTCGTCAGCAGCAGCGAGGAGGAGGTACAATCACCTTTAGCTTTAATAAAGATCAAACGGGCTGATGTTTAATTGTTATGGGAAATTGCAGTTATTACATAATATCTAATTGATAAGGACGGTGACAGCTACCAAGTAGTGTGATTAAGACGAGCACAGGTGCGCCGCATGATGTCTGTGACCCGTCTGCTGCCTTACTGCTTCCTGGCACGTTAGGGGACGAATATGCGGTATCTGATGTGGGTTACCATGTAGATATACTGGGCGTAGTTCTTGAATGTTTACTTCAAAGGGCTCTACTTGCTACACCAGGGACTATTTAATTTGGATAGTGGACGTTAGCAGTACTACTCTGGGTGGTTTTGGAGAACACTATGCAGCTAGCAGTAGGTGGATTTAAGCAGCTGGTACTGCTCTGGATAGTTTGGGGGGGAGGGTCTGGGGGTTTTGCACTATGAACTAGCAGTACTGGTCTGGGTGGATTGGGAGACACTTTTGCCAGCAGTACTGATCTGGGTGGTTCCTTTATCATGCTTGTGTTCAATGATAAATGTCAGCTCTAAACTTTACCGCAACTTGTTGATTTATCACCTGAGTAATAAAGGATCTCGCATTGAGCTTATCTATTATGATATATTGCTGACTGGTTGTAGTTGAACACATTTCCAATGTACATGTATTGTCTACGCCTTTTCACCAGCTGTTGATTCCACGAGAATGTCCTATTGAACGCATGCATACGGAGATTTCGTGCATTTTAAGTAACACACCAGCGTGCTCTAGTCATAAAACACTGCTTATTAATTAGCATGTCACCACTGTAGGTGTACGAATCAATAAGGATAGCCCCACCCTGCTTATCTGCGTCGTGCAGACGTCACCTATACTAGCTGTATCCATGTTAGCTGCCGTTACCCTCTATATGACCTGATCGTGTCATGTGGCCACAGTTACCCAGTCCTAAAATCATCCCTATATGGTTGACAATGATTAACCTCACGGGGTTATAAAGGCCAGTGACGACTTCAAGATATGACGATTTTGTATTTAATGATTGAGGAAAATATAAACGCAAATGGTTGTGCATGTTTAAAATGCAATAGCCAATAGGCTTATTATTCAGAATTAATGATATTGACAAGTACATCAGGAAATATTGATTCTTGTGAAACCCTTGTATACAATGAATGTATCACATACGTGTTCAATAACAATATTGAAGCATCCATGGCAGCGTTTCACCCATGACCTGATGACCTCTGACCTGCTCCAGTAGTCAAATGACCTCGCTGGTGAAGCCGCCTCAGCAGGTCGTCTCAAGGAATATCACCCGTCCCTCCCGCTACTCTCACAACATACGCCTGGGTTAAGTGAGGCGCTTGATTTACGCTTCTCGTGCCTAGGACCGAACCCCTTGTCCGTCAGTGTGTGGAGAAAACATCAATTACTCTTTGCTTGCTACATTCCCTTCCTGCCGAAAACGATAAAATTAACGATGTTTAGGTGTTTACATTGATTGAAGAGATAGAAAATTCCGGTAAACCATTGTTCGTTGGAGATGTCCTGCGTCTGTGAAGTGTGGCGATGTTTTGTGACTCGTTATCAGATCCAGTGTCATTGTCGTTGTTTTATGTGTACCACAAGTTGTACATAAGGAGTCATGCTGAGATCATGGCGTGCTGGTGATCACATGTGCCATGTGATGTATTTGTGTAGTGTACATAAACTAACGTCGTGTTGACTATGTGTGTGTGACTGCGAGCTCATGTCCTGTCTTGTATTGTCTTGTTACAGCGCAAGTGACTCGTCGTCATCGTCGTCGTCGTCATCGTGTGCTGAATCTCCTACCTCTGTTTCTACCTACCCTGGTTGTCACAAGGCCCCTAAGCTCTCTTCCTTCTGCTCTCCCTCTACCGCTTGTCCATCAACAACAGTCACTACAGCCACTGCCGCATCATCCCCCACCAATGGTTGCTGCCAACTAGCTGTAGCATCCCCTACATCTATTACAGCTGACTTGTCATCTTCGTCTCCATCATCATCACCCCAGCAGCAGCATCAATCGGACGACAGGTGGGTCTCATACGCTGGATCACTCACTCGTACACACTCACTCGTACACACTCACTCGTACACACTCACTCGTACACACACACACACACACACACACACACACACACACACACACACACACACACACACACACACACACACACACACACACACACACACACACACACACACACACAAATACACACACATACGCACACGCACGCACGCACGCACACTCTCTCACACCTTATTCACTTGCTCATAGATTCGCTCACACAGTCACTGACTTTCTCAAACACACCCACTCTCACTCGTGTACTCTTTCACTCACACACTCACACACTCGCTCACACACACTCGCTCACACACACACTCGCTCACACACACGCTCACTCGCTCCCTCACTCGCTCACACACACTCACTCTCTCACACACACTCGCTCACACGCTCACTCGCTCCCTCACTCGCTCACACACACTCACTCTCTCACACACACTCGCTCACACACTCACTCAATCACTCACTCATTCACTCACTCCACTCCATCCAATCACACACCCACTCACACACTCACACACTCCACTCAATCACACACCCACTGACTCCACTCACTCCACTCAGTCACACACCCACTGACTCCACTCACTCACTCCACTCAGTCACACACCCACTGACTCCACTCACTCACTCCACTCAGTCACACACCCACTGACTCCACTCACTCACACACCCACTGACTCACTCACTCCACTCAATCACACACCCACTGACTCCACTCACTCACTCACTCACTCACTCCACTCAATCACACACCCACTGACTCCACTCACTCACTGCTTGGTCGTAACAGTGCTTCAATGGGAGAACGTTTCCATGTTGCGTACCGTGTAGATGTATGTCTGCTGTGAAATGTTAACCTTGCGCCGTAAACCGAGACACGTTAAGTAAGCGCGTTCCTTCATACTCAACTTGTATCTTTCTCTGATAAATAAATTCCCGGTATTCGTGTGACGTCACTCTTTTAACGTTGGGAGGCACTCCAAGAAAACGACATGCGTTATTTCCCGCTGTGAAGATGCGTCCAAACACGAACTCCCTCACCATTATCACGTGGTGTACTCTTCCATCTCTCGCTTGTTCGTCATTCTAGACTATAGGGCTGTGTGTAGAGTCGTTTTATACTAGTGAAGTGTAATTCCGAACTGAGCGCCTTAATATTGCCTCGTTTCCTCTGTAAAAATGGACTGTTTCCAGGCGGAAATGGGATAAGCTTGAGTGATTGGATTACTTGCTATCCTTCAGATCAGTCTCAAGTGTTGTGTTGCAATATCTTCAGGTTAAAGATAGATCTGTTGTTAGTGTGCAGTTAAAAGCCGCGACATTAATCTTTACAGTTTTCATATTCATTTTCAAGCTTGCTCTTGCGGATAACTGATAGCCCGTCTTGACGTCAAGCAGCCCCGCACCAACACATCAAACCCCCGCCCAGGCTTCCTGATCTCGCGCCATTCCCACCCGACAATTGCCCCGTTTAACTGTTTCCGCTTTCACGTGGGCCATGTACGCCCGTGATAACGACACTGAGGGCCCCTGAGGAGGCATTCCTCTTGCAGTAGCCGCTGTGTCAACGCCTGCACTACGAGTCAGTCGGGTGAGATTACCCCACCAGACCATTATCTACCCCCTTGTCACTCCCTTGTGTTCATTATAAAACCAAATATGGCCGCTAAATATAGAAGAGAGGCTGGTATTCTTGGTGCTTTCTAATGGGGAACCTTTGGCATCTTTTAGCGACGGTTCGATTTGAACTATGTGGTTTATTTAATATGCTCTTAACGGTGTTATTTTGGTCCATGGATCAAATTGATGACGTATATCGGTCCAAGATGCGTGTGTTGGCATTGGGCCGTGCACTTGTTCGACTTTTTCCGGACCACCTACGTACTCTCTGTATCTCACTGAGACTCTCTTATCAGTATGCCGACAATCCCGTTGCTACCATAGCGTGTGTGTTTACCAGTTTACTGTATAAATTTGACCAGATACCCTGCTTAGTTCAGCAGAAGTTTAACCTCGTGCTCGCTCAAGTCAATGTATTCACAATATATCGTGCTGATAAATCGGACCATTTTGTTTAGTGTGATGTGGCCCGCCTTATTCAACGCGTCCTCCGTGCCGGCCTTCTGTGTATGCGATACCGGCGAGTATTTGTTTATGGTACAGTACTGATCCATCACCAGGTTCGCCGCTGGCTATGGGAGGCTGGCGTAATGGATGTATGCGGTCTGTTTGGAATTCCAGGCACTGAAATGCATTGCTCAATGTCGGATACATACTGGTTTAGGCTATTTATCTGCTTATCCCTGTGCTATGTCTGTTTGGACATGCGCTTGCGAACGTCAGGTAAAGCCGTGTTTGTCAGGTGTGCTTGGAGGGGAAGGGGATGGTAAGATCGGTTGTGTCTCTTCGTGATGTAATGCTAAGGTAACCCCGGACACAGTCCAGTCACTACATATACGCCGTGGGGGTCTTTTCTGTTTTTCGATGCCTATCCGATTACACACAGGCACCTGTACTCTGTTAATGTTGTACCTGGTCTGCACGACATGACACCTGTCCTTCATCGTGTCAGTAAATGCATTAATTATCATGTATACATACATTATTATGTATACATATATTATCATGCAATAATTCACTGATTCATTAAACCTTTATCAGCTTACAAAGCGAAGGGCAAATAATGTTCTAAACTGACAATGATTACAATGACTAGAACCCCACAACAGACGGGTGATTATATTTTTGATCGCCTATGCCTGGGGGGTGGGGGGGGGGGTGGGGGTTGCTATCTAATATGCCCCTTCAGTGTACCGTTGGCTTCTTTGATTTCTATTTTTCGCCGGAAATGATTCCGTTCAGTATGGCCCTGCAGTATTCCTATGCAGGGATGCCCTCCAAGAAAACCATCTAGGGTCCCGCGTTCGAGTCCAGATTCAGGGTGGCCCTCTATAATTCCTATGTAAGGTTGCCCTCTCTGGTTCCCATTGGCAATGTATTGCAGCTTTCATTAATATTCTCATTTAGGGTTACCCTGTAAGATTCCTATATACGATTGCCCTCTATGATTCTGATTTACGATTGCCCTCTGGGATTTCCCCATAAGGGTACCGACTTAGGGTTTCCCGATAGGATATCCATTGAGTTTAACAGTAAGGGTTTCCCAGTAAGGGTTTCCCAATAGAATATCATTTAGGTTTGCCCTTTAGTATTGCCATTGAGGATTGCCCTTTCATATTTTCATTCGGGTTTGACCTCCTTAAGGGATGGCTTTCGGATTCCATAACAAACGGTCCATTAAGGTATGTATCCCTCTGGGGGTTGTCTCGCTGTGACCCATCGAGCACGGTGATGTTACATCTCCTTATGAAGAACGGACATTATTCTGTCTTGGCACCGCGGGCTGGTGTTGTCTAATAACCCCACCTCTACAGCCAATCAATAACCAGCTGAGGTCGCCCTCTTCTCTTGTCGATAAGAGAGGAACATGTCATAAGCCCTCATTATACCTCATTCTCTTCTCACAACTTGCCCTTCGCCCACGGACAGCCTACCCAATGTTCTTAAACGTCGAAACGATGGATCAAATTGGGGTTACTTCAACCGTCCGAGGTTACCGTCTTTATTTAATTCTCTGTATTGGACCCCATCGGATCGATGACAATTACTGAGCTCTGTCTAGACATACTACGAGTGAAGCCTGGGACGGACGTGTAGCTGTCCCCGGCTGGTTTGTTAAGACTCGTACTCTCTTAATGTCCACTGTATAACTCTTAAGTCGCCATTCGTGTCTGTAACACCTGCTCTGGAAGTCATCAAATCCTGGTGATATATATAGCTCTCTGTACCGCGCTTCCCATAAATCTCACCATGGCAAAATATTATTTGAAATTAATGTTTATGCTTTTAATACAGTTGGTTATTGCTTTTGGAGGAAGTCGCCCGGTGACATATCGGATATTCATTCTCTGATATTATAAATGGCGGACGTTTTTCAATGTCGCGCGTAGATGTATTTCACACATCGCCATACAACTTTTGACGCTACCTAATTGCAGTCAATTTAGTTTGAGTGAGTCATGTCACGTGAAGCATCTGTTTATGGTGTCAACGTTTGTCGCTGCTGCCACAGCGCAGCCGCCGGAATGGATGATGTAAACACGCGTATGATATGATCTCATATGTTTCGACACTGTCGATAGTGATAGTGATGATGATCATGATGATAACGAAGAGTGCAATGGTGATGAGTGGTGATGACTTTGATGGTGAAGATGTCGATGATGATAGTGATGGTTATGATGATGATGATGATGATATATAGACTTGTGTGTTGGTTGCAGATTGAGTCTAATGGAGATCGGACCTGCCGCTTGTGAGTTTGGAACCAGGTGAGTGGAATCTATTTCTCGATCATCAGTTTTATTTTTAGTTTGAAGCATTTTCGCTGTATTTTGCCAATACAGAAACCCTGTCACAACTGATTCCGTTTGTCTTAATCAAACGCCAGTAGTTTCAACACTCAGGTTTCCGAGTGTTTTCGCTAAATCTAAATATAGATCTAGCCGCTCGGAAACGTGATATCGGAGATACGAGCTCCTTATCATAACAGCATCACATAACATGATAAGACATGTTAAGAGGTACTGATCCCTTGTTGGGTGTGGCCCGATCATGTCACTCGCCTTCCAGAGAGTGTATGTGTGTAACTGCTCTCGTGTTTCCAGATTATTGGTTTCTTCACTGATTGTGTCACATGCCTCGCTCGTCGCTGCCTGACGTGCTCTAGCTCCCTCCTAGCATACACACTGGTTCTATGCCGCTCGTGCAACACGATGCGCTATTCCAAAGAGCAGTCACCAGCCGTGCCTTACATAATAGAATTGTTGACCAGTTGGGAGGTGAGCGCTGCTATGGTGATGATGGACCTGCTGATGGGTTGGTCTCTAATGGTCATTGTCACCTTAATTCACCTGATACATTAGAGCCTCGTTCTGAGAACATCACATCAGACGATGAAGGTATCATTATTTCAGATGAACCAGCCTTAATGGACACACGAGGAGGACACTAGACGTACGACGAATAACCAACACAGTTGTCTCAGTGGCTTGCTAGCGAATGTCTCAAACGGCCGCTTGACCAGGTCTCTTTAGTGCATTTAAAGGCAGAATTAATTGTGTTTGGTGGTCTCAAATACAACTCTGGGACAGGAATCGACGGAATATGGAACAATTAGTATGACTGTAATACCATGTCATACATAGTAGTATATGATAAAGAACAATTATATCATTGCCCATTAAAACAACCCGCACCCCCTTCCCTCGCGCTGGTTAATCAGGCCCTCTGCATCTCCTTATTGAATCATTCGATCTCGAAAGGGGAAGCAGAGATTAAGAGCGGAGTTAGCCTTATCACCTGTGCGGGCCTACTACCAACTTGTACCTTGCACAAGCGTTTCGATTCCTTAGGCACTTTACATCTTGAATGACGGTATTTGTGGGGTTGTGATGCGGGAAGCAAACCTCAGTCGGCTTCCTCTGTGTACCTTTCTCTCCAGTCTGTCATTGCTCCGCCGTGCCGGGGAGATGTCATACAGCTGGGATGGTGACCCTCCCACATCACGTACGATACGAGCCCCTCTCTCGCGCTCGTCTGTAGCTAGGGTTACCGTCTCTTGCCAACAGTGACGAGGCTCATTGATTGACGGGCTAATCGAGAGGAGACGATGGGTTCGTAGGGGAGAGAGACAGACAGAGACAGACAGACAGACAGACAGACAGACAGACGTTGTTAGGTGGCTGTGTTGATGATGAAACCCGTTACTCGTGCGTAAGTCGTTTTCGTCATTTGCAAACCGCCCCCAAGAGGCGGGTAACACCCGTGCCCATACGACACCGTCACTGGTGGCATAACAGTGCATGTTGTAGAATTACTGGTGTCTAATGTAACTGTTATGTGGATCGATGTGACGCGGCTCTCTCTGCTGTGCCACTGCAACATGACTTAGCACTAATCTAGTCCACCTTGATGTTATATCCCCACAAAGGCAATATGAGACGATTGTGCAATATAGCCGCTACTGTGAATAATACGGGGTTTTATTAGTTACAGAGAAATCGAGCAAACCAGTGAGTGTTCCTTATATTAGCACCTGTATGTTTATTAATTTGTTGATCCCTAAGACCCCATTTTTCATCCAGGAGTGGTTGAAGACACAGTCAAGACAGCGGTTCTTAACAGCACCGGCTGCATAAAACCTAGTGCTGCAGACTGAATCGTTCCTGGCATCATGTTCTGTCAGTTGTTTGTATGTCAAAAGCAGTAAGTGCAGGACAGGAAAACTGTAATTTTATAACAATCGCAAGATTTAGTATCGACTTGCAGTGCTTGCCTCTAATTTCCCTCATGTCGTTGTCTGCGCGGCAATGGCCTGTGCCAACATATTCTTCCTCCCCGCATTTGATCTCCTGCGACGATGTCGGAGTCAGATTCTCGTGAATACAAAGATTACGTAAGAGCTTACATATGATCAATATGCAGCTGTGTTAATCTATTCATGTCGAGGGTCTAAAATAGCTTCGAATAGCGCATGAAACAGCTTGCTCGTTTTCGGTCATATTTGACGTTATGATTCCCATTCTTGACGCTCTCAGACTAAATTACACGTTATGATTATCTTGATATGGACAAATCGACAGGAAAATGGGTTTGGTTTTTTTTTTTAGAATAATCTTTATATCCGATACCAATTGCATTAATCAGTCAAAATACGAAAGGAGTGTGAATCGATATATTCGGACACAAGTCACCACTCTCGCCAGCTAATCTGCCAACACTACTTAAAATATGATCATAACGTAGCTCTATCTCGCGAACGCGCGTCTCGCTGTCATGGCGCTCCCGGTTTCCCTTATTGTGTCGTACACTTCCGCCTGATAACAGCAAACCAGGCAGCTATCCAGACGAATCCTGACAACAGCCACGGTTTTGCTCTGTGTCACCTGCCTATCTCATTTCATTACATCTTCGCCTGACTTGTAAGAGGCTCCGTCTGCCATCAGGAAACTACATTATCAGCAATGTTTCCAGCGCGTGTCTTGCATCCGCTGTAACATATATAGACTGAGGTCAAAGGGCCTTGACTTGGTTGGCGGTAAACTTGGCTAATATGCGCCGTCTGCTGGAGGCAACTTGAAACCAATCCAATCTGAGTGTGGATAAGGCTTATCTCCACTCCTATTCTCCTATCGTCCTATACACCAAGTTTATGCTCGTGTTTTGAGGGTTCTCTGCCCAGGTTTTTGCAGCAGTTGGAGTGCTATTTTCCTTGTGCCTCAGACGGGCCAATTCATGAACTTGGTTCTTGAGTTGAGCTTCATCCAGACCTACGATATAATTAATGACACCTAGTTACAGATACCATCGCTTTCTTTGTCGTTTGGGCGTTGATTTGCACATGTACCCATTCTACAGGGTTTTTGAGTAAATAGGTCACATCCACCGTGGAGTGGAGTTACCACATGCGTTCAACACTTCTGCTTGATTTATTGATGGATGCAATGTGGGCCATTCTCGATTCCACGTACAGTCGGGTCGTGTTCCAACTGACCTACTTTGTCTACGTACTCGTTGGTTCTCACTTAAGATCGCTGTCATGAGCGCTTAGGCTGTGCTTTTATGATACATTCTGACCTGAGTCAGTATGCCTCAATATGTGAGATCATATACTATACTCAAATAGTAGAGGAAGAGGGACAGAGTGATAGACACACAAACACACGAGAGAGGCTCTATCACGCGAGCTTGATGGTAGCATCATAACGTTCTCCAAGCGCCTGTCAACTCTGTCAAACATTATTCAACCACACATCTAACAGCGCCGTGTGTGTTTTGAAATTAGCAGCATCAATAGTCGCCTAACAGATAACGACTCTAGTGTTTTTCGGAAGCTATTGATTGTGCCACGCCCGCTAATGCACACAGGATCAAGGATTGTCGATATTCCGCGTTTCTCTGTTCATGGTAGCTGGTTTCCTTGTTGGTTTTTGCACGTCAGGTGCAGACATTGTGAAGGATTACCGGACCCGTGGGACATCTAGTAAACTTTTCTCTAGTCCGATAAAAAATGTGATTGTTCACCGGTCCTCGGTCCAGTAATAAATTCTGATATACTATACATGCGAGTACCCCCTCAAAAATGAAAATAAACCCAAGAATTCGCTGTTTCACGTCTCTTTCGTCTTTCTGTCAATATTTATAATTTTCGCTGGTTCGTTAGTCATTCGACTTCGGAAGTTCGGGTGATTCCGTGGTTGCCGGTAGTAGATTTCACGCGGATTATTAAAAGCACAGCTTGGTCATATATGTTTGTCAAAACTTCGGTCCAGTAAAAAAATTCTCAGTCCGGTAAGTTTTTCTAACTTTTCCGGACCGCGGTCCGGTAAAGCTTGAAATTCCTTCACAATGTCTGCAGGTGAAGGCGTGACCGCAGAGCCGTTACATAGTCCACTGGTCGACGGTATATTTTCGGCTCATAATTCCCAGCTAATAGGTTTCAGAAGGCAGTGGAATGCCGCGATGAATGGATTTCAAATATCGCATTTTTGTCTAACCGGACGAATTTCTATTGTAAGTGTAACATCTGTTGTGGGGGATGGGAGGATCAGCCAGCCATAAATCTATTTCATTGGCCCGCTAGAGATTGTATCCGTCCGCGGACTGTGTGACGATGACTCTCAAGTCTGTGTGTGGACATTAACTGATGTCCTTTCCGAAAGTCTAAGAAGCGATTTCGTATTGGCTTCGTTTGTGCGAGGATTTGCAGTTGAGCATTTCGGTGCATATGCATTTTGTCCATAACAAATTGGTTGACATCATAGCGTAGTGTGCATCGAATGTTACGTTTTGGCGTACCAGCAAATCTCTTTGATGTCTTTTAAATGAATAAAGCAATCGCTCCCTTAACGACCGCTGTTGTAACAGAGATGCACTGTCAATGCCAGAGATCGTACGCCGAGTAGCCTGTTATGATGTGAAAACGCTATGATATTACTAAGAACAACGCAGACTTGTTATCCCGACCAGTGTGTGTTTGGCCGGTTGTGACGTAGGGACTAGGCATCTCAGACAAGGCTAGGCTGGGGTTCTGAATAAAGTTTTCAGAATAAAAAAAGGAAATATAAATCTCAGGAATAAAACTAAGCATCCCCCTGTGGGTCCGGGGGTAGAATAGGCCAACTGTATCCTCCTGCATGTCGTAAGAGGCGACTTATAGGGGGCAACCTGTTGGCCGTGGGTTGCGACTCGTGTCGGTGGAGAATGGGATCCAGGTGGTTGAGCAGAGCGGTCCTTTTGAGGGCTATATCTGCGACACACTACTCTGGCCCGGATTTCGCCTAGACGAGAGACTGGAATGGCCTGTTCCAGTCAATCGGCTGGTGGTGACTTGCCCTAGGATAATCGTTTCCATTTTTATCCTTTTCATCTCCATTTTCATTTATCCTAGAAGGCGGCTGCTTAATCAGGTCAATCTTATCTATAAACCTTTCTTGGCACCATATAACACATTCGTGTTGGTGTGCCGTTAAACCCTATACTTACCTTACCTTATAAAACTAAGCATTCAACACCGGTGATCTGTTTCAATTATATGGTCCAGATCTATAAGACGCCGTTAACATCAAGGTCTGACGTATTTGTATGTGCTGGACTGCGTGTCGGGATTAGCAAGTGATCCATCTCGGGGTGCGACACATCCCTCAGTAGGCAAGCGGGATATGTAAAGCCATGACCTAAACGAGTCTTGCAAGTTTTACCTTCCTCTTCACAGGGTACTCTGAAACTCTCAAGAAATGGAAATGGAAAACACTGATCCCCACCGGATAAAACGCCACACTCATTCTAAACCCCGGGGCACTTAGCTTAAGCATAAGAAAAACGCGTACAGGCTGTAGCGAGTGGCGATGTGCTATCTAAGTCTCCTTTTCCCATCCCCTGTGGGTCCGGAGGTAGAATAGATTCTGTATCCTCCTGTATGTCGTAAGGGGCGACTAATTTGAGGCAACTTGTTGGCCGTGGGTTGCGGCTCGTGTCGGTGAACGAATGGATTCTGGTGGTTGTTGGAGTGGAGCGGTCTTTACAAGCACCATATCATACCACTCTCCACTTGGACCTGGATTTTGCCTAAACGAGAGGATGAAATGGCCTGGTCCTGTCAATCGGCGGATGGGGACATGCCCTACGAGAGTCGTTCGCATTTTCTTTTTCCACCTTCTTGTTCATTTGAATTTCCACGTGAATTTCCCCCTATTTATCCTGGAAGGCGGCTCTTCAATCAGGTCATTCTTATCTCTTCATATTCATCCCGCCATATAATACATTAGTGTTGGTGTGCCGGTCAACCTCACCTCTCCTTTCCCCCAGCTACAGCCAGCTTCATGGTCCAAACACCCACCTCATTATTCCCATGACACTTGCCATTGGAATGATGCGTATGGTCACTAGGTGGCTTTTGGTGTCCGGTCATGTGGTCAGCAGGTTAGAGGGGGTGACGAGTGTGACAACCACCTTCAAGGCTGTTTATTTCACGCTAACCCCATCATCAATATGTGCTTTATCGCCCCACTTCTGCCATATTGACCCATTCATGATGAAATGTAGCTATCCAATCCGTCGACGCTTTTCTTCTTTGCATTATAGTGCCTCGCCGTCCTCTCTAAGTCGTCTGAGCCAAATCCGCCTCTGAAAAAGTAGATATGGGGTTCAACTAGACTCGATAATTGTGTGTGCTCAGGCAATGGCCGGTGTTAAACATAGCATCGAGTGGTCAAAGGCTCTCGATGTTTTTATAAACATTATTGAAGTCGTCGAGTGCGACTGGGCAAGTCTGGGGGTGTTTTGACCGCTTCATTGTTGCCATCAACCTCATGTAACTGTTCATAACTGGCTTATCTATGACGCAAGCGGTCCTAACTCCCAGCGTCTTGTCCTAGTTTTGTTGTTACTTCTGGCATAACGCTAAATGAAACCGTCTTTGTTTGCACCTCACGGCAGAATGGTGACATTGAATTGTTGGGTGTTATCTTAATGGGTCTGTTGACTTGTTGGTACAACGAAGGACGATAAAAATAATGGCATCTTTTAATTTGTGCCGCAAAGTTTAATTGATTGAACATTATATCTATGATGTACTGTGAAAGTCTATTATAATTAGTTGTATCGCTCCATCAATAACGGTGCCTCCCTAAATCCATGAACCACACGGAAGTTAGCTGTAAATCATCACGCGCTCCATCACTACCTCGTTATCGATGTGTATACTTCCGCTTTGGTTACAACATGTAGATTTCATCAAATCTTCACTCATTCAAGTTGTGGGCACCATTGTGCACAAATATGACCGACAAGCAAGATAGGTAATTTCCGACAACATAAATGGCGACAGGATCTTCTGAGACCGCAGCGCCGCGTAGCGACTGAAAGTCCGAAACTTAAAACTTTTGGTTTCCAAGGTGCGGTTGCCAAGCAGCTTGCAAGGCAACCTCTTTACAAATATGGGGCTGAACAGTCTCTTTCAGATGTGGTGTTTACAAAAAACGCTCCTGGTAGAACATTATCTTCCTGTCATTGATGAAGCCAGCGATGTCTGTTCTCCACTTCAAACTCTCGAATTCCGGTCTCAATAATCAAGTCGACTGGCGTTGGGACAGCGGACTAAGGTTTACGAATGCCTGTACTTTCCCCCATCAAGTGATTGTCCCCAGTTTCATATCGGTCGCTACCTGCTCTTACTTATTACTGCCACTGTGGCCGCTGGTCGTCGTTTCATCATCCCAGCCTGGTTGAAACAACTACATTGGCCAGTCGTGTTGTCCAAGCTTCCCCCTCGTCACCTCCATCACGCTGATTAGTGATTCATAAGATTGGACAGGCAGAAAGTCGTCTAGACAATCCAGCCTTGTATTTCCCATCTACCATATAGAGCGAGGTGAAGGGTGTCAGAGTAAAGCCAAGTACGGCGGTCAGTGCTGCTCGTCAGCCATGGGCAGGCAGGCGAATGCCTGAGTGTGATTGGAAATCACAAAAGATCATTCTCGTGTCAGTCTAACTCGCTATAATAACTGTAAGCACTGACGAGGCGGAATTGGCTGGGATGAGGGTTTGGCTGGCGAGGCTAAGAGAGTTTTGGGCTGCTGGAGATAATGGTGAAAGTCTATAATCTTATGTGTGTGCTTCTGTAGATAGGCTGTTAGCGTTATATGGTGGGCTATACGAGTGGGGCCAGTCATTATGTCGCTTGCTTGTGATATGGACACCATTTCACACCGAATCTGAGCTTGTGTACATCAACCGCTACCAAAACCAGTAACGTGACATCCAAAACCTCTATTTTCACGCTTTAAATCATAGCTTTCTCGACCTGAATCACCACTTGACCCACCATTACAAAATACTAGACCACTTCTGTGTCCTTTCCTTTCTCAGCGACGTCTCTTGTTCGGATGAGCGAGGGCGCGTATAAAAACATATCCTGGGGTACCTGTTGGACCCTGGGGAAGCTTGGTTGTTGTCACAGAGCTCGTAATTCTGCCTCTAGTGACTCGACAAGTCATTTATCTTGGTTCGCCATTCGCTGGTCTTACTAGCCCTCTTTGTATTGTGACCGTGGCATCAGCTTCAGGCCATAACGAACGCGTTTTATTTCCACAGGGCTCCTAAATGATATTAACCATAAAACGCAGTGTGAAACTATATAGTCCGAGCCCTGCCCTGTGCTGGGGATATATTGGAGTGGTTTGCATCAAGACAAGTGCCCGACTGACATGAGAACCGAAATCACGTGCCCTCCCGTTGCTGATGGTTGTCAGCTTCCGGACCATGGTCAAAGTCACAGCGGCTCGGATTCCTGTGTCGCGTATCCAGGCGCTCGGTTCCCAATGGAAGGTTTCCAGAAACTCGAATCCAATGCCTGAACGTATCCAACCGACCGCTGCTCGGAAACCAGTTGTCGAGGTCCGAGCGCCTTTTTGTCGATCATCTATATCCCCGCTAGTGACGGATCGGTGCCTGTATCAGACCTAAAAGCTTGTCACCCTCCCATTCTGTTCACTCGTTGTCTCTGAGTGGCAGTGGGTTGATGATGACTTATGTGCGCCCTGTTCGCATGAGCAAAATTCACATGTCATATACTCTCAAAGGCAAAATGGACAAGGTTACCCCGTCAATACATTAAGAATTGATAGCATTTTCAGGACCACTATATGATCGGTTGTCTAGCATTAGCTCGGCGTCATAGCCCAAACCAACATGGCCGAAGTAGCTACTGGCTGGCGTGTACTATGACGTACACCATGCAGTTCTATGTGATCGCCCAATTGAAGCGAGTGGGTCCCAAGACGGGTAACCAGTGTGACTTATTAAATTGAAAGCTAGAGTGATTCGTTTTTGTTAATGTGGCGTTTTCTGCTCGGCATGAGGCGCCCTATGTATCTGCCATAACTCACCGCGAGCGGCATTACTCCAGTCAGCCAGGCGTGGGCTTCGTTTGCATTCGTCTGTATGCTCTAATCCGCTAATAGGCCAGTTTTTAACTGGCTTGTTTCGAAGAGGACACATTAAATGTCGGTCTGCTTCATAACTGTCACCCATTCCTTCCTAATCTGGCAGAGTTGTTGTCCTCAGTGGGACGCTCCCCCGATCGCTCCATGTGAGAGGTTAGCTCCGACGGGAGAGCTGTTGTCAGATTTGTCCTGGGCAAGTCTGTTACGGGTGCGAGAGAGCGAGCGAGACGGCGTGTTACTTTGGCTTATTTGCCGCTCTCAGTGCTATGCTGCCAGCGCTTGCTGCGCGCTGTTTGTGTGAGAACAAACTAAGTTGCCCCTTGCAGCTTTGATAGCGGCTCGTGACGGGGAGGAGCGACCAGGCCTTGTCCGCATATAGACCGGTTGCGCTACTTGTACCTGCAGCGCTCGGGCGCGGAGGTCGTGAGGGCTCGCTATTGTCGATCAATCCTGAACCCAGGTGGAGCCTTACACGAATGGACAGGTATTGTGTGGCAGATTATCAGTGGGACAACGCTACAGGTGTTTGACTCGCGGTGCACTAGGGCCGAGGTAGCCGTACATGCCGACCGCTTCATCAACACTCAATAGATTGATTCCATTACATCCTCTATGGATATATAATAACTTAGATCAGCTGAGAGGCGATCAGTTTACTTATATTGTTGAATGATTTCGAAAAGCGGCTTTACATCATAGCTAGCATCACCGTTGGGACTGCTGATTAAGGGGCCCCTACTGCCGACTAAGCTGCACACCCCCCGTGAGAGTTGCACCCAGAAGATTTGTCGTGACTAAGAGAGGCCGTCCTCAGGCTCCTGCTCAGACAGCGTCAGCAGCAGCAGCAGCATCAGTCAGTTTTCATGACTCCCCTTTAATGCTGCGCTGTGTCTTCTTGCTGAGGCCGCTGCTTGGTGCCGAGCAACTGGGAGATCAAAGATATGATCAATTCCCTCCGGACCTCCGAGCATCAATGAGAAGGCCCTCTGTTCATATTCTCCTCTCTAGCTTCAGCAACCGCCAGTATCGCTTAAGCTGAGCAGCCGTCCACACCAACCAAGCCACCCTCTAACTCCCACCGACGCAATTGTTGGCATAACTGGATTAAGTTCGTACGGAATGTACATCTAACGTGATTTCCTGCCCGGATTGCGTGGATTACAATTCAGTGTTGCGTGTGAGTGTAAGTTGCTATCACGGGCACCCCGATTATGCTCGTGGACTACATGCAGAGTGGGCCCGTGACGGGGCTTCCTGAGGCCCTTTGTCCTCCGGCTGCCCTCACCACCCCTGTCAGTCTGCAGACATCCAGTCTGGGACTGCTTGAGTGCGTCCGAGGTACTAGTCTACACACCAAGACTGTCACTACTCAGCAACAGCTCTTACACAAACTGCTCGAGGTGTGCTCAGTGACCAGTTCCGTCACGTCTACGCTCGACCCATTGTCGGCCAAGACTCACACGTTACGTAAACCCACAGAGAAACGCAAAAAGAAACGTCATCGAAAACGCAAGAATTCGAGGTATACAACCAATAGGCTAATTATGGCTCTGTTTTGCTGCACGACCATTTGCGCAACTCCTGCTAAAAAGTATCCTGAAATGGGAATGGGAATATAATCTTCATCCTATCTCCGTGCATGTGTTCTCACAGAGGGCTACCTACATCCGCTGCTTTGATCACTTTCCCTATGAATTTCCGAGCAGATAACGTCTAATCCTCATATCACCTCCTGGCAATTATTTCCGGGCAATTCCCATGTTCATATTTCCCAATTCCGTGACCAAATACACCAGTCCAGGCTATATTCATGCTCTCTGTGGGCGCTGGCAACACTTTCTCCGCTGCCTCCCTTTGGCACCCCCTCCCCTCACCCCCACCCCATCAAGCGGATGTGTTATGCTAGGCGGTCAGCATCTTGTTCATCACGGTTAGTGTTAATTAGGCCCGTGATGAGCCGTAACCCTACTGGTACTTCTCCATTAGCGGTCCGCCAATTAGCCACGGCCGTATTGCTCGGGAACAACTTACTCGTCACACTGCGTGTGCATCATTACTACTCCGCCAGTTAAGGCGTTGTGTTAACTAGAACTGCTTCATGTTGGTTATTAACGGCAGTCTCATCATCGCCGTTGTCGTCGTCATAATCATCTTCATCGTCATGAAACTACTCGTGTTACACATGACCTTTGAAATGTCTTCACTGTGTGAGTGTGTAGGATGATTGATCCTGGCTCCTATTGTATAATAAAGCAGCTGTATTAGCTCCATATGCGTCCTCAGGTGAGGCTGGTTGAGTTAGGCTACTGCGGAACCTCTGCCAGTGTCGTCTGCATGCACGCACGTTCATAGCGTGGTCGGTTACCACGGCAGACTAATCTTTAGCTGTGGGGTTTCTAATTACCCGCCTCTTTTAAATGGACGTGACATCTGGGGCTTCCTGTGATGGTGTGATTTCCAATAAGTATCAGGTATGCACGTTCACCGTCATACTACGTGTAAACGCCCGTCTGTCCATGAGGTCCCGTCCATGTCAGTGGACGGGCACTGCCCTAAAATCAAAGCGCGAGTTCGTCGTCGTCATTGCTGATAATACTTCGCCGTCCCGTTATGACGTAGTATGGAGTGCGGTTAGACCCAGTACTTCACTGATTAGAACTTTTACGTTGTGAAACGTTGAACTTCATATTATTCTTTCGCCATGCGTATCTGCATGCGCCATGCTTCCTGTGAATTATCCCTTGTGTTTCACATATTCCGTCCCGCTTTCATTCATTAACCACCATCTGATCATTCATAGACCTCCATTGTATCTGCCTCTGTCTCTATATTATCACCACAAGTCACGCTTCTCAAGCTACAGTTCAAGGGAGAGCTATAAGATGGCCAAACATAACGCAGCTCTCTTTCTCACACAGCCACAAATGACTCGCCAGTCCACACACAACCCCCGACCATTCCCTCCGCTTTCCTCACGCCACGCTCGCCTTTCAGTTTCATCCCTTCATACGACTCAATAGCTTGGGACGATCGGTATGTATGTCATTGGCAGTTGGACTGGCCTGGTCGGCTGATAGGTCAGCCGTGCTGTGATGGTTTCATACCATGTTAGGATTTATGGTGTCCATAATGCCGCATCGGGGTTGCCAGCCAGGCGGGGTATGATTCTGTGCTGTACTGTTTACTTACAGCCGCGATGTCAACATGGAGCTCAGGGGATGTTATAACAGTAAACGCTTTCAGGCATTATATCATGACAGAAACAGGCAGCTAGAAGATTATGAATAAATATAAAATTACCAGCTAACCATTTTATCACTATATCTTCATGCATAAACAGCATATCGCGAGAGTGCCTCGTCTAAACCTTCCATGACTGTTTGTCGTCATATAAGCATCAGTCAAACCTTCCATGACTGTTTGTCGTCATATAAGCATCAGTCAAACCTTCCATGACTGTTTGTCGTCATATAAGCATCAGTCAAACCTTCCATGACTGTTTGTCGTCATATAAGCATCAGTCAAACCTTCCATGACTGTTTGTCGTCATATAAGCATCAGTCAAACCTTCCATGACTGTTTGTCGTCATACAATCATGAGTGAAGCATCGACGATCTATTGTCTAAACAACGGTAACAGGCAAAAAAAAAGTGCTGTTACATAAAATGTCTTATCCTAAATGCAGGCTCATTCACTCATCTTTACTTATGTGAATATTCATATCATATGGATACAACATGCATGTTCTTATATTCTTGTGTTGGTGTTCCAATTGCAATTCCCTTGTCCCTAGTCCGGCATTGTTTGTAACATGAACCATGCTGTGTGGATGTTTTCTTTAACTATTCAACTGCACCAGTATTGTTATCATAGCTGTCGACATTAGCGCAGCCAATCCGAAACTTGTAGCCTTTTTCTCCTTGGCGTGACTATTATTCAAAGCTTCTGCAATGGTGATATTGCAGTGTTTGGTTTAGTTTTCAATGTGTCTAGTCGGTTATGAATCAAGCTATTGTGTAATGCCATGAATTCGACCATTCATCGCAAACAGCTACGTTGTGTGGTCCGTGATTAGGAACGGTCTTGCATAGGTATATAATTCACGGTCGGAATTACTCAGCCATCGATTCTTGTCGATTCTGATCAAAATAATAACGTGATTAGGGATTAAGAACTTCTATATGGGTCATTATTTAGCGATATTGGATTAATGTATTTGTTGATTATAAATGTAGTCCTTTGCAATTTCGTTAGCGACAAATATCGTTATGGCTCAAAAATACCGTGGACGCTCGGAATGTTTATGTTTACACCCGAGCTCCTGTCCCAAAGCGACTCAGCATCAACAAAATTTGACTTTTATAGATGCGATTCATAATCTATGGACAGTAAAGTGATACCAAATAGAGCATCTCCCACGCATTTATTGCCACGTTCCATTTCGATTGAAATATCAGTTGACTTTCATCATTCAGGACAAAGTTGTTGTGGTCATATATTTCAAAGAAATGAGCTCACAAAAAAATCGATGCTATATTTGACTTAGCTTGTATAAGTTGATTCATGACGTCACGAGCTTGAAGGTATTTTGCAACACAGCTTATTTGACGAGTCATGGGTTGTCTGAATGGGGAACAAGGACCTAACGTAACACTAATCAACCAAGAATCGCCGATAATGTGTCATATGAATGAGATCACGATTCGTTAGTTACGCAAGTATGTTGTAATGTTTCGTATTTGTTGTTGCTGGAGCAAGCATGGCTGTTTGGGATAGATACCCATGTATTAGAACTTGAATGTCGCGATTGAATAAGAGACAAGACACAGAACTTAGAGTTGCCACCTAGCCCGTTCCCCAGTCTGAATTGGCATAAGCCCAGCTGACCTGCTGCTTGATTCAGTTAGGCCATCAGAAGCTCTCTACCTCTCGCTCTCCTGTCCTTCAGTGGTGTGTATGCTCTCTGTCCCTATTTTCTTGATTTCTACAGCCGTCAATGGTTGGAGGCACACTATGTATTTTGGCCAGATATTTGAATAGGTAGATCAGTCCTTAGTTACTCCCACCCGTCCTCCCGCAAACCCCATCTCCAGCCCTTTCCACTTCTCTCAGTAAACATAGCCTTCACTAACAACCAACCATACACCATCCCAGAACTCATTGATGAATGAGCTTTGTTGAACCTATCTCTCCCAATAGACTTCATAAAACACTCCTGTCCATTGTCTTGCAACCTGTGCGAATCAGCAGCTATCTCATTCAGTGGCGTGACATTCCGCAGAGATGACATTGATTGCTGGCTTGCTATTGCGGCTGCCCATGTCTTCTCTCAAGCTCCCGCTCTATTGATCACTGACGAGAAACCCGACTGGCTTCTGTCTCGCTAATATCTCCATAACCCTCTTATTCAAATCTATGCATCGAAATATATATAGGGATCGAAACTAGTCTGGATAATAAAGCCCTGCTTGGAGTATATGTCCTGCGGGGCGTGTTTCAAATTTACCAGGATGGAAAACCATTTGATACAGCGCTTTAGCAGTGGGAGGTGTGTTCGGGATCGTCTTGTGGTTTACCACCACTCGCCTCCTGTCGCTCCAGGTCCGACTACGGTTAACATTTACCTTTTACCCCATTGTGTTGAGGGACTTACAGCTTCCTCACTTCATCTCAACGTTGTTTGTGACATCAATTGCATATCTTGGCGGGTGGATTTTCATATATATATATATATATATATATATATATATATATATATATATATATATATATATATATATATATATATATATATATATATATATATATATATATATATATAAGACAATGACAGGAATACTGTGGTTGATACCGTGAGGTGGTCAAGACGTTGTGTTGGGCGCGTGTATAACTCGTTGTATGAGGCTTCACCTTATCTATTCAGTTCATCCCCTCACTATAAACCCGTCTGCTCATTGCAAACAAAGTCTGCATGCCAATCACACAAATGCGCATCCCAGTCGCATTTAGTGCTACAGAATATGAATACTGCGCCGTAATGTATGTTTTCTTTTGGCAGGTAAATATTGAAATATGACTTCTGTCAGCATCATCAAGTAAGCAGTAAACAACAACCCCTATCCCCACCCACTTTCGGTCTTCCCAGAACAACACCCCTCTTCGTCCATCATTTACACACGTTAACCCTAGATGTGTAGATCGCCTGAAATCAGTGTTTAAATATTCATACGTGACTTGCAAACTGTTTGACTGCTGTATATTAGGTGGATTTGACTGATGGCAATTTTCAGTGGATGCGAAATCGATTTGTAGAGTGGCGTCGATATTGCTGACTTCAGTAGTGTGTTTCCCTTGTTTACATATCTGCGCACATGCTAGGAAAACAGGTGGCGACGCATGTATGAGTTGGTATTTATAATGTTAGGTGCTTGGTGATTCAGAATAGCGTGTTATCTGGCTTGACAGTTAGCACCAAATCTCCTAGTATGTACTGTATAAACACTATTTGACTAACAGCGGAAAGTGGACAAAAATCGGCCATAATGCAGACACGGTGGCTGTTTGTGGAGGCGATACTTGGGTTAGGGTAATATGGACGTGGTATTTTTGAATATGTGTTCGACCGACTTTCTCTGTATGGTTAATAATTGGTTCGGAAGGGGATTGGTTTTGTTGGGGGGGTGGCTAACCTGCATTCGGAATATGAGTAAGAGCTTATCAGTGAATGAACTAGTCCAATTATGCCATGACGCAGACAGATGTTATCTTCGCCATCTACCTGAACAAGTGCTGCTCATCCACTCCTCATCCTCTCCATCTTCATCGCGTTGTTGCTGCTGCTTCTCGTTCACATTGTTGATGTGGCAGCATTTCTTCCATGTGTTAACCAGCCTGTGTCACACGCTCACATAGAACATGGCCCGCCTTATGGCTCTGTCCTTGGCTGATTCAAAAGCATGAAACGTGATGGGCGCCACAACATTTTTGATTATGCATCGCCATGGCAGCTAATTGCAGAAATAGGCCTTGCATATTCCTCTCCCTGGCAACTCTAGGAACGTATAATTCCTTTCACCCATACTTTAAAGTTCACAATTCCTATCGCTCGCGCGTCTTGTATCATTCCGATTTACAAATGCATTATAGATGCTTAACATCAAATGTCGCCAGCGTACTTCGCAGGTTTCAAAAGCTACCTACCCTCCATTATCCAGTTGCACAGCTTCTTGTTCGTGCATGTGTTTCACTTAACTGTTTTTTGTGATTCTGGTTGGTGTTATGAGGTTTCCGTGGGTCTCACCTTGCAATTGGTATTAATAATTCATCTACAAATCCTAGATATTGACAGCGAAAAAATACATGCCCTGCCGATGAATTGATGCGGTGTTTTTTACAGGACATTATGGATGTACTGAGGGCTCCCCTTGTGACACCACCCCATGCTCTCTGTTTATAGAAATTACCCCCAGAGCATGTTTCCTTCAAGTTCTTGTTTCCATGAAACTAAACAGGGCTTGTAAGAGCTCCGTGCGCTAGGAGGTTGGTTTTGATGTTTTCCACAAGATATCGTTACGAGGTACTGTTTGCCGCTTTAATATCTAAAACATGACCTGGCTTTTGTCTCAGTTTCTTTGTCTTCCGCAATCCAATACTTACTTCACTGAGCAGATTTTTTATCCTACGTTGTACAGCGCACGTTGCATGCGATATTACCTTCGAGTTTCTGTAGAGCTGATGTAGTGCAGGTGCTGGACTGGAAGGTTCGTTCGTAACACTCGTAATTATTTCCTGGTGAGAAAAGGCGCGCAGGAACTAGCCTGTTACAAATCCATCAAGACTTCCTGGCCCTCTGTGCGGGTATACTCTTAAAGCATTAACTGTACATGCACCATATGTGAACATTTAATCACGGTCTGTCAATTGTTATGGTAGTTTTGGCTTAAGACGATTTTTAGGCGACTCAATCAACGTCATCGCTCCTCTATCACTTCCACCATCTTATATGTTTTTGGCGCTAAATGTTACCGAGCTGGTCTTATGTCCCATCTGTACATGTGCAAGGACGATGTTAGCATAATGCTCTTTCATATATATATATATATATATATATATATATATATATATATATATATATATATATATATATATATATATATATATATATATATATATATATATATACACACACACACACACACACACACACACACACACACACACACACACACACACACACACACACACACACACACACACACACACACACACACACACACACACACACACACACACACACACGTATATATGTAAAAAATATATTTTGGATTCGTCGGCATTCACGGCTCACAATAGGTGAATAGGTCCATTGTAAAATCATTAGCCGTACTACTGAACGGCATCTCATCTTCAGATGGATGTCTGGCTAAGGTCTTGTTTGCTGAAATGTCCTCTGTGATCTCCGCGGCTTGTGTTGATTCACGACTGGAATTAAAAACATCTGTTCCAAAAACAATGAGTTCCCCCGTCATGAATTCCAGATGAACCCCCTTCATGGCACTCAGCTGTCTCGCCTGATGTATATTTTGGTTGCGCGTACCAGACGACAGGGCTTCATGTCAACCTCTTCTTGACCACTTTCAACATCAATGTCCTTATCACACCCACATACAAAATGAGGCTTAAGAAAGCTTGGAAGTATTCCGTGTGCACCATAGCCTTCGCATACATTCAATATAATCCCGTCAACTTCCGCTTTTTGTAAACACAGGTATCAACAGCCAGCTTTAGGTTAGGGAGCGCTGTGTAGAAGCAAGCCGAATAAATATCCTTCCAAATATTTGTTTTGTTCTCATCGCAGTGATGCATGATAGCTGCTGGTCTGTGCTGCTCCTGTCATTACTTTCTGTGTGTTCTTGGAATTGCTTCCGAATGTAATGGATTAGCCTTGTCGCATGTCGAAGCCCAGCTCGCAGTGTTTCCCAATATTCCTCTGTAGGCTCATGCAGACTCGTGCACTGTGGTGCTCGTATCCCGGTGTCATTCCGTTCCCCCTTCTGTTGAGTCTGTGATGTGGACACTGTAGGGAAGTATATCTCCAATCGACCGGATACCTAACTTTGGATTCCGAGCGCCTTTTGGTCATATCGTAGGATGTACCTCGTTCCCATCCATTTGCGCAAGACGTCGCCAATAAGCTCACCTAACATTCTGACATAATCTCATCCTGATCCCCCCCCCCCCCTTGGGTCCGGGGGTAGAATAGGCCCACTGTATCCTCCTACATGTCGTAAGAGGCGACTAATAGGGGGCAACCTGTTGGCCTTGGATTGCGACTCGTATCGGTGAACAATGGGATCCAAGTGGTTGAGTGGAGCGGTCCTTTTGGGGGCCGTATCTGCAACACACTACTCTGGCCCGGATTTCGCCTAGACGAGAGGCTGGAATGGCCTGGTCCAGTCAATCGGCTGGTGGTGACTTGCCCTAGGATACTATTTGCATTTTTATCTTTTTCAACATCATCCACTTGTATGTCCCTCTTTTTCCATTTATCTTAGAAGGCGGCTGCTTAATCAGGTCAGACTTATCTATTAATTTTCTAGGCGCCATATAACACATACGTGTTGGTGTGCCGTTAAACCCTATTCACACTCACTCACTCACTCAACCTGATCCCTCAGCTGTTATCTTCAAATATTCTGTCCCCTACGGACTATCTATTTTCATATAAGGACATTCGCAAACTCTAGGACTTAACTTACCCCATGACTTGTCATCAAGAGGACACAAGTTTCAGGTCACAGTTGTGCTGCACGCTTATAACTGCAGTATATGACTGTTGAGTTATGTCTGCATGTTTGTCCTTGGAACATGAACGGTGTTGTGGTTTAAATGGTGAAATATTACCTGTGTGTTCTCCAGGGAGGGCGGGGTTATGTTGCCCTTCTATGTAGAATGCAGCGTGGGTAGGTTGGTTTGAGCTAATGATTAACCATCTCCTGCCATTGTGTAATTCCAGCTTGACTAAGTAACGTGTTCTGGATTTAATCAACTGTTGCGATTTCCCAAATTCCCATTATTTGCCACCAATTGCTTTCGAGGTTTTTTTTTTATTGCAATGGGTTATTGTGGAAGTTATTTTCGGTTAAATGTGACGGCAGTGGACAGCGACGGCAATCGGCCAGTTAAAGAACTGCTGTGAAAGCTCTTTTTGATCATCACCTTTACCGAGTAATATGTGCATGTAATATTTTGTTGAGACGTGAAATAATCTGACTGATGGTTGCAAAGCGCCGTAGTATTATCATGGGCTGGTGTATACTGTCTGTACACGGTGTGCTGTAGTGAGTTGGAACATTGATCAAAGTTGTGTTGTGTGTACATGGCTTACTGTACTGACATTGACTACCGGCGCAGTGACATGGACTACTGACATGGCCTACTGACGTGGACTACTGGTCGGCGCAGTATTATGTGTAATGCGGGTACTGAAGTGAGTTTCGGACATCGCTGTACCAACTGTACTTGGCGTGTTGTGGTCTTTTGGCAGCTCGAAGTGAAATAATGTGTAGATGGCAGGCGGAGCTTTTGTCAACCAGTAATTTACTACGCTGACCGGCAGTTCAGACGGTGAACGCGAGCGCTCTGATATCGTACTGCAAGCTTTTGGCTTGATGCTTTACGAAATGTGTTGGCTTTATTGCTCCTTGGTCTTTCACTTATGTTGACAAGGGCTGCATTTGAAGGAGAGCTCATTGAAGTTAAATGACGGTGTGTGGCGTAGTGCTGGTTGAATGAGATGCTATGTCGGGCCACTTGACGATCTCCAGCGTACACGGACGGACAGCCTCGGGGTTGCAGCATCAGCATCTACAGCTGCTGCTGCCGCTGACGTATCTCCTGTGTATATAGACGGTCTATTTGGCATACAACAGTGCATGAGTACCGGCGGGCAATGAATCCAAAGTTGCTGCTGCCCTAACCATGAGCGGCTACTGAGATGTAGCTTATTGGTGTAAACCAGTTTAGAGCTACTAAAACCCACACTCTCACACGCGTATACACCTGTGGTATGCGACTGCCCTTAGCCACGGCGAATAACTGTAGCCTGTCTTATAACACTAGTACTCCAGAACACAATCAGCGCCTCATGGATATCTGATCGTGCTTATTTGTGATAAGGATAACTGATTATTATTATTAGTGATAAGGATTACGGGAGCATTATGGATATTGCATGGTAAGACGTCTTAACGCTGGCCGAAAAGCGCCACAATGTACCCCTATATATAGGACTACAAAGTCATGTCGTCGTCATCCTATTCGACACCGGGTGGCTCCCTCAAAGAGATGCGAAGTCACACAAGTTGGCTTCGACACCAGGCTGTCCCTGTAGCATTGCGATATGGGACAAGGAGTTTTGACGCGTTGGATTTTTTCTTTAAAATAGTTTCTTATGTTTGAAACATCCATATGCTGGCGACCCAGTTGTTATCTAAAAAAAACCCATGTGAATGTGATATCTCTCTTCTTACGGGTTACAGGGGGATTGTCTTGGGACATAATGGAGGGTTTGATAGGAAAAGTGTTCAAGAGGCATTGAGCCCGTTATCAGCGATGTGGCGTACACGTTATAGCCCTGTAGTACCATAATGTTGTTAAGTTGCGTATCATCTGCCCAGGCTCTATAACCACAGATGCGTGGAGTGGATGTGTAAGACCGAGCCATATTATTCAGTTGATGATAAAGCCATATTATGGTGGGCTGCTGTGTGAGGTAATCACTTAGGGTTGTTGTATCAATGGGTACATACTTTGTGTTGTTGATAATTTGGCGAGTGAATGACAGTATTGATTATATCACCAGGTACATATTTAGCCATACATGGCTATATCATGAAGTAGATTCAATAATGACGACATTCGATGAGTAATCATCTGAAAATCAGCCATTACACGTTACGAGACATTACTCGCAGTTAGTTGTTAACAAGTATATTGTTACTCACAAGAACATTTCGCCAGATCTGTGCTCTTTAAGCATGGTTCCCGATGCCAATCTTCCGAACTCCGAGCAGACGCGGGTGTCTCAGCGCTAGGAAGCGACTCGACGCGAAAACCGATCGCCGTTGGTTTCATGAGGCTCCTCGTTCACAATGGTGGCAGGTGTATTTGTCTTAGCTGATATGACAACCGCTCTTTGTTCCCCATTCGCCTAGAGCAAACTCGCCATTTGAAGCGTGTGATTAGCTGCAAACGAGTAATTAGAGAAGCATTCTTCCTCCAGCATCCCTCCGGCTTCTCTCTATGCCTCATGTTTGACATATCGCACCTGTCTATATGCGACACTGCTCGCTAGTCATCTGATAGTTGCGTAGAAAACACGCCAAAGTGATGCCTCTCCGTTTGTTGTTAGGCATCACCGGTAGCAAATTCCATAAAACAAAGTAATTAAAGGTCGCACTGGTACTGGCATCGCATAGGGATACTTTTATTCATTAAGGTTGTATTATAACACATGTGATTGTCCAGGTATTTTACAGGTAACCCTGACTCATCGATAATCCTGTCCTATTATACTCCGAATATCTCTGTGCTATACAGATAAAGCAGCCTCATGTGGTTACCTAATATGTGCAGGTAACCGACACATTACTCGGGTAGTTTTGATCACCAAGGAGTCATCCAGGTAGCTCTCTCTTACCTGTGATCACCAAGGTGTCATGCAGGTTGCTCTCTCTCTCTCACCTGTGATCACCAAGGTTTCATCCAGGTAGCTTCGCCTCACCTGTTGTCACCAAGGTGTCACTCAGGCAGCATTGTCTCACCTGTGGTCACCATGGTGTCTTCCAGGTAGCTCTGTTGCACCTGTGGTCACCAAAGTGATATTTAGGTAGTTCTTTCTCACCTGTGATCACCAAGGTGTCATCCAGGAAGCTCTGTCTCACTTCTGATTACCAATATTTCATCCAGGAAGCTCCGTCTCACCTGTTATCACCAAGGTGTTATACAGGTAGCTATTGATCACCTGTAATCATTAAGGTGTAATGCAGGTACCTCTTTCTCACCTGTGAACACCTACGCGATGTACTAGTGAATCAGACTAAGAGATAGCCAACAGTCAACATTTAACCATCTTTTCCCCTTATCTGTTAACAGTTCCATGAATTCACAGAAACAGACAACAGAACCGGGCCCGGACCCGGATGCCATCAAGATGTTCGTTGGACAGATCCCACGTTCCATGGATGAAAACGATCTGCGGAAAATGTTTGAAGAATTCGGCCCTGTGTATCAACTAAATGTATTGCGAGACAAAGTGACCGGGCAAAGTAAAGGTAAGGCGGTATCTTGTTTCTGTATATGTTGGTTGTTTATCATGCGCAAATGAAGTGCATTTCTCGTGGTCTTCGAGTAAAAGAAGACTTGCTTAGTTGGCAGTATGCTTCGCTGAATGTATCACAGGTCTGAAACTACCAGTCTTCAGCTATTCAAGAAATATTTTCCGCTCTTCCGGTTACTCCTAGCGCCGAAACCCCTGTACCCCCTTATAAAAGTTCCCACACCCTTCCAATGCCCGCTGTGAATAGCCACGCCATTCATAAAACTTGTGTAGACCAGGCCTTGGTTTGATGTTGCGCGCACTAATGAATCCCCCGTGGATACCATAAACAGATGCTACCCCAGTCTCATCCCAACACCCCCCTCCCCGCGCCACGCCAGCAAGCACCGCCATTTTTCCGACACTCCAGCCCTCTTCCAACGTACTTGGGTTCTTAATCAAAACATAGGCCCTATATCATTGCATAGCTGAAGCTTCTGGAATTGTTTGATAAAATGAGGCGCAAGTGGAGGAAACACAAACCTGATAGGGGTGTTGTCAGATGTGTGTATGTGGTTATGTTTGTGAGGTACCTGCAGGGGTTGTTTTTTTTTTTTTTTTGGGGGGGGGGGGGGTGGGGGTGGATAAAGGGGCGGGTTGAAGGACAACACGCTTGATTTCATTATGGCCCCGTCGCCTGAGGTGCCATCATCTGATGATTCAAATATTCAATATGTATTAGTAGGTGGAATGTGTATGCAAGCAAACACGATGATGCAGAGATAGCTGTCCGGGTCGATGCATGCGTCAGCACGGTGAAATATCCGCTTGGATTTCCCCAAATGATTTACATTTGTATATAACGTATCTATTACGTTTAAATATATTAGTCAGATTCAAACGCAGGCGCTGGGTTCCAGATGCCAGCTTCCGAGCACCCAGCTGTTTCCGAGCGCTCGGAAGCTGCTCGGTGCCCGGGAGCTTGGCATCGGGAATCGAGCCCTTGTGGTGATAAGTGATCATGCATCTAACTCATGCAATTTGGCTTGATTAATGCTCCTGTATCATAGCAGAACGCATAGACGGACGGACATAAGATTTGCTCCAGTAGAAATAATTCAGTTGAGCGTTCTTGTCCAGTCGTGTCACGGATGTGGAGTGTTGAGAGGCGCCCACAGGTACCTGAGGCGCCCTCTGTGTTATTTCATGCCGGTCCCACGATCTCTCTCCCACCCCGGCATGCCGTGTTATCCCACATCTTCTCCCACGACGGAATTCACCGATGTCGCCCGATCCCCGCATTCTGTCAGTGACTAGCGACTATGATGAGGGTTGAATGAGGTGGTTTAGACGTATGATCCGGTCCGTCTGAAGTCGTGATGACTGTATATCCTCGGGTATCTTGTGAGTTAAGTGCCTTTCTGGAGCCATGTTACGTAGGCTACTTATGTCGACTTTTATGATGTACAAATTGCGAAAGAAAATCGTCCATCTCTCTATCCATCTATCAATCAAGTATGGAAGAATGTATGCATCCCGGGGAGTGTGGCGTCTTGACTACATGTCTCGAGCTGGAACAAAAAATGGCTTTAGGAAAATACCCGTACACTGAGTAGTCTTCTGGGTTGGCCTCTACTACAGTGGCTTATATGCTCTACTTGTTGTCCGTACGATTTAGTGGTATCAGCTAGGCTATTGGTAAGACTGTGTAGATGTGATATGCGTGATTGGTCATTGAGTGAGATTGGAGGATAGGATAGGGTGATACATGATACTCATGGCGGCCATGCCATCCCCGTCTACCTCAATCAATGTACACCGTGATGGCCGCTGTAGGGGATTTATGTAAGTGGCAAGCAGAACTATATAAATAAATCATGTCTTAAGAAAGGCGGTAGTGGAAGTGTGCCCCGAGAGCATTGAAGGAAATAAAACGATGTAGGTGCCGGTTATACTAGGCATTTCTGGCCTACACCGACGGCGACCACAACGATTACGCCGCCATCTTGCTTATATGGCGTCGTTAATTGATATGAATGGTGGATGAAGCAGGAGGGATGGGCGTAAACGCGCTGGCATCAAACCTGTTTTCTGCTCATTTTATTTGTTGATTGGTGTTTGTTAGCTATCAGGCGACTCGTATCGCATGTAGACTGTATTGGACCGTTCTCTGCTGACAGTACTGTTTTTGTGGGATGGATCATTCACGTGTACATGTTGAATGGATCATTTACGGTTGGGTGGTACACACTGCGTCATCTGAGTGCTTGGGGCAGAGTGAGTGCGCATGAAACATGAAAGGTTGGCAGCAACTGTAACGTGTTGTTCAGTGTCTACGTTTATTTCATGATTTCGTTGAAGCCCGTGGATACCATGGCAGACTGTTGTATATATCTCCACAGCTTGACTCGGCCCGTCATCGTACAGCAGCTGGCTGGAGCCGATATTGCCTGGTCACTGGCGTCAACGCGGGAAGAGCTCTGACGAAGAGGATGGGTCCCAGCGAGTTCATCAATGTAATGACAAGCCCTTTAATTAACGCTCTCGTGCCGTTAAGCCTTACAGACCCAGACAATTGGATTGGCCCAATTGCGTTTCATTTGTCTACCCTCGTCCCGCAATAGATGGGTGTGTTATATCATTTGTTGCTGGTTTTCTATTGCATTAGGCTAGGCGACTTTGAAGGGGAGTAATCTTGTCATCTAAGGTTGTTCTCAGCATTGCCCAGTTGATGGAATCAAACACCCCAGCGTGGTCGGCAACAGTCAGACAACCCACACTTACCATTCCATACTTATAGATCTATACTTTTCAGTTAATACTTGTCACTCCATACATATAAACCTATACTTATCAACACAAACTTATTGAGCTTGTTCCCTTGGCGTCGCCTTTCGTCCCATAGGTTGTGAGTTCGACCCAGGGGCGTGAAAACCTGACCGCTTCCTCTCGACACCGATGGTCACCTTAAATGGGGGGTCCCATCTCTGAAAGGGGGAGGGGTGTGTGCACCAGAACAAGTTACTCAATGTTACCCTGCTGGATCCCTAAGACGTAGATTTCGCAGCATGATCCAGGCAACGGGTTTGGGCCGAGTGGGCACTAGCACTTGAGGGGAGCTATTCAAACATCACAGTCATCCTCATTCATCACCGATGTGATATCACCTCGTTGTTGAAAGTGACATGAAACCCTTATATTATCATTACCAACTACCATTACATACCTATTGGTCTATATTTATCACTGCATCCCTATCAACCCATACTGATCATAAAGTAATAACCAGTCCATATCTATTAGTCCTTACTTAACAGCCAACTCTTTTCAGTTCATTCTTCTCAGTCTGTTCTTATTCATCCTAACTTATCTTATTTATCATCATTCACTTATCAGTCCGCATTATCAAACCATTTTTAGTAGTTCGTACTTATAAGTGCTAGCTTGACAACCCAGTCTTATTATCTTTTCATTCTTACCGCTTCTTATTCCTAACTAATAAATCCATACTGATCAACCTATTCTCATCAGTCCTAACTTATCACTCCATACTTATCAACTTATGCTTATCACTCCATATCATTCAAATTATGCCTATCAATCTATACTTATCACTCCATACTTATCACTCCATATCTATCAACGTATGCTTATCACTCCATGCTTATCACTCAATATCTATCAACTCATGCTTATCACTCCATACTAATCAACTTATGCTTATCACTCCATACTTATCACTCCATATCTATCAACGTATGCTTATCACTCCATGCTAATCAGTCCATATCTATCAACTCATGCTTATCACTCCATACTTAATTGTCGATTCCCATCAACCCATTCTCGCCCGTCAATACCTATTAGCACACCCATACAATTCTGGCCAATGCCTCTCCCTGCTGTGACGGCGTCTTAGTTGTACGCATCACATTGTCTATCACTTCCACGAGCTGATGACGTCATAATGGGATGCCACCTGCGCCCTCGAGAGCTTCGTTAATATAAGCTGACAATGAAACTGCTCTCCCTATTCACTGGAGGATAACGTTGAAGCAACGAAATTTGCATTGCCAATATTGGGAGCTTTCGCCAATTAAATATAATTGGGTTGTGCCATTAAAATTCGTGTTTTTATCAGTGTCGTTGCTTGCTCCGCCATCCCCAGCAGCGGCGGACAGGGCCGGTTCCCTCCTCTCAGACTTTATTCTCGCAATCAGATATCCGTTATAAAGCAGCATGCAAGGCGGACGCCGCTGTCGCATAACAAATACGCGCTATTTGAGAGAAACTCTAACATTCGTGGTTCATTCTCGTTATTAATGAGCAAGTAGGATATGGATCCTCGGTGTCATCCATCATTTGGACACCAGAAACCTCCTAACTTCTCCGCCTATCAAAACCCGCCAATTTGTCATGTTTACCTTCCAAGTCGACCATCTACTATTTACCAAGAATCTTCCTTGTGTTTGATTTCAAGGCGCCATTAGATATGTCTTAGAGATGCAGCGATGCTATTAATAATGTGGGATGCTGGCCTGCGGATATCTGTAACAGCTCGATCTTGTCTGAACTCTGCGTCTTTTGTGGGCGCGTGTTTAGAGTAAGTTGTCATAGAGATGGATGTTATACTTGTGAGGGGAAAACCACGTGCCATTGGGTCCACTCGATTTCATTCTACATCAGAGAGAGGTTTTCCATAAAGCTGGAGACATGGCGCAACGCCGCGGGCGGACATGTCAGTATTCACGGGGAGGCTGTGTGTGTATGCGAGGCGCCCACTCGATATATCTGCTTCTTACAAACATATGCTATTCAACTGCTATAGCATATCTACTACAATGCCTACTCCCGATAAACCACGTACACTATAATCTGATACTCGGGGCAGCCGTGGTTGAGGCAGGTGCTCGCTAGCAACTGATGCTAGTCTACAGCCTGGACTCACAGTATCACCGCTATACGGCGAGTATCCGATAATCCTTGTCTGACTGCGAGGATAAGTTCCATTGAATATGTAATTCTCCTGCTGTTTTCAAGGAATGTTGTGAGGGTTTTATATGTTACAGTGGAGCTGACAGATGGATAAAAGTCCGAACGTCCCCCGGTATGCTTGCAGTTTCCCTGAGAATTCATTGCATTCTCAGAATACACCATTATATATATACCTCTTTTCATTGCCGCCATCTCTTATTAAATAAGAGCTTCTGCTCTCGTAGCTAGGTACAACATGAGCATTTAACTTGTAAGCCTTTGGAAACGCAGCTGTGAAGATATGATGATAATTATGTGAGGCGTTATATTAAGGTGGATTGGCGCCAATCCGTGGGTGGATATGATTTATATCCGTGTTAATTGGATAATATCGGATTCATTTAGTGATGATAAACTGCAGATTTAATGTTCATCATCTCGTGTCGTCGTATGACAGTGTGAGCGATGGATATGAGTTGTTATTGGACCTAGGAGTTTTGATCGAGCGTGCTTGGCATCGCGTGGAGTCTGCGTATCGCTGCCTGGCCTCATGAAACTGATGACAACGTATAGCGTGTGTGACGTCATTCGCAATGACGCCATTCACGTAGCCATGTTAGATACGGCGAAAGCAGTCAGGCGATCCTTAGTGAGAGCCTCGTGCTTGGTCCTCTGTGAGAGCCTGCATTCATAACCAGCTTTTATCATCATCTTCATCATCATTCCCCTTGTCCCCATTCGATTACAATGTATACTGGGACGTTTCATTGCGTTTATTATTCTTAACTCTTACCGCGTGATTACCATAGTTAGCGGTGTTGGTTGTAATTTGTCGGCATGGCAGGATGAATTAACGACTCCATTCACTCTCATCAATCTCATCGGGTGTTAAGCGACACACAGCCTTGTTCATTTGGCTACTTCAGATATCATGTTCAAAACATGTCTCATGACCACAGTATAAGCGCCCCATTGTTTTCCTAGCTGTGATGAGTTTTCAATTGCGGGTTTGCGCGGGTGTCAAATTCAATTGATTATATAGCTATACGGTGTACATAGATACTAAAACCCCGGGTATGTAGTGATTGTCAATCTACCAAGTTCTCGGCCTGAGCCTGCCTGGTTGATGAGTATACGTACGTATTGGTTCCCCTGCGAGGCTGCTGATCGTGAGCCTATAGCATCGAGATCCGAACATCTCTCTGCATATCATATACCCTTATTCGGAAATTTAACGCCCCTGCGCAGATATGGGCTTAGTTTTTACTCGTGCTTGTGTCCACAGCCATCCATTGCACCATGCGTGAGAGGCAAAGTGGGACCGTAGCGATCCGTCTTAAAGTCATCCTTCTTGTCTGTATAACACCGGCATTACCACCTTATTCCACACTATTCTCCTAGCCAGTTCTGCTATGACTAGGGTCTATTCTATGTGCCTTGTCCCATTCATTCGTACAATTTGAAGGATACAGGGTTTCTGGCTTTTTTCATTCAGCGCCATCTTCTACCCCGCAGGCGAAGCACTCAATCAAGTCGCTTGTCGCATGAAACTAGCTCTGTCTTTTACAAGAGCCTAAATGGCCTGTCTATTTGCTAGGACCTCTCGGAGCCGCTACAACCCCCAAGCACCAATTTATCCCTATAGACCTGCTAAAAACTGTCCCACTTGTGTCTGTATTAGCCCCCGTATGACGAGGCTAGGGGAAAGACGAAGGGCTGTCTCACTCCTGTCGTGGGGCCCCTTGTTAACCCCAAGATGGAGGATGGGTTTTTTTTATCGTTATCTCTTGTTCGGTTATAGATGATATTGGCGCGTGCATCGTGTGGCATGCCAGCACGCGGCTGTTTCATGTCCAGTGACGGTCGCTGAGAAATGATGGCCGCTGAGCTGCATTGCGTGAGCCACTCAAGTTCACAGCCTGTCATTTCGTTTTGTCTGCATGCCGTGACCCGCATGCTCTCTTGTACGTGGTGTAACGTGGCAGGTCGCTGGTTCGAACATCGAGTGGGGTTATGCGGGGTTTGAAGAGCCTGTTAGGTGGAAGCTCCTGGGACATGCTGTAATTGTAATAAAATAGTCTGGCATCTATCAACTGTAAATGTTATCTTTCCTTCAAAACTATCCGATTCCATTTGTGGGTTTGATATTCAGTCGTCTGTGTTGCTTGTTCGTTTCCCTCTGACAGCAGCTAGTTACTGCAAAAGCTTTAGAGTGGCGATGACAGGGCACGTGTCTGGGGTATCGCTCCCACTCCCCAGCCCGTTCCAACCAGATTATGATGCACTCTCTGACTGTTGAGAACATTCGGGCGGTTTCTTGTCGGAAGGTGTAAATCGTCCGAAATATATTTTGAATATACATCAAGCTCTGCTGTTGGCTCTTGATTGTCGTGTGATGTTAGATATATGCATATATTGGTCGCTTATATAATTGTCGCACGCTCCACAACCTGTAACTCCGCCCGCTAAACGGAGGGAGAGATGTCGTAGGGAATGGGAGGGGTATGGGTATGTAGGGCACCTTTGAGGTATCATACGTACGCCCTATGTTGAATAAGGCAGTGCTGATGCGATTGGATTGGAGCTGATTGTGGTGACGTCCGCTTGACGGCCTATTGTAAGCACTCTTCAGGAGGGAATTTCCTGTGACAATAGCCTCAGAAGCTCGCCTCCTAATGGTCCACGCGTATCCCGGTGTAATCTGCCTCGTGTTGTGCGGGACACGAAGCTCATTTCCCGCGCGGGGTAGCAGTCGGTCCGCCCTGATAGCGGTGTAATTACCAGACACGATGGCTGTGTCTTCGCTTCCCATGTACACCATCCATCTCTTCCATCACCCCCACCCTTCACTTACGTATATGCCAGTCACGTTCTCGTGGTCACGTGACTGGTCCCACACCCCGCGCACCCCCTTGTTTTGGCCCGCGTAACTTAAGTTGTGCTATTGATGGATAAAGCTGATTCTCCACTCGAAACAAAAATATTAAACATTGATCCAGACAGATTTCCCTCATTACAACAGCGTATCCGAATGCATATGCACGAGCGAAGGAAATTGTCAGTGCTTGGAAATATTTTACACCATCATTGCAAAACTATATTTTGAAGTGCGGGCGCTTTTGTTACGCCATTGTGTGTTACTATATAGAAACATACTATATATTGATGTGATGTCAGTATGTGACCACTATAGAAACCCCCCCCCCCCCCCCCCACCCATATCCCCCGAACGTTCGTGCGGGGCTAACTATCGGGGAATGTGAATTGTTCTTACGATTTCCCTAGCTACTGAATGTTTGTAAAATCCACCTTTTGGTGTATTTACCTTCGTTTGTAGAAGTATTATGGCGGTAAATCGTTAGTGAGCGCTTCAAAGCCCCGATTGAGTCCCTCAAACCTCCACACTGTAAAATCCGCTGAGATTTGTCCCACGTGACATTTGTAATTGATTGGATTGATTCCTGATCCTCTCAGGATAAATGTTGCATTTGTTTGGAGTGTGCAATTCGGAGTAGGAGACTGAAATGTGGTGTGTGCCGCTGGTATCATTCGCCCCATTAGTACCATTCCTCCATAATGTGTAGCAATTCAGGCTAAATTATACAATGGTTAAGTCAATCATGACCGTCCGTTGGTCGGAAACTTGGGTCGCATGTTTGCTCATTAAGCATGCTACCATCCCCAAATTACACATGGACTCCCAAATAACATTTAGACCCTGAGTTGTTTTAGAAAAACTTGAGAACAATCTCTTGCCCTATGTAAACCCGAGGATGGCACGTTTTCTTATAAATTAAGCCAGCTGCCCCGAATCACACATTGAACCCTCTGATGTTGAGGGCGACTTGTCATCTGAAATTTAGCCCTTTATGACCTTTGACACTTGAGTCATTGGAGAAAAACTCGTACTACGTAAATCCAATAGCGAATACTTTCGATGGCACGTTTCTTATAAAGCAAGCTGCATGGTAGCTACACGAACTTAAAATCACCCCTGTGTGAATGACCCATTTATTTGAGAATAACATAGATGGTACTTTTGTTTAGCTCCTCTGTTCAGAAAATATTATCCTTTACCTTCACTCTGGTGCTCGTTTTGTCCGGCGACTAATCTTTCGTTAACTTTATATGGCGATTAATCTTTTAAACTAGCTGCCCCAAACAGGACTTCTTATGACAATTGGTAATTGCATGCTAATGATCAGCTTAGCATGACTTTTGAGTTATTATTGGAAATCTCATGAACCATTTAAACCCAATGTGGCATCTTGATTTGATCTTGTCATCACTTGTGTTTGAAAAGCATGTCAAAACAAGCCGAGCTTCAAAGCCTATTGTTTGTTCACTGCGACTTCGCGCCGTTGATAGCAGCCCAGTATCGGTTGTCACAATAGCGTTTGTAAAGCAGACATAGTAGACGTGTGAGCGTACTGGATTCGTGTTTCTGTCGTTCTATTACTGTGTGTTGTGGTCTGAGTCTTTTTAGTGGTCGTGTCAATAGTAATCGTGTATATTGTGGTCGTGGAAATAGTGGCTGTGTCTATAGCCTGTGTGTTTATGTTATGTGTGGCAGGCTGTTGCTTCGTTACATTCTACACAAGGAAAGCCGCCCTAGAAGCACAGAATGAACTACACAATATTAAAACCATGGGAACTGTGAGTACATATTATGTGTCTTAATGTCCCTCCATAATGCTCTCAAGAGGTGTTTCTTTGGAGGTCAATTTAGGGATGTTAGGGAGTCTCATTTCAAGGCCCTAGCGCATTCCCTGTGTTCGTCGGGAATCAATCATGGTTTTATGTTACCTTGTGCCTCTGCGCACATCACAAGTCGAAATTGCAAGCGGGTTGTGTGTCTTGGGTTGGGTGGCGTGTGTGTTGCTTGGGGAATTGAGAAGTGGTAAGGTATAGCGCCCTGGGGTTTGTGTCTTGCCATTGTGTGTGTGTGTGTGTGTGTGTGTGTGTGTGTGTGTGTGTGTGTGTGTGTGTGTGTGTGTGTGTGTGTGTGTGTGTGTGTGTGTGTGTGTGTGTGTGTGTGTGTGTGTGTGTGTGTGTGTGTGTGTGTGTGTGTGTGTGGTGGTGTGTGTGTGTGTGTGTGTGTGTGTGTGTGTGTGTGTGGTGTGTGTGTGTGTGTGTCTGTGTGTGTGTGTGTGTGTGTGTGTGTGTGTGTGTGTGTGTGTGTGTGTGTGTGTGTGTGTGTGTGTGTGTGTGTGTGTGTGTGTGTGTGTGTGTGTGTGTGTGTGTGTGTGTGTGTGTGTGTGTGTGTGTGTGTGTGTGTGTGTGTGTGTGTGTGTGTGTGTGTGTGTGTGTGTGTGTGTGTGTGTGTGTGTGTGTGTGGCATGACTCAGACATCTGTCATTCAAAGTAGTTAATCTATTAAGTATGTTATTTTGAGGTTATAAGGCGGAGACTATAATGATGCCAGCTTGTTATGAGGGAAGTGTGTGAGATAAGGGTGGTTGCGACGTACGTGGTGCTGTGTGATGGTCACGCACACTAGTACAGCCATAGCAATAATTGAGTGAGGTTTCTCGTTAAGAACCCCCCTTAACGTTCTTAACAAGATAAATCTACATTCACTGTGATCAAAAGAGAGATGGATGAAACCCATTGTGGTGCAGCCAGGGCCTCAATTTAGTTTGGATGTCAATTTGTTCCCTGACACGATATACACGTAAAGAGGAATCTTACATGCATGTGGTGCGCCCCGAGTAAGGCGTCGTTCTGCTCCTATCTTTATCAATATGTCTACACAAATGTCTGCTACTGACAGTCACTTCATCCTTGGTATCACAGCTTCTTCTAGATATCTGATCGCCCTCAAGATAAGGGTGTTTTTGGTGGCGAGATTGCACAGCGGAAGGGTATATCTTGATTGTGGACGTGATTTGATTGCTGCAGCTATATATGAATATAGCCCGGGTATATATTGGGCGTTGGGTATACGGGCTGTTTTATTAAGCACTGTATCTCAGCCCTGCCTCTCGTCTCAGGCGTTTTATGATCTCCATCCCCTGGTGTCTATTGACGTAATTGTGGCTCTCTTGTGTCTGCTAACACGGCAATATTTCTCCTCCATAATTCATTGACTCTCACCTCTGCCAACACCTCTTCAGGGGCTGGCTCGCCTCATTGCGGTTTCTCGTGTAAGCTCCTGTTGAATGCTGTAACTGGCCCCTTAGCCGTGAACACCAATTATTTGATTGTATCAAGTTGTCATTGGCTTCAGTTACCTGTGATACTGAGGTATGCTCATCTCGCCCCCTTCAGCAGGCGGGTTGTCGTGACTTGATTTATCGTGGCTGGGTGTTGCCGCGAATCGACTAAATACATGGCCATCTTTTTTTTGAAAAAGATACATTTAATATGTACTGCAACGCAATGCAGACCTTTCATTTTAGGCACTAAGCAATTAAGATTCATCATAACGTTGTTGACCACATCCAGGTCAGTCTAAATCAGGTAAGTTGTGTGTGCAATGTAGCCGGGTTGAATCCTACATTTATGGGGTCGTGGTCCATTGGAACAGGCTTTATGTTGATAGGTGGTGATGTTTGGTGACACCCTATTGTAATATGCTCGTGATGCGTTCACATCCTTAGTTCGCACAAGTCATGGCACCAACTGATGCGCACGCCTATCGTCACCTCACAATCCTTACCTCCCTATCGAGTTCTACTTCCGCCGCCTGTTTGTGAAGGATAATCTCGCCACTTTAAAACCCAGCAAAGATATCAAAACAATATCTACTGAGCTTTTGTTGTGCTTCCCTTTCTCCCGAGCTTTGACGTCACGTCATAGTGTCTTGCTCAGACTGCATGAAGGCCACGGCGTTCATGGCTTCTTTTGTTCGTGGCACACAGGAAGCCAATAGGTCATTCCCGATGCTTACCTTTATTCTCCTCTTTTGGTTTTTACCTGCATTCGATTGAAGCTGTGGGCTGATTTAGTGCTTGTCTTCGTTTCCCAAGGGAAAGACTTACGACCAATAAACGTCATGTTTTTTTCCAAGGAGAAGACTACGAAGGGAACGATTATAGTAACGATTATCTCATGATGTGTTTTTCATACCAAAAAATGTTTTATGACATTTCCTTTAAATGACGTGCTAATTGCCCAACATATCTGAGACTATTGTCTTGATATTTCATCGGGTGATGTTGATGTCACACACACCTAAGAAGCTATCTCTTCTCTAGCTTCAACTATTCCGTTGTGATGGTGACCTACATGACACTGGAATGGCGAGGCGGGCGTTAGCATAGCATTCTGACCACGTTCACATCTCTGTCTTCCTCCCGAGACGTCGTCCTCCCGGGAACACGGCGGACACCCATAAAGACGGCCATTTCATATTATATCCCGGGTAAATACGTGCTCACGTCACTGATATTTGCTCGCCGCATATCTCCCGTGGACGTTTGATTCTCTTCCGCTTCTGAATGTTTTATTAACTTCATGGAAATCTAACCTGGTTCCGTCTCTTGTTATCCCCACCCACCTACCATCCAACCCTAGCCTGTTGTTTATACGTCCTCCAATGAACCGTATGTTATTGGTCTTATTCCCAAACGTTTACTCGCGTAATTGATGGTAGAACATTTATTCGAGCAACATGAAAGATGAAACCACCATGTATATAGCCACTTCCGTTAAGGACCCTTCGCCGCACATTAATGGTTTTGAAGCTATCTTCTCGGTTTAAGGAAATTTGGAATGAAATGTCACGTCTCTTGGATATCTCCCTTGAGTGGATGATTCGTATGAATTCAAGAGAAGATTAGAACCATATTCATCTTCGTTCTGTTATCGATTCAGGCCGGGCTTCGAAACAATGATACATTGCCTCATTACTGAACTGACGTGAATCTCTCGCTGCATGGCTAATAACAAACACTTATGGAGACATTTGGAATTTGGGCAAGATCAGTTAAATGCAAGTTATCACACATGAAATATTCTATTGTCACGACCTGATTTTTCACTCATTGGTATTATCTTACAAATGAGCTCGTTAATCATTTTACAGGAGTGCCTCAGAGACTCATTATAGCTAAGAATATGTTTTGTTATTCTGCTCTTGGATATCGTTGCTCGTGTCTGCGTGAACTAATTCCCAATAATACGATACCCTGCCTGTTGTGTGATGCTCTTCTGATAAGCTCCCTTGTTAGGCCGGTGAGAGCATCATAACCGGGGAGCTATCTGTCGTACGTGACCTAGGTCATGTTGTGATTAACACGAGGTGACGGGGGCTCGGATCTGATGCCACATCGGCCGTGCTCATCAGAGGCAAGTTCCCAGCCAGCCCGGCATAAGGCGGGTTAATTAGCCCGGTTGGCTCGTGGATGAGGAGTCATCCATATTTCATAACGCATTGGCCGCCTTGATAGTAGTAGGTAAACTGGCGTGTGGCACGGGATGGAGTCGTTAGAGGTGTGGCGTAGGTCCTCGCTCTGGTCAGCTGGACCAGGTCTGTGTTACGCCTGGCTGAGTCCGGAGCTAAATGGTACCATGCTACTCACCGCGCTTCACTCGTCGTGTGAGATGTTTGAATGTTGCAGTGAAAGCATCCGTTTTATGTGGTAAAGCATGACCATCAACAACATTTGATTCTGTGGAGAGGCTGTCTGGTACATACATCGCAGGTCAGGTCCTGAAGCAGAAACCAACCAACAAGCAACAATGCAAACAGCGCCATTTAAGTGACAGGTCAATTCAAGCAACTCTTCAAGCAACTCTTCCCAGCTCTGTTATTCATTTGCTCCTGTAGTCCTTTCCCTACTGCAGCCGATGGATCAACCGGATTTGGATTCCTACTTGAACTGGATTACCCACGACATTTTATCGATTTCGTTATTCCTATGACTCATTGATAATCGTGGTTGAGGAATGGGTTTCCTGTCGCTTGTTAGAACTATAAATCTGGGAGCAACCTTGACTTAACCCGCTTTCTTAAACTCTTATTCTTTTCTCCACATCACTTTTGACCCCCTTTGACCTCTAAATGGAGGTCAAACTGAGCCATTGACGGTCAGGGGTTACCACTAGAACCGCGAGGGTCGGGGTTGCATGCCGTAGGATCCCGGGGGGGGGGGGGGGGGGGGGGTGGTTGTTTGGTCGGGGTTACATGCCTTAGGATCTGTGGTGGAGTAGGATGTGGGGTCGGGGTTACATGCCGTAGGATCTGTGGTGGAGTAGAGGTGGGGGGGGGGGGGGGGGGGGGGGGGGGGGCCGTAGGATCTGTGGTGGAGTAGGGGGGGGAGTAGGGGGGGGGGGGGGTAACATGCCGTAGGATCTGTGGTGGAGTAGGGGGCGTTACATGCCGTAGGATCTGTGGTGGAGTAGGGGGGGTGTCGGTGGTTGGAGTAGGGGGGTGGGGGGTCGAGGTTCCATGCCGTAGGATCTGTGGGGGGGGGGGGGGGGGTTCCCATGTCGTAGGATCTGTGGTGGAGTAGGGGGGTGGGGTCGGGGTTATGGGAAGCTATCCTCTCTCTGTTTTATTGGATCTAAAACACTATTACAGACAGACATTCAATACGTCAGTCCTTGTTTCTGCGACCTTTCCAGACCGCGCATTATTTAGGTAATATACTTGGTGTTGCAGCGATTTTTAGTTATCTGTCATAATGGTTTGTTATTGTAGTGAATACCACTGTTCTACCTACAAATGCTCCCGAGGTAAGGTTTCCGAGCGCCCGTCAGTAACATAGCCTCGCGGAACGCGGAATACTGACATCGAAATCCGTAAACGCATGTAAAGTCACACATAACCCATTAAATGGAATACCTACGCATAAAGTGTGGGTCGCACAATGCTATTAGCGACCGGAACTCGGAAGTGGTTTGACGATGCCAGCAGCGGCTTTTCCCTACATTACTGCGCCAGTAAGTTCTGCAAAAGGAACCTATGTATTGACACGTTATTGCTCAGAACATATACATGTTATGGGGAACAACACATACGTGTCATGTGATAGGATATAAACCAAAAGATGACCAGTGGCAAAACAAACAATGAATGAGTGCTGAAAACAGCAGCATAAAACACGTGTACAGTCTCTAACCACAAAGGAAATCATCCAGATCATTTACAAGCAATGACGACAGACAATATTAATGTAGAGAAATCCTCTCCTTGTCTTAACTCCTCTGAAACTACTTTGAGCCCCTCACGAATATGAATGACTTCACATTGACATTTGATGAAGTTTTCTTGCCGTGTATTCCATTATTCAGGAGTTTGTATTACAATGACTCCCTTCATACCATATCAAATGCTTTCTTATAATCTGTGCAACAACAGTACATTTTTTTTTCTTTATAAACCAAAATGATCTATGCTATTTGTCATCTGATAGATATGATCAACAGTGGAATAACCTTTCCTGAATCCTGCTAGAATTTCGCTTATAGTAGTGTTGCTTTCACAGAATGAATGTAACTGATCATTGAGGATGGAAGTAAACACTTTTCATTCTCAAGATAACCATGTAATGCCTCTATAGGTAGGATATGCATATATTGGGCTGCCTTTTTGTTTGTATATGGGTATAATCAGCCCAGTGTCCAGGGACAGCTCCTTAAAACCATGTTAAATAGTAGAACATGCAGTGGTAGCATAATATACCCGTTCAAGATATACTCTGAATCTGAGGGCCATTTAGCTCTGCCATTCTGGCTCTTTTGAAAGAAAGGCTAGTGAAGTGATCGTACCAGTCCTCAATGGGAACTGGTATAAGCTCATAAAGCTTGTCGCTGATCAGCTTCCAGTATTCTGTGATGTTGCTAGACTTTTCGCTCCTCGCTTTCTTAATGAGAGTATCAGTGTTCTCCTTTCTTCTTTAATTTTTTAACCTGTCTACTTTTTCACGGTTTTCGTTACTTCCACGAGGGTTAGTTTTGTGTGTGTCCTTGTGATATTCCCGCCATTTGTCAATAATAACCACCTCATCTCGCTGTATGATCAGCATGGCGGGGGCGGCCGACCAGCTGACTTTAGATCACCTTGATGGACCCACAGCTCATGATCGCTGACCGACGACCAGTCCGTTCTTCACGCAGGTGATAGACGTCCACGTGGACGCTGCTCTGTCCTCCTGGGAAATCCGGGGTGGTCCCCGAGTGTCAGCTCCAACGAATCCATCCATAGCTCTACATCACCCTCTCTCTGCCCGCTTCCGGATCCCCACACGCACAGACCGACTAGCGCACTGCCTGATCGGGGTAACAGTCCAAGGCCCCTTTGATTCCTCATGTCAGTTCGAGTTACACTTCTCGTTGAATCTCTTGTCCATGCGTCTAATATGACGTGCACTTTGGCGATAAGAAGCCCGCTATGGAGACACACCATGCCGTTTACAGTAACAGCCCGCGGCTCTAGGCGTTGGTGACAGGCACTTCATCTCGGCTATGTTCTAGGGCGTTGTGTCGCTGGGTGAGATTGGTGACTGTGTCTGGCTACTAGACAGCGATCACTGACCTGCCCATTACTCAATACGATATCATGGCTGTGGGGTATGATATACCAATTTTGGTATTTTCCCCGCTGTCTGCCCAGAGGGATGGGACATTCGCTACCTATCTGCGGCCTATCGTGGATCTCTGTGTGACTGAAAAACTATTCAGTGATGTGTCACAAAACGAGCGTATGATTAATTTGTTGTGGGTCCCAGAAACTCAACCGAATGTGAGCTAATGCACATTCGCAGTAAACCCGTTAAATAAACCCACCATAACGCTCTGTCATTGTCACATAGACATAACTTATCAAACACTTCCCCTGTACACCCCACTCTTATGCAACCCCTAAAAGGCAACCTGTTGGTCGTGGGTTGCGACTCGTGTCAATGGACATTGGGATCCTGGTGGATGAGTTGATTGGTCCTCACGAGGGACATATCTGCTGTATGCCACATTGGCCTGGATTTCGCTTAGACGAGAGGCTGGACTAGCCTGGTCCAGTCATTCGGCTGGTGGTGACATGCCTTGGAATGATTTGTGCATTTCCATATTTTTGAGTGGTGTATCTTCATCAACATCGACCGCCCACCCCTCTATTTATCTTAGAAGGCGGCTGCTTAATCAGGTCAAACTTTTCTATTCACCATTGCTGGCACTATATAACACAGACGTGTTGGTGTGCCGTAAGACACAATACTTACTTACTTACTTACTTACTTACTTACTTACTTACTTACTTACTAATTATGCAAGCATTTTGCTAGTACACCATCCCCTTGTGCCGCCTCTCAAATGCTTTCCTAGTACATATCCTCTCTTATGCCAACCCCTGATGCACATCGCTAGAACACCATCTCTTGTACAATTCGTTAAACACTACCTCTTAGTACAGCCCATGATGTAGTCTCGCAAGCACTTCCACACTAATCCCCATCTGATACAACCCCTCAAACCCTCTTCTACCCCCTCCTGTCCCTTACTGGTGTCGCCCTCCTATCGTTACCTCAGTAACTGCTGACTGATATCCACCACAAATAACCTCTGGTAAACTGACCCCATGATTCCCCTCCAACCCCCCCCCCCCCCCCTCCCTGATATTAACCCCTTATATTGGTTATCTGCCCAGCTGTCCCCTGCCTGATCTTTATAACTAGCGTGAATTTTGCCAACAATATGAATCCGTCGAATGGCACCCAGGGCACTGGTGTTGTGAGGCGATGTATCAGCCACATGGCAGCCGATCTCAACCTCACCTCATACACCAGCCACATGGCAGCCGATCTCAACCTCACCTCATACACCAGCTATAACACGCGCGGTTATGTTTTAGTGCATGTCATAGTGTACAGTAGATATGAAAATGCTTATATGAACTGTATGGTAATGAGGTGCGACGGTGAATTTACTTGTTGGGGATTGAGATCAATAGTGTTGGCATTGGGTCGCTATCAACACCCTGACCTTACATCATCTCACCAATGGGAGATGCCATTGTGGTATTGGCCCGCCTAGTCCGGCCCCATCAACACCTTCACAAATTGTATACCAGTGACAATTTTGATGGTGATGCTGACTGGCTGCAGATGCTATAGTCATGTTTTACACTATAGTTTAGACCCGATTATCATGAAGTTACAGGTGGTTGTCAGTGGGGCAGGATAAACGCTATTGTAAGGGAATGGCAGGATGAACACATTTATCAGGGAATGCAGACTGAACTCAATTGTAAAGGAAGGCAGTCTGAACACAATTGTAAGGGAAGGCATGCTAAACATAATCGTTATGGAATGGCAGGTTTTACAGATTCATTCCAAAAGCTCTATAATGATTAATGTTGAAACCCCTTACTCCATCCTCGTGCTTCACCCACCCAGTCCTGATGTCACGTGTGCATGTTTCAGATGCAGCATCCAATACAGATGAAGCCTGCTGACTGTGAAAAACGCAACGGTCAGTGCTACAGTCTTTTCCCTTGTCACCTCACCAGTCAATTTATCAATGTAACGTCTGAAGTGTTGCAATTACACGGGATCGATCAATCTTGTTCAACGTGCAGGCAATTATGTCTGCTTTAAATATTTAAGTATGTTATCCCCTGCTATCATCCATCACTGTGCAGTAGAGAAGCAGCTGTCATTAGGTGGGTGTGGTGAGGGCTCGGGGAATCACAGCCTCTTTCATTTTGGTGCAACCTCTACCTGAGTTAATTAAAACCTGTTAAGAAGTAGGTGGAGTCGACTATATATACCAGTATAGGTGTTTAGCACTGGAAGTAGCTTGTAATCTGTCTGGATATTTGATGGTGTAATGTAACATGGTTCTGTGAAGCCTCCTTCAGCTGTAGCTTGACTTGGTTCAAACTGGCCTATACATCAGTTAAGGGAGCTAAATGCTTGTAGACTGTCACTTGTTACTTGCTATGTGTGAGTCGACACTCACCTAGCTACAAGCAGGCCTGTTGATTATAATGTATTAGCCAGCTTCATGGTGCTACCTGAGTTTGTGGCCCACGATAAAATCGCACCTGGAGAATGCAGCACCAGAATGACATTTGTCTCCATTTCATGTGCAGTGAAGAGGTTAACTGGACTAAGATAACAGTTATGCTGACGGAAATGTAGCATTAAAAGTGAAATGTTCAGTGTGCTGTAAAGATAGTAGTTATGTTGATAATGATGGCTTCTTCTCATGGGCTTTGTGTCAGGGAGGCAGTGAAGGCACATTGATGAGGTTTATATCAGGGAGGCAGTGAAGGCACATTGATGAGGTTTATATCAGGGAGGCAGTGAAGGCACATTGATGAGGTTTATATCAGGGAGGCAGTGAAGGCACATTGATGAGGTTTATATCAGGGAGGCAGTGAAGGCACATTGATGAGGTTTATATCAGGGAGGCAGTGAATCAGGGAGGCAGTGAAGGCACATTGATGAGGTTTATATCAGGGAGGCAGTGAAGGCACATTGATGAGGTTTATATCAGGGAGGCAGTGTAGGCATCCTGATGAGGTTTATATCAGGGAGGCAGTGTAGGCATCCTGACGAGGTTTATATCAGGGAGGCAGTGTAGGCATCCTGACGATGTTTATATCAGGGAGGCAGTGAAGGCACATTGATGAGGTTTATATCAGGGAGGCAGTGAGGCACATGTGATGGGGTTTATGTTAGGGAGGCAGTGAAGGCACATGTGATGAGGTTTGTGTTAGGGAGGTGGTGTGAAGGCACATGTGATGAGGTTTGATTAGGGAGGTGGTGTAGGCGTCATGTGATGAGGTTTATATCAGGGAGGCAGTGAGGGGTGTCATGTGATGTTGTTTATTTTAGGGAGGTGGTGTAGGTGTCATGTGATGAGGTTTGTGTTAGGGAGGTGGTGTAGGCGTCATGTGATGGGGTTTGTGTTAGGGAGGTGGTGTAGGTGTCATGTGATGAGGTTTGTGTTAGGGAGGTGGTGTAGGCGTCATGTGATGGGGTTTGTGTTAGGGAGGTGGTGTAGGCGTCATGTGATGGGGTTTGTGTTAGGGAGGTGGTGTAGGTGTCATGTGATGAGGTTTGTGTTAGGGAGGTGGTGTAGGTGTCATGTGATGAGGTTTGTGTTAGGGAGGTGGTGTAGGTGTCATGTGATGGGGTTTGTGTTAGGGAGGTGGTGTAGGCGTCATGTGATGGGGTTTGTGTTAGGGAGGTGGTGTAGGTGTCATGTGATGGGGTTTGTGTTAGGGAGGTGGTGTAGGCGTCATGTGATGGGGTTTGTGTTACCTTCCAGCAGAGGAACGGAAGCTGTTTATTGGCATGCTATCAAAGAAGTGCACAGAGAACGATGTCAGAATGATGTTTGCTCCCTTCGGCACCATCGAGGAGTGTACGGTTCTGCGGGAGCAGAACGGCCAAAGTCGAGGTAGGCTGGTGTATGAACCACCTTTCTGATTCTTAACAATCGGAAGAGCTGTTTTCATTCTAGTGCATCCTAATGTATAGTGTGGTGAGAAAATATAACAAAGAGGTTATCAGTGACCTTGACCTGATTTCCAAGGTCACACTTTAATAATGTATCAATCTGATTCATGTATGTGGCAAGTTTGGTCAATACAATTTATATCATGTTATAACTATGACAGCTTTTAACATGCCACTCAGGTGGTTGAATTTTCGACCAAAGTTCAACCAAAGAGCTTATAGCTATTCTAAGAGAACTCACTGACTGGATATGCAGTGAGCGTTTCCAAGTGAATATCAATGCCATATTGGCGATACCATAAAATCCTCAAAATCTGATGAGTCTGTTGATACTAAGTCTTGCCTTGCATGACATTTACTGGTCACAAATTTGTTGGATGGAGGTGTGAGTGAACTATCTTAGTGTCATAACATTTGATTATATCTCATGTCAAAAGCATCTGAACTGTGAAGGCTATTGGCCTCTTGTTAGTGTATAATCAAGCCAGTAAAATGTGTGTATGTTTTCAGGCTGTGCCTTCATCACATATGCCAGCAAACAGTGTGCTCTGAATGCCATCAAAAACATGCACCACTCACAGACAATGGATGTAAGGCGCTTCCCTGCTCTTCCGACCTGTGTCTCCTTCCACCCTATTAGCCACTCCGTGCCCCACCCACCACACCCCCACACTTCTGTCGCATCGCCTCCCCACCTACAAAACCCCCTCTTCAGATCCTTCTCAGCATTCAGAATGATATGTCACGTCCTTGTCCCTCTCCTCATCATCCCCACAGGACCAGCACGTAGTAACATGTACCTATTGACTTACACCTTTATTCCTTGCCTTCATATCAACCACCCTTCATACTGTCATTTGTGAGTTAGAAATGGGAGTCTCGCGTTGGCTTGGGTTCCTCAGGGAGGAGAAAGTGGTCATGATGGAGGGCTTGGGTTAGGCAGACAGATATATTGGATTAAGATAGCAGCGCAGCACAAGTTGCGCCTGTCTGGCATATCAAGAAGCCGCGATAACAGGACTAGTTAGGCCAGTCTACTTAAGGTGTCCGTTTCCCCACTCACAGGTACCCTTGGATGGCTGTTCACGAGATCTCGTATGACTATTGTTGTCTTTCAATAAATGCATGGGGATTGTAATATTCTCTGTGAGGCGAGTCTCACTGTGTGGAATCAGCCCTTGGTGGATTGAACCATATGAAGTAATGTCTGCCCTATTGGTATTGGTCACATTTGTCACGTGTAGTTCCTGCCAAAGTGGCTCAATGGAGTTTTTGATCATATGTCAGTATGTTGGAACTCATTCTGTTATATGAGGTGTGCTTATTGCGATCCAATCCATGGTTGTGGTCCTTTTTTAAATCCTTGTTTTAAGACCTCTTTTTCTATTAATGGTCCGTAAGCTATCTGCACATTATCCATTTAAGATCGTTTCTTTAACTCCGTCCCTTCAGAACCTGTATCTTTTATGACAATATATAGCTTTCAGAACCATTGCTTTGACACAGTTCTTTAGACCCTTCCTCCAGACACTTTGCTGTTTGTTGCGTATCATCTTTTCCCGCTTGTCTGTTGTTGCAAGCAGGGCTGTCGGTTCCCGCTGGTGGTCAAGTTCGCAGACACACAAAAAGAAAAGGAGCTTAAGAAGATGCAACAGATGCAAGCCAATTTCCTCACCAACCCAACGATGGGCAGTTCAGGGGTCAGTTCCGCTCTTGGTCCACAGTACCTAGCAGTAAGTTCCCCCAACCCCCTCAGACACACCTTTGTAATAGCCTCAGGAACGGGTGTCAGGGTTGAATGCAACAGTACCTACCCTCGATTGCTCTGTTTGTCATGTTATTCTGCGGTAACATGTGTCAGAAGCTGTAGTAACTCCCATGTGGAATCGTGTGCCCCTCGTGCAGTTATTACAACAGGCATCAGCAGGAAGCAACATGGGGGCTCTAGGAAATTTAGGCAATTTAGGTTTGGGTAAGTGAAATCATCCAACTTAACACCTACAGTGTATTGGTCTCAACATGTATTCATGACGATGCTATTAAAAGCCCAGACAGCACATTGTGGGGGAATTCCAATGACTGTGTTTTTTTAGGTCTTAATGCGCTACAAGTACAGCAGATTCTAGCAGCTGCAGCACAGGCTGCTGCTGCCCTGCAAAGTAATCCAGGTGAGATAAAGCACCTGTCCTCCCCCCCGAGAAGCATGTGCAGGTATAACGAAAAGAGATGCCACATGCTCATACATGTCATCAAGGGCAACACTTTCTTAGGCTTCTCGTAAATGTTATGTCGTCAAAAGTGGTATTAAGTTGTTGATGTTGAATGTCGTTTTCCATTGTGAATTAGACCCTAATGAGGGTTTTTCTTTCTACGACATTACCATAATCATTCACATGGCTACTGAACATGGTACAAGCATCTCAGCAAGCAGTTCCACAGATTCTTGTTGGTGAATTGTACCAGTAATGGATGATTATGGTATTGTTCATGTTCAAGGTTTCATTACTTACATACCCTTCTGTTATTTGCATGTGTTTGTATGGGTTTGGTTATGCCATATGCAATGACATGTTCTATATCTGATAAGTGATAATCAACTGTGATGTGAATGATAACATTATTTGATCTCTCTGATCTCAAGTTGTGATTTCATACTGTATCTTATAATGATCTGTAACCTATTTTAATCATGTTCAGAGCTCACTGCTGACATTTTGATCCATGTAACAATGTTCTGTTTGAGTTGTGTGCAGTGTTAATTTGTGCCTGCAGTTGTTGTTGTTGTTGTTGTTATTATTGACGTTGTCATGGAGGCACTGTGGCATTGTTGTCCTGTGTTGTGATTGCTATGGTGACGTTGGTTGTAGGCCTTGCTGCCTTGTTGGCTACAGCCTCTACTGTGCTCAACAACAATAACAACACCTCTCCCTCTTCCACCCCGACAACCTCCTCTGTCAACTCGCCATCAACAAGCTCCTCAGGTAGCCGTATAATGCCTTCCCATCCACCCACCTACATCAACACAATACACCCACCCTATTCACGTACTCACATCCCCTATGCCAAAGGCACTAGGCTGACCCATGTTTGGTGTTGGCACGGGAAATGTGGAGGGGGTATATGTGTGAGATTTAAGGCACTCAATTAGTGCCTCATGGCTAGACCAAAGGGCGTGAACACACATTTATCACTTGAATTAGAAGGCGGCTTATTGTGACGTACTTGACTTGAGCCAAGCCAAGGTTTTATCATCCAGTGACATATGTTAATGGTCATTTAAAACACTATAGGTCTATTGCAGTGCTATTGTTTCATGCATGATAGAAGCAGGCCGTCGCGACAACTGCTGTAGTTTGATGACAGAGTGATATGTAATCAGCTTATTGCCCACCCACCCACTGCTTGCCTCCCATTCTGTAACATCAGTATCTCTCCCCCACCCACCCCACCCCACCCCCAGTAGGAGGCTGGCTACATACACCTGCCTTCTTTAACAGTATTAATAAGTCTAACACATAAATTTTATCTAACATACATTTTGAATTCCACCTTATTAAAGTTTCTGATTTATATATTAACGTTTGATATGTTTGTCCTAATAAACTTAACTAGTGTACTTGATAATCAGCTTATGTAAGTGGGGGGGAGTACAATTTTACCTTTGATCAGGCTACAGGTAATATGTTGATTCCATACAGGTGATGCAAGTCAAGCTCAAAACCTGCAGAATTTACAAGGACTTGCAGCACTGGCTGCAATGGCAACGAATCCAAGTAAGTGGCTTCGTTTCTTCCTAGGCTCAATCGATGTCCAGCTGAAGATGATGGTCCATTAAGTGACAGATGTTAGCATGATTTGAGGATGTCATGTCAGATTCCATTGCCATAAGACCATCTTTATATCTCAATATCTCCAAGTCCAACCAATCGACATTATCTTCAGGGATGCCTTAGCTCTGTGATATATGGTCTGGGGCCATTTGCTATCTATAACTAACTTAATCTTGCCCCATCTCCGCTAGCTTCAGCATCAGCAGCTGCGTCTGGCATCCCAGAAGTCAGGTAATTGGGCAGCGATAAGATATTGGTGTGATGCTGTTTCAGATATGGGCTTGTCCCAAGTCAATCCACAGAATCTGGCGGCATTACAACAACTGGCCAATATGAACCCTAGCACCTCTACAGCAAGTCTTAACCCCCTCAACAACACAGGTACATTCAATCTAACCCCACTGTTACATCACAGGCGACGACGATCTCTATGCATAGATCGACCAGTTATATGCAGTATATGATGTTGTAATATTCCTCAAATTTGGAATGTGATAGGCCAATCAAGCAAACCATGTATATATACCGGTATAATGTGTAGACACTAATTGTTTTTATTTCCCTCGAGTCGTTTAAAGTGCCTTCCCTACGTATTTGTATCGGTTTGATTTTCTCGGTAGAGAGGGATATAATTATCTTTATTAGATCCTTGTATATAGACCGCTGAACAATCGGCTGTAATCGATGTCCAGAGATGGCCATCCATGTCTTGTTTAATACCGAAGACTGCTCTTTAAAAGCCACGCATCACCCCATCCATTTGAGGCGCTTACTGAAAGCTATTAAGACGTCGGAGTCTACAGGGAGCTTTCCTGTTGATTAAACCAGTTGTACATCAATTAGATGCGAATATGCGATGAGGTATATCTGGCTGGCTGAAGTTGGTAATTGTGTTAGAAAGGAGCTATTGGAGTTGATATCGTAGTTGCCATGTCGTCACCTCGTTTCACGGACTGTTGCTGCGGGCCTTGTTAATATTGCCGGCCGTGTGATGGGTATGTGTCATGGGCCTCTTCTCTCATCTTCACCTCGCTCCTTCCTTCTCTCTATCTCTTCATTTTACATCCCACTTCCTTGCGGCTGTACTAACCACTAATGGCCAGCATAACCCACCATCAGGGTGGCTCCCATCGCCTGCAATTGCCTGCTGTGACCACGTGTCAATCGTCCTGTTTGATTTTGACATGGTTAAGCTGATTTTATAAAGTCGTTATGTATGTGTCCAGCCGAGATGGGTCCTTTCACCAGACCGTTAATCAGCTTAGTTGACAGTCATTTGTTCATGTCAGTCTCAGCATTCATTCCTAATATCAGGCTATGGGGAATTAGCATTACAATGGTTTCATGACCTGATTCCGGTTACAGTTTCAACTTGCTTGATGGTTGGATGATGTCCCAATATTCTGGTAAGGTTGGGTGCTTGTGTCTGTAGTCTCCAGTTAATTGCTACCAGAGACGGCAGTGAGGTGGTGTGAACTATATCAGTGTGAGGTGTCCCAAGGTGGGCTGTGACTAGGTTCTGATTTTGTTACGTTCTATCTTATCCTTTTCAAACAAATGAAAAATCCCTGCCCGTTATGATATATCCTTACCAACACGTTATGACCTTTGCATGGCAGCACTTGATTGTTCTTGTGGTGTCGTTATGATCTCCAGCTTCTACATGCGTCATGATGTCATTGTGTCCCCGGTTGCAGCTCTAATGCTTTATGACTTGCTATGTACAACTTTCTTTTTGTATGGCTCACGCAGCTTTTGGGAAAATGGCGTCTACTTTAGGTGAGGTGACAGTTGGCTATTAGTGTCTGTAGCTCAGTCTTGTGTATCTTAGTGTTGAGTTCAGCTGTATATGTCTATAGTAGCAACTGGCAATGTGGCAGTATGACATCGAAAGTGTCCTGTCCTGGTCGAATGGCTTTCCTCCGCATGTTTCTCTGTGGTCATGTGATGTTACATTTGTTGATTAGTGTCACCTCAGTTGTGTCTGTGATGTGGAGTCCTTGCAGTATTTGTGTGTGCTTGACTTAGGTTTTGTTGGCTGTCTTATGGCTCTGATTGCATTAATACAAAGCATTTATTTCTAATTGGGAAGTGCTATCACCCCACCTGTTCACTAATTGTGTTGAACACCCTGGATAGGAATTTGTATTTGTAGATTGTAGCATTCCATCTGTCAGGTACATTGATATGGATGGTTGTGAATAGTAATATAGTCATATAATGGCCATTTGTGTGTTACACAGGTAATTTAACCCCGAGTAATTCAGGTGCATCTGCACTGAGTGGAAATAGCAGTGGCCTTTCCCTGCAGTCTCACAACTCCTCCCTAGGAGCATCCTCGTCATCGGGACACCAGCTGCAGCAACAGCAGCAGCAGGGAAACTTGAACGGGATGAGCAATTCAACGGGCAACGGTTCGCAGACTGGGGCGGGTATGGATGCACTGAGTCAGGCATACAGTGGTATCCAGCAATACGCAGGTTTGTCCGGTTTACTAAGTCAAGGTAACTATCACCTTTTCTTATCATCCATGTCTTTGTATCTTTTGCAGATGTTTCCTTATCACACGTCGTTGTTGTGTGATTGCGTCCTTTCGTGTCTTCTAAATGTGTGCTGTGAAGACCTCGTCCGACCTTACCCAGTTTTTGGTGTGACCTGATCTTGTTTTTGCCGTAGCTCGTTAATCCAACATGTATTACAAGTGTGGATGTGCTTAGTCATAATATATGCAAGCAATGTGTTAACTGCCAGACAGAGCTCCTGATAATTCATAAAGCGTTTTGCTTATTGCTCACAAACTTTTGACAGTTGAATGACCTTCACCCATTTGTGCCTAACCTTCACCTGTTGCTCCCCCACCTTTATGATCTTATCGATTATGGCACTCTCCCATATTTTTAAGCTCTGTCTGACAGCTACACACACTTAGTGGCACTCTAATGCACACATGGAAGTTATTTCTTTTCCAGTCTTACTGAATATCAATTTAGGTTGGTGTTTTCTCTATAAAGTATTCCATAACAGTAGCGTGCTGTTGGATAACTAGAAGATCATGCCTTGGACCCTGATTCAAGGCACTGTATGAGGCAGTCATCTTTCCCCGGTCATCTCGGGGCATGATGGAACATTATGATTCAATGGGACAGCTAACAATCTGTGGCTTCTCTATAGATGAGACTGGTTCCCTTTTTCTGGCCCCCTATCCCATCTCACTCGAGCCTTTCATGTCGTCTAAGTCCATGCATGCAGTTCTCCGTCTACCTTGTAGGGTATATTATGAAGTACTAATTGAGCCCAGTCTGACACCAGCCCCCCTGTCAGCCCCAACTCTTCTACCTCATTGCCATCTCAACCTACTTTAGTCCGACAGACAATTTAAGTATGCTGTCTTGCTGTGGACCTCAGAAGCTCCCCTGTGTTACAGTGGGTTGTATCTGGTACTTACTGCACATTGACACATAAAATCCAACCCACTGTTATTCTATCAATAGGGCTTCCAGTGCCAGATGTTTCTGTCCACATTTCAATGGATGAGCCACTGTTATTCCTTGGTGCTCATTGGGGTTGATGGGTTGATGATCTGCCTTGCTGTTAGTGTCTCTTCACACCTGCACACCCGAGTTCTGCTTATTTTCAACTTTGCCCATACATATACATAGGTATTTGAAATGTCTTACCTGAATGGCATGTAGTTTACCAAATTAAACCACATTGTTTACTTACCACTCATGGACTTCTTCAATACATGTCGTGGTGATTTGATCAAACCTTCCCTAATCGGATGACTGACATATCTAGTGTTGAATGGCCGTGCAATTTGTGGTGTGATGTGAGAATAGCGTTGTTCGGCACCGCAACGCCCCCTCCCCGTCTTCTCCCTCAATACCCCACCCACCCCCTACTACAGCTTGCTGTGCCTCATCCTAATGTTCACCTCTTGTTTGTCCATTCTCTGCAAACACAAAATGACATTCAGGCACAGCGCGAATATTCATTGAGGAAAACTATAGTGATATACTTAAGTTTAGGTAGGGTTAAGAAATGATGAAATCCTGACTGTCATTTGTTTTTGTGTGTGTTTATAAACATCTGCAAAAGTTTGTGTTGTCTTTTTGTGTTTTAAATATTGCAAAATGTATGTGTCAGTAAAGTAGTTTGCTCTATGAGAAAGTCTAAGGATAATATTGATATGGTACACTTGGATAATCACTTTGGTTATAACTGAATCAGATGTGTAGAATCCTGGAGTATACCTTGATTGCTGTGAGTCTTTGTGATATAGTTCATGCTGAGTTGTAGAGTGTGTGTGTGTGTAGCATCGTTCCCCGGTGCTTTCTCCACACAGAGTGCAGCTCAGCTTCAGCAGGCTGCTGCCGTCTCACCCGCAGGCAAGCAGACTGAAGGCAAGCATGCTATGCCATTTTTACCTTTTGACCCATTTGGGTTCTTCATTCAGTCAATACCGCACCTGATTTTGTCTCCTTGTATTCACAAGGGGTCTAGTTGGGCGATTATGTTTTTGTGGGTCTATTGGCAGGGCTTCTGTGGGTATGTTAACAAAGTGTTCCAGAGTCAATTGACAGTGTCTATGCAGGACTATAGACGGATTTCAACCCTATACTAGCCTTGAGGGTCAAATGACAGGGGTTTTGTGGATCTATTGGCAATGGTTTTGAGGCTCTATAGATAGTGCTTTTGTGGGTCTATTGACAGGGCTTTCATGGGCCTATTGACTTGGCATTATAGGTCTATTAACAGGGATTTTAAGGGTCTAAAGATAGGGATTTTGTGGATCTATTGGATCTAATGATAGGGTTTTGAGTTTTGGAATGTCCATTGTCAGGGGATTGAAGGACTACTGACAGGGCTATTGAGGGACTACTGACAGGGCTCTTCTAGCATTGTCAGCAAGACGGTCTAACATCAGCAAGTATCTTATATTCGAACAAAACAAGAAGCTGATGGGAGCTATATAATGAGAAAATCTATGTAGCTGTCATGTGACTGCTGACTGGAGCGATTGCTGTATTTAATTGTTACATGATACGAGTGAGGTATGACGCTGTGTGTACAGGCCCTGATGGAGCTAACCTCTTCATTTACCACCTACCCCAGGAGTTCTCAGACCAGGACCTCATGTCCATGTTCATGCCGTTTGGCAATGTCGTCTCTGCCAAAGTCTTTATTGACAAGCAGACCAACTTGAGCAAGTGCTTTGGTGAGTTATACCCGAGTCATGAAATGTAGGCACATGCTGCAGTGGGGTCACTTTAGTACATCATGAAACTGAACTAAGGTGTGTGACTTACTGTGTGCTGTATGTCAGCATGTGGAATGTCATGTGCCTTATTAAGTGTCATTCTTTTGTGTAAAGAATTTCATTGGATTAAGCTGTCACTCCCTTCTCTAAACAGTTCACATGTTTGTACGTCAGGATTCGTAAGTTACGACAACCCCATGAATGCGCAAGCTGCCATCCAAGCCATGAATGGCTTCCAGATCGGCATGAAGCGCCTCAAAGTACAGCTGAAACGACCCAAGGGCGAGAACAAGCCCTACTAAGTCATTCGCTCCTGCAGTCCATTAAGCTAGGTAGGTGCTGGTCAGCGGCCACCGGGTGCTAGCTACATGCAGGTCATTCAGCCCTGTCACAGGCCTACCTGACCATCTCTTAGCACCTCTCATCTAGTCATCTACACCCAATCACATCATCCAACCGGGGTAACGACTCGCCTCTTCTCTTAACATGCAATCTCTTCAGATGAAGTTTATTTTCCATGTTTTGTGGGGCTACTTGCAGAGGAAAAATATTTGGTCGCTATATTTATGCATATGCATATCACAGGGCCTCAGTTTAAGTGGGGCTGGACTTCTACCAGACAGTGGTTTGGCTGTGCACTCATTGCCAAATTTTTCGACATGCCGGCCTTGATGTGATATCTATCAGATGCCTTTGAAATGCTGCCTAGATTGGAGGAGAATCTCTGTCTGTGTTATAAGTGTACAAATGTGTGTGTATGTGTGGATGTAGAGAGCTGTTTTGTCTTGGTCACAGTCATTTTTTCTTTTTGGCAGAATTACTCATGTTATCTATTAGCACTCTGTCTTGCTTGGCTGCATGTTGATTTATCAAATCATGGTCATCTATAAGGGTTGGGCATAGTTAAAATCCGCTTGTTAAGATGCTTAAGAACCTCAAGAGGATGTCAACGGTGTGGCAAATAAATGATCTTCTGTAGACGTTGAATGTTGGCTTTGATTATAACTAGCAATGAGATAATCTATGATCAACCAGTACTTGCAATGACATCTTGGTGTGATTCTGTTACTTGGGATGAGATGTGGATGCTGCTAGCTGCAGCTGGGCAGTGGGGTGGGTGAGCCAGCGTTCCCCTGCTGCTCCCCCTGCCCATGTTGTATGAGTGCGCTGATGTGTCTTGTTTCTCACTGTGTCTATAGATGACGTGTGGTGTGTGGAGTCCAACTGGCTGAAAGTATGTCCTGTCCATCTACCTGTCTGTCCACGTGCTGTCCAGCCTCCTACAAGTCACCGGCCCCCCCTCCCCCCGGGCAGGCCCTGGCTGCCTACACTTCATAAAGGCGTCTGATAATCCCTCTCTTATTCAATGTTTATATTAATCCCTTCTATTACACGTAGCTTTTTCTGGGGGTGTTTTGTGGTGTTGAGAATTTTTAGACAAAAAAAATACATGATGTAGAGATGTTTGTTTGTGTTTGTTTGTTGTAGAGTTGTTCTTATTATAGCTAGGGTGGATTTATGGAGAAAAAAACTTGATATAAAATCTGCAGGTTTGTGTTATTTAGCAGGTTAGCCTTATTGTGTGCTGATCAGTATTTGTTGAATGCTGCGTGACATTTTCTCACTTGTCTACACAGCATTCATGGTTTGCACTCGTTCTGTGCGATGTATGTATATTTTCCAAAGATTAATTTATACACAATAATAACACGAGCGACGGGAGGGATAATATAAAAAAAAGTTCCAGTGTGTGGGTAATTAGTTCACTGGCCTTTAAGGAAGGAAGAGCATTGGTTTGTGGCCGGGGTTGTTTTTGTGGAAGAGCTGTGTTCTTATTGAGGTGATGCACTCGATGTGTGTGGATGTATGTTCTCTTCCTGCAACAATGTCCACACTGACCATTGGTGGTTTATTTTTGTTTTGTTTTCTTTTTTCCTGTTTTACTCCTACTACACTGTTGACAATGTTGTGCTACATTTGTTTTATTTAACACACAATGTGTATATTGATATTTTAATATACTGTATAAGTGTCAGCTGTGTTTGTACACTAAGTGAAAATGAATTGTGTGGTGAGGGGAAAAAAACAGCAAACAGATTCAAGTTGAACCCGTCAACCCATTTTAGTAAGTGAAGGCAGGACTGTGGAGATGAAATTGGTTTATTGGTATACTGTCACTTAGTGTCTGCCGGGCACCAGCCATCCTTACCTCTATCTGTCCGGACAGGCATCGTCCGTGGGTCAACTGTGTTAACTAGAGTTCACGTGTTGTGTTTCTTGTCATTTGTTCACCAATGATTACAAAATAACATGCCCAGCTACTTATTCAAGTGCCAAGAAGTCTATTCTTTATTTATGTGGGTCGATGATGAGGGAGTGTGGAGTGGTCTTTTATCGTGTTAGGTGATGCAAGTTGAGGAGGTGATGATGGTGTGGTGTGGTGTGGCCAGGCCTCGTGTTGAACCTAGTGCGTCCTCAATTGGTGCCAGCCACACAAAAACAACTGTGATATGATATGTATGCCCATGGACGTTGCCTGTTCTGGATAGATCGCCATCCCCCACCCCCACCCAACCCTCGCCTCCTCCTATCCCTACGCAATCCTCGCAGCCATCTCAGGAATTCATGTTTCTCTGTCATAATGTGAGGAAATGTTGTCAAGCGTAAGTTGAGGGGCAAGTGATGACCGTGTTGTTTCTTTGGTAGGAGGTGTTAATACTGCAGTGACAGGGCCTGTGTCCCTGAACTGTCCACCACTGGACCTGTACGTGTCTTGTTGAACTAGCTAAACAAAAGGGCTGTGATGTGCTAAACAACTTGAACACAAGTGATGCGTTTGTTATACGTTATGATTTGTTTTATAAAAATTACAAACTTGAGACCAAGTCTTAATTTAATCTTATTTTTCTCTCTGCAAGTTGTGATGGTGTTTTTAATCTTGACAGGGGGGCATCTGCCTTTTGTTGATGAGTCTGAGTTCCCTTCTTTTGCCAAATCACATGTCAGTTGAGTTTTGTCCGAGTCACGGTGAGCTTCTTGCCAGCCTCTACAGGTTATTTGTTCACGTCTAGCCTCTTATAATAAGAGGACCGTGGGTTGCATGCCAGGCACAGTGACCCAACCATGTCTAGTCAGGAAAGCAGTTCAAGAGACAGTGGCATTTTGCTTCTACATAACTTGGCTAACATCGTTAAGGTCTAGATCTGGTGCTTATATTGGGTAAGCTCTAAGATGTGCGTTCCATTATTACGGCAATTTTGTTTGTATTTTGTTGAGACCAGGATCTTGTATTTATACCTAAGCAGGAATTAAAATGCCTGTTATGTTTGGAATTATTATGTACATCTAGGATTGCTTTTTGGTTGATAACAAGACAATGAATGAACTCTGTGTACATATCTGATTGACATTGAATTAGAATTATTGATGGTTTTTGTGATGGACAATGAACCTCAATTTTGGTCAACATCAAAGCAGCCCATTAAATTTAATTGGCATTCTATGATTTAAGTTATTGAACTAAATATTAATAATTTGTTACAATATGAATTGTTGATTCATAAAGCAGACAGAATTCTTCACCAGCAGTTTTGCTATGAAGCAAAGGTGTTATTTGTCATTTTATGTATTGGTTGACGGATGGGTGATCTCAGCTGACAATGGATATGAATAAAAAAAGAACAGTTGCTCATGATTTTATGTCCACCAAATAAAAAAAACCTTTTATGACCAAACCCTTCCATGTGATCTTTGCCATTCACAAAAATATCTTGGAAGGAGGTAAAGTCAAGGTCAGCGGAAATTTTTTTAGTTTTTATGATACACAAATTCACGGTGCATAATAAGATGTTGTTTTAATGAATTGCCAGGTGGCAGGACTTGATTTGATGATAGTTGCAGATATGATTTGCAGATGTGTGTCTGTTTATTGATGGCTTATGAAACATGGTTCCAAATGGATTGACATTAGTTTTTAAGAAGAAAACACTTAAGTCTAGGTCTTACTCTGTGTCAGCGTTCTATCCTGAATGTGGTAATTTGGAGCCTAAGGTTCCAGCGTGTCCATTGCTTGGGCTCTTTTGTTTGATCATATTCAAGTGTGCATTGTTTTGTGGGTTGCCATTGTAAAAAAGGTATTGGTATAAATTGTTTCATAAAACATTGAATTGTGACTTTGTCTTTACTTATAACCATATGGGGTTTATTCTCAAATGTACGCCATCTTAAGCATATATCATTACATAACTATATTGAGCATTTTACGCTCTCTACTTGCTGCTGAAATGAAGCACTGGTATTGAACTGTATTTACCGAGCTGCCTTGGGTGCATTCAGTAACGGATGTATTAGGAATTCCCATTGAGGTAGACATGCTGTCACTGAAACTATAGATTAAGTGAACAGCGTCCTTCATGTGGAAATGAAATTAACAGCTGACCAAGTGATTAGTTTGCATCGATACACAGACCATGCAGATATTTGGGGTAAACACATGGACAGGTAAAAAAATCTACGTAGCCCTGAAGAGTATACATGTATTGACGAATGGATACCCTAGTTAGTCTCTTACCATAACTGATTTCATTCTTATTGTTAAGACATTCAAACACTTTGGGGTTAAGGTCAAATGAGCAAGTATAAATACAGATATTTATTAAGAGCAACATTAGTTTTGAGGAGATAGGATCTTGATTGCTTTATGTGAGCAATGAACATAGAATTCTGCATTGTGGAGACGAAGCATGCAAACTCGATTACATATTGATGCTTTGATATGGAATTTGTATTCACTTGATTAAAGTCCAAAATACACTGACCCATCGATGCTCATCAGTCCATACATTCTGTATCATGAAAAAAAGACCATGGCAATTTCAGTCATTGATTGCATCCTGACAGTAGAACTACTGGTGGATGATGTTGCATGGAAGGCAATGGATTATAACTACCTGGTCCAGAGCCAAAACCAAAGGAATATTTGTTCAATGTTTTGCTGAGAATTGTGGCATTAAACGCTGAAACTAAGCATAGTAGCCAACGCAACAATTGTAATCGACAGAAATGCTCTTTGAAATATTGAACCAAAGTCAAACAAAATGGTATTGATCCCGTGCATTCCGGTGGGTGCATTCCGGGGGATGCATCGTCCATGATTTGGACCCCTCCTTGATACTTATGTTGAGCAATGAACTCGAAAAAAACTTCTGCAACGTAATATTCTGTCCTGAACTGAACAATCCTCATCTGCTCACATGGAGAACGTCTCGTGGTGGAACTAGCCAATTACTTTTGGCGTTATGTCGTACGTCAGTGGTCATTACGCATATCTAATATATTTGTCACCCTGAATCCACCAAAGAGACGGATCACTGGCGCCGACGAGTAAACGAAGTGGCTTGATAAGACTGCTTTATTTACATTCGCATTTCAATATACATAAGGGTTTCCAAATCTTTACCCCGGGGGTGCCTCTCGCTCCGCTCCGGTCCCTAAACCCGAAGGTCGAGCATCAAGTGAGTTCGTTGAGCATGAGACCCTAACGTTGGAATCTATACCTTATTGTTGGAATCCGTAGTTTATTATCCAATAATATCCGAAAAAGACACATTAGATTCCGCACTTCCCAATTTTGACAAACAGATCTCAAATGCTCCACGACGCACAGCAAGGGTTACAATTTATCATAATGTCATTATTAATGATAAGTGCAGTAGACTAATATACCATTCGACATTCAATATGGGTTTGCGACAAATATAATATCTTATACTTATGTAAAAGAAAAGTTACAACATATTATAGTTGGGAACCGATGAGATGTTACTTAGACAGAATTAGTGAACTTAGATTATGTCATTTGGGTCAAAAGTGTAAAACAGCAACGTAAAGACTAGCCGCGCACGACGGTAATATAAATAAATACGTCGTGCACGGCTACGTAAAGATTTATTTTGGTTATCAGAAGAAAAATCGGTGAAATGATACCAGGGCTAGTTGATATAAGATAATTACTAATAAGAGTGTTAATTGTCCTCGATGCTAGTTTTTTTTCCCGACCGGTAAGCATATGCTGAAGCAGTAATGCTGAAGAGCCTCACACCCTATCTATAACCCGGAACCCATCACATCACACGGCCGGGATTCACACCGCTTCTGCGCAGCAAAACCACACAGTTCGAGTTGGAACCAATAGACACTATGATGAACATGTGAGCAGCGAAATCATTATGATACAGATGAATGCCGGGATACGATGCACCTCATTGAGTTCGCGATGCGTAAATTCTGCCTCAGCAGTTGTGATTATGAAAACAATGAAAACAACCAGTGCTTATGGCCGTGTAAATTCAACATAAAAAATGTAATGTGCGCAGAACGAGAAGTTCGTACCGCAACGATAAATATGTGACATGACGCAACACAACAACATGTTTGACCTATTTCCGAGTCAAAATGAAAGCGAAAGTTTGAATTCTAACAAGTCGTTCAACAAACTCAACGAAATTGTCTTGTTAAGGGGGGTTTCTGAGCTCCCAGGAAACGCCGAGTTCGCGGATAGTACAGAGCTTCCCCCCATGGGAAGACTGCTGTCAAATTACAAAACGCAGCTTGTTGCTTCTGGAGCAGATGCAGACATCGAAACTTCTCCTCTGACAGCCTGCACTGTTTTCGATCTCTCACGTCCGTGCGAGGAAACCTGCAGTAGCAAACTATCATCCCTAGATCCTCACCCTTACATGGTGATATCCGCATTAATAACAATTGGAGGCGAGGTAACTTGCCTGGTGCGGTTGCAGCCAGTGGCAGTGGGGCATCCACGGGTTTATACCTCGCTGAACCAGCGGTGCCACCGAGACAGCGGCATCTCAGATCTCGCAACTGAGTGGCTGGGCGTGAAGGGTTAAGCTTTTCAACGACGTCACTGGATAAGTAGTAAGCAGGTGTTGTAGAATTCGGACAACATGGATCAAATGAAAACAGGTACGCAAATTAATATATATATATATATATATATATATATATATATATATATATATATATATATATATATATATATATATATAGATATATATATATATATATATATATATATATATATATATATATATATATATGATATATATATAAAATATGCCTGATCATATATATATATATATATATTCATTTACATATGTATTTATACATATTCATTTACATATATATATATATATATATAGAGAGATATATATATATATATATATATATATATATATATATATATATATATATATATATATATATATATATATATATATATATATAGATATTTATATATATATATTTATATATTGTATGTATGTATATATCTATGTATGTCTATATATATATATATCTCTATCTATATATATATATATATATATATATCTCTCTCTATATATATATATATCTCTCTCTATATATATATATATATATATATCTGTATATGTGTGTGTGTGTGTGTGTTTGCGTGTGGGGTGGGGGGGGGGCTTATTATGCCTGATCATGCCCATGTTTGTTTTGGTCATAGTTAGGTATTTATTGTTTGGCTTTGTTTTGTCCATATATTTATTGGTCAAACCTCTGTTTATATTGACTCAAGTTTGTATTGGTTGTACCTATCATGTTCGTATTGGTTAAACACTTTTTTTTTGTACGGTTCATTTCGGCATTATGCTTTTCGGTCCGTTGATGTGTAATTTCCCTTTTAGAGCTATTGGCTAAATAAGGAAAAGATTTAACATCACCAATTGGTCGCTTGATTACTGCAGTTGATCGGACGAGAAGCTCCACGGGGTTGGTGAACGCTTCGCCAGGTAGCGTCAACGTCGGTCTGACCCTCCTGACCGCCATCTTGGTTGTCACGCTCGTGGCTTCTCTCGTCTGCCTCCTCCTCAAATGTCGTGAGGACGGTGCTACCTTATTCACGCTTTTAAGAGCGGGGTTTACCAACCTGAAGACGTCCCTGGTACGAGTCAGGCGAAAACTTTGTGGATTCCGGCACCAGAAAGAGGATGCAACTCCCCCGGATGTGGGCGGGGCTGAATATGCTCAGGTGGAGGTGTCAGTCGTCACGGAAGAAGTGGAAGAGGGTTGTCAGCCGGCTTTTGTATGATCAAGATCCACATGGTCGGTAACGTGAAACCATTCGTCCGGATTTATGTTTGAATGAATAAAATCAAGTTGCAGGACAATTATACTAGTTGCACATCACTACTGTTTAACGGTTGGCTGCTGCTGCGTGTATTATACTATTGGTGTTGTCAGATTGCAGGACAAAACAAAAAGGGAAACAAGTACCCCACTGACCTCACGTATATACGAGCATATAAAACTACTTATTATGACCTCCCGGTGACTTATTACCCATGTATATTTATCGAAATCAGGTGGGCTTCTAGGACAAGTATATTGCTTACTCTGGGATCAACTGTTACACCTGCGTATCTTTCAAATTCAATACTACATAATCCTATGCCTGTCAAAGCAGTGCCATTTTGATTGAGTTACTTGACCTATGAAATGCAGTATATATGTTAAAATAAATAATCAATAAAGTCGAATTTGTTACTTTTGTATGCATTATTTTCATTTGTTACCCACAACGAAACTAAATACAAACATAATAAATAAGTAAATAAACAAGGTTTATAAATAGGTAGAGATTCTTACATTAAGGCTTGTCTATTATTTTCGTCCGATTAGTCGTTACGTCATGTACGGGTATTTAATATTTAATGAAACTTGCTACTGAATCGACCGTTCTGCTTGTGATAATAATTTCTGCAAAATTCTTACAGAGGAATAAATTTCGAGGTAATGATCCCGCAGCTGACATAGTCTCTCATACTGACTTGATCGTTGACGAGGACCAACTATCAGTGATTATTAGTCAAGGTCCCCTAGCCTGTTGGCTGCGGGCCCTGTTTACATGTTAATGATTTTCAATAGTCTCGCCAACAGGCGAGAAGCGTAGCGGAACCCCTGGAGTCTGGGGCGCAGACTAAGTGATTATAGAGGCCTATTATTATTGTGTATCCGATTTTGACTACCTGATAAAATGAGCTGCTTAGTAGAACACGGTCCTTGAAATTTGTGTCACTACATAATTTTATTGAAATGTACTTTTATATTAGTATCCCAATCGGGAAATAGTTCACACTCAATAACGCTTGGGCATTCGCTATGGAACTTCATTACAAATCCTCAAATGGAATTGTTCAACATAATCATCGTTTGTTTCCTTTATAAGTGCGCCAAGTAAGAGCTAATTCACACCAATGTCTCTTGAGCTTGCGTCAACATACTTAAGATGGACAAATGGTTTTCGTAAAAGTTTTTTTTGTGAAGCTTTACAGGTCCATGTTTTATCTGTGGAGAACATCATTCCTCATTTCACCACATTCATTGACCTTACTCTGACAAGCGTAGGATTAAGAAGACCCCGGTTTCTCCTGATAACCCTAAACCCCAACCTCCTCATTTGGCTGTCCAGCCAAGCCTTGGACGTGCCATTAATAATACGACCATGCACAAAGGTTCCATGCTGCATCACCGTACCTGGTGTGACGTGATTGAGGCCATGGCTTCTGTCTATTGCAATTAAGCTCATGACAGTAATTGGTGGTCCCGGTCAGTGTGGGCGGTGATGGTCAAGAAGTTTGAACGAGGTCGTTGCTTTAGATGGAGTGGGTGAGTTGGGGATGATAAGACACTTGCCAGATCGATTTCATCCATGGCTAATCTCCCCCCATTCAGAAGTAAACGATGTTAGTAGTAAAAGGCTCCTTCGTACAATATAGAGATTCAGGTTAAGCTAAATTTAGGAAGAAAGGTCAAAACAAACAAGCTACTACGCGCGTATATTACCCACATATATAGAGCAGCATCGCAGGTTGGACGCCGTTGTATTCCCGACCACTAACGAACGATCTCAACAAAATAAGACAACTTTCAGAAAGAGACATTCAAGTATAAATTTCTGACATAGGAGCGGACATTTTGGCTGCTGTCGTGTGCTCCTCTCGACGGCGTCAGACCCGGCCAGCTCGGAGGATACGTCAGCAAGTAGGAACAATATACAGGCGAGAAACTGATTTTTAACGCATAACTTGGCGACTGCATTGAACAAAGTGATATTAGCACGATATTGGTTTGATTCTGTATGTATTTACCTAGCTAATGAACAGGTAATACAGGTAAACTGGCTTTGCTAATTTAAAATCGTTTGGAAATAGGCAAACATGTATTTTCTCATTTGCCCGCACTGCAAACTCGGGTGATTGCTGGTGTTAAGGTGTATGCATGAAACAGGATATAACGATGCAGAATTTTCGACAACGACTAGGCGGTGTTTCGTATGATATTTTTGTTAAACGCATGACCACAAAACACAAGTACCGACGTTAATTTAATTTCCCCAAAATTGGACATTTCTAGTTCATGAAATCGTCTGACTATCTTAATTTTATAATATGCAGATTGGTTGTCGGAATCTACAAGATGTTTTGGCTTCGTATCCACGTTGAGATGAATGTTTTGTGATTCTATACCACATTAAGCAGTGGACAAATGTGAAGGAGCAATAATGGTTTTATTCATTGTAACGTGGTTTGTATTGAAGTCTCATCCCACAGCAGGCAATATGGCTGCGAGCTGCAAGTAAGGCCATCTATTGAATAATGACACCAACCCAAGTTTAGCCATTAATAAATCCCTATAGTCACATCATTTAGTTTAATAATTCATGTAAAATCTTCATTCAAAGCTATCATTAACTTTCTTTTAGTATTTTCCATTTGTAAGTTGTTTCAGCTCTATGCAGTATATCTGTTCAAGCATTTGTTCCGATAAACTCTAATATATAGTGTATTATATGTTACTTGCAGGTACAATGCATCTCAGGGCTTTTTGTCTCATGCTCTCCGCTTTGCTAGCACTTACCTCCTGGGAAGCAAATGGAGAGTCACGTATCCCTGTTACATCAAAGCGAACCTTTATCAAGGAAGGGCAACCAACGTCGAGAATCAGACGAGTGAGAAATAGACGTTTGGCGGGGGCAGATATGACCTTCTGGTCAAACCAGTCCCCCGCAATCGCACAGGCATCTCAGGATACTATTCGTGCTAACAAATGGAAACATGAATATAAGACTCAAAACTTACTATTACATCATGTAGCGGAACCCGGCGGCTCTATGACATATGTAGAAAGCGGTATTAATAACCCTGGTACAGGAAGACTTGATACTCGACAAGACGTCAGAATAAACAGAGTGGACAATCGACGCGAATTGAAACCAAGAATCACAAGCACAAGGAGAAATAAAAAGAACATCCAAAGCATATTACCAGGCACTACGAGAGTTGACTCTGACTCAGAGGAAGTTCGTGTTGAGAAACAATTAGCGTCTGTTGGTACCAGGAGAGATAATACACTGAGCAAAAGATTAGTGGCTGAAACAACGAGAGTGGATGCTGGCTATAGACAAAACACAAGGAGAGTAGGCGCTGACACAAGACGGAACCCAAGACGAGTCGAAGCTGACACAAGAACGGTCGAGGCTGATAGACGACAGAGCACGCGAAGATTCGGGGCTGACACAAATAAGAGTACAATAAGAGTCGAAGCTGACGGAGGACAAAACACTAGAACAGTCGTGGCTGACACAAGACGGAACACAAGAAGAGTCGAGGCTGACACAAGACACAACACAAGAAAAGTAGGTACTGACACAAGACAGAACACTAGAAGTGTCGAGGCTGACACAAGACACAACACAAGAAGAGTAGGTACTGACACAAGACAGAACACTAGAAGTGTCGAGGCTGACACAAGACAGAGCACAAGAAGAGTCGAGGCTGACACAAGACACAACACAAGAAGAGTCGAGGCTGACACAAGGCACAACATAAGAAGAGTCGAGGCTGACACAAGACACATCACAAGAAGAGTCGAGGCTGACACAAGACATAACACAAGAAGAGTCGATGCTGACACAAGAAGAGTCGAAGCTGACACAAGACACAACACAAGAAGAGTCGAGGCTGATACAAAACTGAACACAAGAAGAGTCGAGACTGACACAAGACAGAACACAAGAAGGGTTGATGCAGACACAAGACAGAACACTAGAAGTGTCGAGGCTGACACAAGACAGAACACAAGAAGAGTCGAGGCCGACTCTAGACGGAACACAAGAAGAGTCGAGGCTGACACAAGACAGAACACTAGAAGTGTCGAGGCCGACTCAAGACGGAACACAAGAAGAGTCGAGTCTGACGCAAGACAGAACACAAGAAGAGTCGAGTCTGACACAAGACAGAACACAAGAAGAGTCGAGGCTGATACAAAACTGAACACAAGAAGAGTCGAGACCGACACAAGCCAGAAAACAAGAAGAGTCGAGACTGACACAAGACAGAACATAAGAAGAGTCGATGCTGACACAAGAAGAGTCGAGGCTAACACAAGACTGAACATAAGAACAGTTCAGGCTGACACAAGACAGAGCAAAAGAAGAATCGAGGCCGTCAAAAGACAGAACACTGGAAGAGTCGAGGCTGATACAAAACTTAACTCAGGAAGAGTTGAGCCTGACACAAGACAGAACGCAAGAAGTATTGAGGCTGACACAGGACAGAACACAGGAAGGGTTGATGCAGACACAAGAGAGAACACAAGAAGAGTCGAGGCTGACACAAGACAGAGCACAAGAAGGATAGAGGCTGACACAAGAAGAGTCAAGGCTGACACAAGACAGAACACTAGAAGTGTCGAGGCTGACTCTAGACGGAACACAAGAAGAGTCGAGGCTGACACAAGACAGAACACTAGAAGTGTCGAGGCCGACTCAAGATGGAACACAAGAAGAGTCGAGGCTGACACAAGACAGAACACTAGAAGTGTCGAGGCTGACTCACGACGGAACACAAGAAGAGTCGAGGCTGATACAAAACTGAACTCAAGAAGAATTGAGGCTGACACAAGACAGAACACAAGAAGAATTGAGGCTGACACAAGACAGCACACAAGAAGGATTGAGGCTGACACAAGGAGAGTCGCGGATGACGCCAGACAGAACACTAGAAGAATCGATGCTGACACAAGACAGAACACAAGAAGAATCGATGCTATCAAAAGACAGAAAACCGGAAGAGTCGGGGCCTATGTAAGAAAAGCAGGGGAGCGGTACTCCGATACAGGGCTGGTTGCTAGACAGGCGATAGTTAACTCAGCAATACCCGAGACAGGTCAATTCAAAGGTCAGATACAAACGTTCCAGTCCGGTATGGAGGAGCAAGTGGTCATGATGCTTACTCAACACCCCGTGAAAGATGTCCACGTCATACCCGTTGTATCTAATGCCATGGTAGCCACCGAGGGGCGATGGTATTGGAGATTATCAAGCCATGACGTCATACAGATGGACAGCATTGGGAACGGCCAGAATGTCATAACAAGCAACAGGAACAGCACAATAAGCGCCTCTGCACAATTTACTGATCAGGTTATATCGTCTAAGATATTACAAGCTGCTTTTGCAAATGCATATACAACTATTTTCTTGTCTCATGTAACCCTTAATGAGAATGACGTGTTGTCCTTTGTATATTAACAGGTGCAAACAAGAAATACAATACATACAAAACCTTACCCTCTGTCTGAATTCAGAAGGTATAGTAATTTGAAAATATGTATTTCCACAAGTATGTGTGAAATTGGTTGTTGACTCCAAATCAAACATAATTCAAGCATAATTCCATCTTGTGATTGAATATAGGAACGCGTGGAGCTACAGCGACCTGGCCAAGACAGTTATGATGGGGGCTGCATCTTTGTTGATGTTCCGCTCCACCAAGAGCCCATGAAGTGGGTACGTCATCGAAATCTGCTTAGAACATCATTATAAGTTGGTAGGCGAGGAGTGGATGCATCCGCATGTCACGTGATGTAAACGCATATAGTGTCGCGTGAATAGGAGCCTCCCTCATGGGTCACATGGGTAACATGGTGACGCTCCATGGAACGAAAGCAACTGTACAAAGATAAATTATGTAGAAAACTGTTGAATTTAAGACGATTGCTATTCATGCAGTGTACGGCGTTTTGCTATAGATATTAGACGTAATTTTAACACATTCTCTATGATGTGGCATTTTCTGTTGGAAATATATTTAATCACATTCTAAAGTTTAGCTAGCAGATGAAACAAACCAATTACTCAACATAATGGATGAAATAAAGACAATTATACTTGTGTTAGTGGATTTGTTCCTTTTATGAGATCACCACAATGTAAATTGAACATATCAATATATACACGATACCGAGTTGTCACGATCTGTCTTATCACAAAGAGATCATCAATCGCAGTTACCAAAGACCAATAAGGCATGGCATTCATAAATGATGACTCCTGCTTTGACTTGTCTCTGAGTTACGGACGCTGAACGGGTCGCATTCAATAAACATAACAATGACCGATGTTTCAAGTCTCATGAGAAACCACCCAAAAACGTGACACACCCAAATGTCCCGGTTGTCATGTCGTGCCGTTATCAACCGGTAATGCGCAGGCAAGTTCCTGGGTGTATCGCTTATGACACCCCGAAATGTTAAAGGAGTACTGCAGCCAAGCAAGAATTTACGATTGTGAAGGATATCGAGGAGCAGATTGTTTAGAGAGGCAGCATTGAACAAGTTTTTAACATTGAAACAAACTCGACAGCTTCTGTTATGATCAGAATATTTGTCACGAGTTATCTGTTCATTTATCGTTGGTATTTAATATGATGGTGTTACATTCATATGTTCTGCCGAGTATGTCAATGCCATCACTAATACCTATGCACCCCTAACCCCACACAGAAGGAAATCGTCGACTAACAGAACGATAACAGGTCGATACATTTTGAGTCAGCTTCTGTATTCTATATTTTTGCAACTCACAGCTTTCTACTACAAAGAAGTGGTGATCATTGTGTTTGCTTTTTGGTAAGTCCCATCAACCATTCAATGAAGGTTTGTAAGGCAAGTAATTGTGGACTACAACGTTACTTTTGGGTTTAGTGTGAGATATCGATTGACTTGCATGATTATTTTGATGAATTACATAAGCATCTGCATGAATGTTAACATCGATGCTCATAGAATGCTTCGAAGTTTCGACGAATTAACAAGTAAATTCAGTATTAAGTTCAATTCGGGCAATAGCAGGACATGTCAAAATATTTCACGATAAATAAATATGCAATCCTACCAGAAAACAATCTGTGCTCTTGGGAATGCTATTGGTTACGGCTTAAACGAAGATGATTTCTGGCTTGTTTGTAGCTTAACGGAAAGAGCTTATACCTACGCTAAGAGGGCTCACACCCGACTAAACATGTGAGCACGCCATCTTTGGACAGCTCACCGCATATTATGCTTTTGTTTATCAAATGAGCGTGTTGGATATGCTCACAACTAAGTCTGAATGAGCTCTCACGGCGCAGCTATAAGCTCAACACAAATATCATAACGTCTGGGGTTGGGGATTCAGTGATTATGTTGTACTAAGTTTGATCAAAGAGCTTGAAGCTACGTTAAGAGGGCTCACTCCGACTACCTATGCGGTGAATATGCAAATGAGTGAAATACACGCCTCTCGTCAAGTAGCACTAGCACACAACCAACTAAAGCACCAGAGACTGGTGATCATACGTTTCAGCGATCAGCCCTTTGAGTCTTCTGATTGGTTGAGGTTCGGCAAGTTCCGTGTTAATCTAAGAGACATCATAAAAAAACTAGCGCGGGGCTCCCTTGTGGTGTATTCACATAATTTGTCAGGTTGAGGCGCGAGTGAGCCCATTTGCATAGCCATAAATTCCTGGTTTCGATTTTGAAACTATTTTTAGTTTTTATGGGTCACCGATTGGACGTGTGAATGATAAACAGGTTATAGGGTACGTTTGTCAGACGAGTATGCCCCCACTCCAAGAACGTTATATCTGCCGTCATTTTAGGGTACGCTTTCTGATGCGACGGCTCATTACCTTCCTTGATCAACTCTTGAATATTTCATATTGTTTTTGCACATATCGGTAGATGTTACTTTCAAGGCAGTCTTTGCTGACACAATGTGATCTGGATCAAACAAACATCGCCACAACCTTTGTTGAGCTCGTTTTAATAACTGATGACAGTACCTGCAGCAGTGATGCCGAAGCATAGCCCTGTTTAATTTCTTTATCATAATGCTTGTATCATACAAAAGTTTGACTTGTTGATCATAATGTTCGGTACATGGGTTGTATAAAACAAATATTACTATCACCTTGATGATAAAGCAGGCTTCTCTTTCACTAAGCATGACGCACACATATATAAAATTTGATACTTCGAAACTTTACAAGTTTAAAGCAGAGTAAATTTCACCAAATCGGTAGAAAATCACTTGATTGACGCAACTTATAAATTGCAATATCAACATCCTGGAAAGGCTTTGCTGCTGTGTAGCATAAGAAAATGTTTTTATATGTACAAATGCGCATTAATTTGCATAATTATTACAAACACATTACTACCTGATATCTCAAGTAGGTGGCTGATCCGAAATATTTCTGACGGCTCCCTATATTAAATCGTTGTCATACATATTTCTCAGAATGTATTGGGTCATCATCTAAAAGCTATACATTAATGGAGCCACTTAGTCGTTCCCGTGGAGCTCACGCGACGTTTACGTACCCTGACTCAGGCTTCATGTAATCGTCCGATGTTGAATCCAGCGCGTTGTTAACGTGCCCAGTTCCGGCCTTAGGGGTAGCTATTGGCTTCATGTAATCATGGGAGTCAGCAGGGGTTCTGTCATCGATCAATGACGCGATTTCTTCGTATGGTTCATCGCCGGGGATTGATGGAAGGGGGACATTGTCACGTCCCACCGGTGGCAATTCCCCATTAGAAACAAAACCATCCCCTGTTGGCGCTGATATGCTGAGCTTCGGGAGAGTACTTGCCGATATGGGGGCCAGGTCGCTGGGCTGGGTACGGGGGGAAGGTAAGGTTGACGTATCTAGGTTGTAGGACTCTGGTGAAGTTGTGTATTGGTTATGAGCTCTCGATCGGCCAGAACATTCTTTCGGCCTAATGTACAGCAGAAACGCGTATCAAATCTAAATTCAGATAGACATTTCATCTCATCAGTTTCCGTCATATCGCAGAATAACTTGATCCAAAGGACCATACATTCATGGAAAAGAACGCACAATGTGAACAGACGTCCATGGGATGAAAATACGAAAACCCTGAGACTACGTACTCGCTGACGTTCATCTCTTTTTGCGCGGTTGATCTGGCATGGCTCGCACCCAATTCGTAGAGACAACAGGTACACGCAATCAACATGGCGAGTAGAAAGAGTGCCATGAGACCATAGTAAATGTACGACAGTATGGTCAAAAGCGCCAGCTCTGTTACACAACCAGAAATCTCAATTCACTTTTCTCTAATCGATAATAGTTCAATTCAACAAAGTTGTGAATGTTCCGATTACTAGTATTTGCAATTTGTACCCCACCCAGCATTCCCTCGTGGGTGGTATGTGCTTTTCTGTGCTTATTTAATGGAATGACAAATCAATTGTCAAGTCGTTTTTCAGAAAAAGTAATTCTACTGCATTAATACGTAAGTTGTCATTGGTCAATTCAAAAATATTATAACTAGCCAAATGGAGCCATAACATAATCGGTTGGATTGTATAGTTGCGCAAGACATGAATACTTGATCATTTCTTTGTAGATAGATGTATATCTACCTGGTGTTGGTTTCGGGGTTGCTACAAACACAAGCAAAACAGAAATTCAACTGCATTAATACGTAAGTTGTCATTGGTCAATTCAAAAAAATTATAACTAGCCAAATGGAGTCATAACATAATCGTTTAGATTGTATAGTTGTGCAAGACATATGAATACTTGATCATTTCTTTGTAGATAGATGTATATCTACCTGGTGTTGGTTTCGGGGTTGCTTCAAACACAAGTAAAACAGAAATTCAACTGAAAATGACATTTTACTTCTAAGATTGGTATAAGTTGGTAGGTAGAGATGAAATGAATATAGCACTTTTGAGCATTGCTATACTTACTGACATACTGATTTGGCAAAAGAAATCTTGAGTTGTTGAGCATACGCACGACATAGGTTGAGCACAGGCAGGTATGCAGAGTTCTTGATTGACTGTCGGTTGCATGACGTCACCTGACAACAATAGCAAGCCAAACATTTTTGATCAAATGCAACAAATGTCTTAACATTTCTCCTCGCTGCCATCAAATTGCAGTGGCTCCACCGCTTCAACCCAATTCGTGAAGTTTCTTTCTTTTTAACCATGTTATAATTATTGACAGCCTTGGTGCTCCCTGTAATGCATGACTCACTTTGATTCTGTTACACAACTTATATATATATATACAATCTCGGGCATCACATAGCACACGACATAACACAGCACCCCTTCAACACTGGGACTCCTGTCAGGAAGCAGTGATAAAACACCGTTTGCCTGATTCTGTTCTTTCTTTTCTAGGTACTATCGATTGGTCACTCATGGGGTACAAAGATTTAGACAACGGCTCGCAAAAAAATCTCGCCTAAATCGTCTTATGTATGAGCTTATTGTGTCCGATATCAATTAAAAATATGTCATTCTGCCTAACAAAACCAACCGCCCCGACATTTGCCACACGAGCTCTGATTGGTCTTACGATAGCTAACACTTTTTTTCAGTCAAAAAGGGTTTCTGTGCGCATAGAAGATAGCTGCGACAGGGCCAGTGATGAAGATGCGCGTGCAGTGTACAGACGTTCGCCGAATGCGCCTTGGTCTGAGGCTCGGCCAAGGTCGGGGCATGGAAAACAGACGACAACATTCGGTGACAAATATTAGAGAGTCTTGCAAAATGTAGCGAAAAACAAGATGAGAATGACACATCAGTTGATTGTTTGTGAATATTAAAGTTTTATCTGAGAATTGGAAACTATGACTGCACAGAAAATAAAATCTTAACACCTGTCGATAGTTATTATTTTAGCAATAATCTGTAGACGACATTGAAAAATACGGCGCAAATGCGTCAAATAAATGGCGATCGACCCACGATACCGGCTGGTATTCGGCGTACTCCGGCACTGAACAAACGAACACACCTATTCTGGCGTGATCTGCTGCGGTATGGAGTGAGCACAATGGAAACTTAAATAGTTGTTAGTTTAGTGACACTGATTGAGTTAGGGCGTTATTGAGTTAAGGGTAGTGTAGAATTTAATATTACTTCAATGAATGTAACCATTTACGTAATGCAAGCGTTAAGAAGTACTTTTAAGGTTTTCTTTCATACATGATAATTTCGTTTGGAACATAGTTCTATTAGCTAATATATGGGTTATATCTATGCCAAACTAAATATTTTTCACTGTCTTTGTTCATAATGTCACCCCGGGTCTGTCATCATAGCCTGACAAAAATTGAAAAAGGTTTTTTTTGGATTTTGTGTTGCGTGTACGATACGAAAGTGCAATTTCTTTGAATCAATGGGCCTGTTTTCATATATATATTAGAATGACATATTTACGAAAAAGTACACAGTTACCTCCCCAAAAATCTGTTACGGGTCGACCAACTCAATCACTGCCACCTACCCAACACAGAAGTGAACCCTTAAGAAGGGATATGTTATGCGAGCGTCATGCATCAGTGACTCCGAAATGATTCACGCCCAACCCCGATCCTCTGAGAAACATCTCACATTGAAATTATTCTAGAGCCAAGTGAGCTGGGTGTCCTTTAAGAACCAAAGAAAAAATTATTTGAATGGCCGGTTAAAAAGCGAAGCGCGTTTACCGCGCGTTACATCCTGATTGAATGAAGCATGCGATGACCAGGTCATTTTTAGATCGATAGATTCGCGCTGATTTCGTTAGACGGTTTTCGTATAAAACGAGCTTGCAATTAATATAGGGTTGATATCCATTCATAAGGTACTGTTCTTGTATGCTTATACAAAAAAAAGATTGGTTGTTTTCGTACTTACGTTAACTACACGAAATCACGTAATGAATTTACCTGAGGAGTTTGTGTTCGTAGAAGATATATTTTGGACAAATTCTATCCATTCAGTCAAATTTTTGTAGCACGATGCATCAGTTACAATCTCATCCTTGAACAATCTATCGTTGATGCTATCGCCCACATCCAGGCCGTAGATGCTAAGGTCACGATCAGGGTCCTCAGTACTGTTACTGGAGGAGTTCTTTCCCAAGATGACATCTGAGGCGTCCGTAATGACGATGACGTCAAGAGGTACGTCATCCCTGTCAGCGTCTGGTATATCCAAGGCACGGTCGAGCGCAGCTGTTATACAGATAATATAAGGGAACTAGCCTATTAAATGAACCATGCAGTGCATGGTTAATTGTAAAGCACGTCAGCCTGTGGTTCTCGTGATATAGAGAAAGATTCGATTGGGTGTTAGAGGTACGTGATAACGCGGGTGATAGGGTGAGTGAAGAAGGTGAGTTGCTGTATGAGTGATAACGCGGGTGATAGGGTGAGTGAAAATGGGGAGTTGTTGTATGAGTGATAACGCGGGTGATGGAGTGAGGGAAGATGGTGAGTTGTTGTATAAGAGTTAACGCGGGTGATAAGGCGAGTGAAGAAGATGAGTTGCTGTATGAGTGATAACGCGGGTGATGGAGTGAGTGAAGATGGTGAGTTGTTGTATGAGTGATAACGCGGGTGATAGGGTGAGTGAAGATGGTGAGTTGTTGTATGAGTGATAACGCGAGTGATAGGGTGAGTGAAGATGGTGAGTTGCTGTATGAGTGATAACGCGGGTGATAGAGTGAGTGAAGATGGTGAGTTGTTGTATGAGTGATAACGCGGGTGATAGGGTGAGTGAAGAAGGTGAGTTGTTGTATGAGTGATAATGCGGGTGATAGGGTGAGTGAAGATAACGTTGTATGAGTGATAATGGGTGATAGGGTGAGTGAAGAAGGTGAGTCGTTGTATGAGTGATAACGCGGGTGATAGGGTGAGTGAAGAAGGTGAGCTGTTGTATGAGTGATAACGCGGGTGATAGGGTGAGTGAAGATGGTGATCTGTTGTATGAGTGAATACGCAGGTGATAGGGTGAGTGAAGAAGGTGAGTTGTTGTATGAGTGATAACGCGGGTGATAGGGTGAGTGAAGATGGTGAGTCGTTGTATGAGTGATAACGCGGGTGATAGGGTGAGTGAAGAAGGTGAGTTTGTTGTATGAGGGTGATAACGCGGGTGATAGGGTGAGTGAAGAGGTGAGTGTTGTATGAGTGATAACGCGGGTGATAGGGTGAGTGAAGAAGGTGAGTTGTTGTATGAGTGATAACGCGGGTGATAGGGTGAGTGAAGAAGGTGAGTTGTTGTATGAGTGATAACGCGGGTGATAGGGTGAGTGAAGATGGTGAGTCGTTGTATGAGTGATAACGCGGGTGATAGGGTGAGTGAAGAAGGTGAGTTGTTGTATGAGTGATAACGCGGGTGATAGGGTGAGTGAAGAAGGTGAGTTGTTGTTGAGTGATGAATGAGTTATGATGATAACGCGGGTGATAGGGTGAGTGAAGATGGTGAGTTGTTGTATGAGTGATAACGCGGGTGATAGGGTGAGTTGTTGTATGAGTGATAACGCGGGTGATAGATGAGTGAAGATGTTGTTGTATGAGTGATAACGCGGGTGATATGATAACGCGGGTGAGTGGGTGAGTGAAGATGGTGAGTTGTTGTATGAGTGATAACGCGGGTGATAGGGTGAGTGAAGAAGGTGAGTTGGTGTTGTATGAGTGATAAACGCGGGTGATAGGGTGAGTGAAGATGGTGAGTTGTTGTATGAGTGATAACGATAGGGTGAGTGAAGATGGTGAGTTGTTGTATGAGTGATAACGCGGGTGATGATAGGGTGAGTGAAGAAGGTGAGTTGTTGTATGAGTGATAACGCGGGGTGATAGGGTGAGTGAAGAAACGTGAGTTTGATAGGTTGTATGAGTGAGTGATACGCGGGGGATGATAGGGTGAGTGAAGAAGGTGAGTTGTTGTATGAGTGATAACGCGGGTGATAGGGTGAGTGAAGATGGTGAGTTGTTGTATGAGTGATAACGAGGGTGATAGGGTGAGTGAAGAAGGTGAGACTTGTTGTATGAGTGATAACGCGGGAGATAGGGTGAGTGAAGATAATGAGTTGTTGTATGAGTGATAACGCGGGTGATATGAGTGATGAGTGAAGAAGTGAGTTGTTGTATGAGTGATGAGTGATAACGGGTGATAGGGTGAGTGAAGATGGTGAGTTGTTGTATGAGTGATAACGCGGGTGATAGTGATGAAGCGGGTGAGTTGGGTGAGTGAAGATGGTGAGTTGATGTATGAGTGATAACGCGAGTGATAGTTGAGTGAAGATGGTGAGTTGTTGTATGAGTGATAACGCGGGTGATAGGGTGAGTGAAGAAGGTGAGTTGTTGTATGAGTGATAACGCGGGTGATAGGGTGAGTGAAGATGGTGAGTTGTTGTATGAGTGATAACGCGGGTGATAGGTGAGTGAAGAAGGTGAGTTGTTGTATGAGTGATAACGCGGGGATGATAGGGTGAGTGAAGAAGAAGGTGAGTTGTTGTATGAGTGATAACGCGGGGATAGGGTGAGTGAAGATTGTGAGTTGTTGTATGAGTGATAACGCGGGTGATAGGGTGAGTGAAGATGGTGAGTTGTTGTATGAGTGATAACGCGGGTGATAGGGTTAGTGAAGAAGGTGAGTCGTTGTATGAGTGATAACGCGGGTGATAGGGTGAGTGAAGAAGGTGAGTTGTTGTATGAGTGATAACGCGGGTGATAGGGTGAGTGAAGATAATGAGTTGTTGTATGAGTGATAACGCGGGTGATAGGGTGAGTGAAGATAATGAGTTGTTGTATGAGTGATAACGCGGTGATAGGGTGAGTGAAGAAGGTGAGTTGTTGTATGAGTGATAACGCGGGGTGATAGGGTGAGTGAAGAAGGTGAGTTGTTGTGTATGAGTGATAACGCGGGTGATAGGGTGAGTGAAGAAGGTGAGTTGTTGTATGAGTGATAACGCGGGTGATAGGGTGAGTGAAGAAGGTGAGTTGTTGTATGAGTGATAACGCGGGTGATAGGGTGAGTGAAGATAGGTGAGTTGTTGTATGAGTGATAACGCGGGTGATAGGGTGAGTGAGAGGTGATGGTGAGTTGTGATGTATGAGTGATAACGCGGGTGATAGGGTGAGTGAAGATGGTGAGTTGTGAGTGTTGTGATAGAGTGATAACGCGCGGGTGATAGGGTGAGTGAAGAAGGTGAGTTGTTGTATGAGTGATAACGCGGGTGATAGGGTGAGTGAAGAAGGTGAGTTGTTGTATGAGTGATAACGCGGGTGATAGGGTGAGTGAAGATGGTGAGTTGTTGTATGAGTGTTAACGCGGGTGATAGGATGAGTGAAGAAGGTCTGTTGTTGTATGAGTGATAACGCGGGTGATAGGGTGAGTGAAGAAGGTGAGTTGTTGTATGAGTGATAACGCGGGTGATAGGGTGAGTGAAGAAGGTGAGTTGTTGTATGAGTGATAACGCGGGTGATAGGGTGAGTGAAGAAGGTCTGTTGTTGTATGAGTGATAACGCGGGTGATAGGGTGAGTGAAGAAGGTGAGTTGTTGTATGAGTGATAACGCGGGTGATAGGGTGAGTGAAGATGGTGAGTTGTTGTATGAGTGTTAACGCGGGTGATAGGATGAGTGAAGAAGGTCTGTTGTTGTATGAGTGATAACGCGGGTGATAGGGTGAGTGAAGAAGGTGAGTTGTTGTATGAGTGATAACGCGGGTGATAGGGTGAGTGAAGAAGGTGAGTTGTTGTATGAGTGTTAACGCGGGTGATAGGGTGAGTGAAGAAGGTCTGTTGTTGTATGAGTGATAACGCGGGTGATAGGGTGAGTGAAGAAGGTGAGTTGTTGTATGAGTGATAACGCGGGTGATAGGGTGAGTGAAGATGGTGAGTTGATGTATGAGTGATAACGCGGGTGATAGAGTTATTGAAGAGGTGAGTTGTTGTACGAGTGATGATAATACGGGTAATAACGCATCATTTCTCATTACTTTCTGTACAAGTTTGATTTGCAGACGCACCTTGCAGATTGCCCTTCCCTCGCTCTTTGTAAGTGATATTTACGAACCAGGGGCTTCTCGGGTCGAAGAACTCACAAGGGTACATGTTCGTGTTGTTTATGCTGTTGATAGGAACTTGGACGTTACTATCAAACGTGACCACAGCGACCCGAGTCTTGTTAGGATCCAGCTCCATAGTTTTCTTGATCAAAGACTCCATTATCACCCGCGATTGGTTGATAAGGTCATTCCCGACCCGTGTGTCGAACACAATGATGACGTCACGTCTGCCACTAAAGTCGAAGGAACATGTGTCGTCTTCGGACAGCGCTCCGTTGAACGTAACTAATCCACACAACACACAGTGCCAAAATACACTTCTGATTAATTCTCGAATCATTGCCATTTGGATGCTATTCGCCTGATGGCAGAGGGATCAACGAGAGACGGAATGGCTCAACCAGTCACACGCTCGATGCACACAACACGTTCTACGATGGGTGAACTCAAACACAAGAGAAACGAATTCTCTGCGATGAATATCCCCCCTACCCTGAGTGAACTGACGTCGTGTTCCGAACCAGTACACTGTGTGTGCTGCTCGTCGGGGTATAACGACTGGTGTTCGTGACTCACGAAAAGCAGCAGACGAAGACGCGATATATTTTAATGACACAAATCTTTCAGTCTAAATAATGAAAGTGCGTTCGCCATTTTTCGCCTGAACCTAACTATTGCCAACACCCTTCCTGCTCTGACATTCCTGCTTGCTACGATTTATATATTCAGTCAGGGTGTTTTTTGTATTGGTCCAACCTGCTTTAACAGCCTTACACCCTGTCTTTTATATGATACGTATCAGCTTGAATCTCACGACATAAATCAGCTATGTCTGTGAACTGATATATTTCCTTGCATCCATAACATATACGTGAATATCGGTGGGGAAAATAGACGAGTTCATTTGTTTGAAATGGTAATTGTGACGTAGGTTCATTAAAGTGGGGATTTTGGTTACCTGGATAAACTAACGACAGACCGGTGAACATATCTAACGAACTTGAGGACGGTTGAACTTAGTCCTACTTTAGTTCAATACCGTAATAGTGAAGAAAAATGGGATTTGGACCCACGCCTGATTATGTGATTTCGACCATTTCAGTTGTTTCCCCACATCGATAGAATGCTGAAGCTCGCTCGCAGCCTTTCTTTATGGAATTATACAATTATTCATCACAGCCACAGCGTCAGCGCTGACAATGACATGGCTGAAGTAGGAGGTTTACGCAGCAATCCAACGTTATGATTCCTATATGGCAATGCACTGGGCTAGGATACCAGATATCACTGAAAGGTTTGTTTGCATGGCCGAGCTAATGTGGCAGGTTGATCATGATACGATCCCAGGATGGATTCAAACGAAGAAGTTAAACTTATCCATCAATGTGAAGGTCGTCGGAATTGATTGCATTCCTGTCCGCAGGAGTTTTACCATTGTGGCTTTTGAACAGGTGTGGCACTGCAAAATAGGTTAGGATTCAACCCGACGGGAATAACCCATATATTATGTCAGAACATTTTGCCATTAGTTGTTATTCATATGACAAAGGTTATATGAAATATTAGGATTTGAAATCAATTTTTTAACAATGAGCTGATAATGCCAACCTGCACAAATCTGTCGCTCACGCCGATACCATAGGGCCGCCAAGGTCGTGTTGTGTATTTGTATAGGTTGTCACATTTCAGGGTAGAACCTGCAATGTCTAGGTCGACAGGTGCACAAGGTAACAAATGTTACAGAGACATTTACGAGTCTATCTACAACTGCTTGGAGCCTGGAGTAACCATGTTTCATAGCTCTAACGTGTCGTTCACAAGAGCTTCTAGCTCGACAAACAACGTTGTGTCCTATATGATGCGTGTCTGGGCGCCGACTCTCCGTCCGTCCGTCCGTCCGTCCGTTGTTCTGTCTGCCGGCGGGTTGCAGGTGTTGGTGGGGGGTGGGGGTGAGGGTGGGGCGGGTGGGGTTCGATATTTCGGGCAGCGACGGATTTCACGATCTCCTCAGATCATCATTTTGGTGATGTCTTCTTGGGACCGATTTCACAATCTAGTTGGATATGGCATAGCGTGTGTTGATTTTTCTGCTGACATTGTCAGTTTGGAGTTTAGTGTAAAGGTCTACAATGTGTTGAGGGTGTTATAATGATTTCCACTGTGATTTTAGGGCTCTTTGAAAGGCGTTTGTAAGCAGCTATTAACTTCCTCCATCCCAGGGTATGAGATGTTATGTATCTAACTTGACGAATCTGTGGTATTATAACACAATTTGGTAATGTGATTTACTGTGATTCACGATGCGATCATCATTAAGTTATTAATACCTCATGTCAACGACCGGTAAACATATTAGGGGTACTGTGTATAATAACAACTGAATGTCAAACAGCGTGGGAAGCGGGTCATATGCAGAATTTTTTTATCATAATTCAACAATTGAACAAACATTGATCCTTTTTCGAAAGCCATAGAAAAACGTCGTTTTTATAGTGAGAGAGGTATAGATATGTTCAAGGACGAGCAAAACAACGACATATATTAGTTAATTAAAAATGGAATAGTGGGCGGACCATCAATCATTTTTCTTCGTAATCACGAAAAAGGAAAAACTTACATTAGACGAGAACAAAACGGAAAAGAAGCGAAGTTGTGTGAAGGAATCGAGGGTTACGATGCAAACACGTTGTATCTGTGGACGCTGTCTCAACCCATGCCAGCCAACTTTCCTATAAGACGACATACACCTGATTTTAAACCGGTACATACCCGAAAACGTGATGTAGCAGACGTTTAGATAGCACTTAACTAAACAGAGTTACCCAAAGATGGTTGGTGCGAAGAAACTCAAACAGTGTATCACTTTCACGGATGTGCATGATATGGATGTCCGTGTCTGAAATTGACCCATAGCCCCGTCAATGGAAAACTAAAGATCGACTTACGTGCCGAAACAGAAAGGGAAAACCCAGTATTTGATAGGGTGAAGTTATAGTGTTGTAGCTGAGTGGGGATGTGAATGGGCGAAAAAACGGAAAACAGTCCCTCAGATCAAAGCTTTTACGTACACCCTAACTCGACCACCACTGGCCTCTTTGACGGAACAACAGATGTTGCCGGTATAAGCGACGGAACCATTTTTTGGAATGGCCGATACGCGTACCAAAAACCCTAAGACTGTTTGGTCATAAGACATTACGTTGTGGTCGTTATGATGTCCATAGCATACACTGGTGTCATAACGACTTTCGTTTTATTTTCTTATTGACGGAATGGCGGACGTTGACAGTGAACTACAAAGGTGCAAAGATATTGCTTGCACTGAAACTTTACCATTAGATATATGATAAGTTAACATGTTATTTAAGAAATTGATATGTGTTATTATGTAATAAATTGATTCATGCTAGGGTATTATGTAATCAACGGATGTGTGCTATGTAAGAAATTGATGTTAAAATTCTGTGTTAGAAATTAAAATAAAATCACAGCTGTATATTTTCAACACGCGTTGTTTAATTGCCCCGAATTAATTATGCCACCAGCTTTTCGTTGGTAGAATAATCGTCGGTAAATACATGGAGCGATTGCTTCAAACAACATCGTCTTTTAAGTAATTCAAACATTAAATGGACGCTAAATAACAAATCTCATTGGTCTTTGTCAAATAAAAGGTACTGACACATACTCATATTATAACTGTAACGGCTGCAATGCTGATGCCACCGGTAATATATTATGGTACACATCTATTGTAACGAAAGGGATCATCTTCGTCTTGGTCTCACCAAGAGTATCCACGGGCTCATCCAAGTTGAAAAAACCAAGAATTATGTGTAAAGAAGCACATATCACTTTCTATTTTTCTTCCCACGCTCCTCTATCTATCAGCCTGCTGTGAATTTCTCCTCCATCTCCCAAGGAGAGACGCTGTAAACAAAACAACCACAAAGTGACAGATAGTAAAAGGCAGCAACCAATGCTACTACATTTACATACAATCAAAATTGACAGACAAAATGACAGATCTATATATTTGCTAGAATACAAAAATATGTATCAAAGTAAAATTTGGTTTCCAATAATCGTTTCAATTTAGATATACAAATGTATGAAGATCCACAATGAAAATACGAAAATGCACAAAATAAAATGCATTGATTTAATTTCTAACGGGTGTCTGTAGTGCTATTTTTTACTATTATTATCGTGGTATTTGTGAAGTTGTCTGGCTAATATAGCAGTTACTGGTTGTACATGCCTTTTGTTTTTTGTGTGAATAGATTAGCAGATACAAATTACACCTCATATGCTGCCGTTGCCCTGAGACATGATCGCGGTCATCTGTTGCGGCCTCGTGTTCTTCTCGACGTGTGAAGCAACTGTCAACTTTCTTCTCTAACAAAGGAGCGTGCAAGCACTTGTGTTGGGAAAATTGTGTACGGACAACAGTGGAAGCTCTCCCTGTTCGACTCGAAAAAATGGATAGCCACGAACGGAGTTGACACCTTAGCCTATGGTTACGTTAATTTGTCAGTAAACTAACGTTGCAGAGTCGGGCCCGTTGGGGGCCGGGCCTAACCTGCCTTTCAGAGATAGCCATAAAATGATGGCAGTCCTGACTAAATTTGCGCTGACTCAAAGCTGAATCGGGCTCAGTCAAAGTGAGCAGGAAAAAAAATTAAAATCCTGTGTAAGCCATAATTTAATGTGTGGTATGAATAAGTAGCGGTGGACCAGAACCTCTACTTTTTTTACTACCTATGGAGTCATCTGATTGGTTGAGGCGAGCACGGCTCCGAAATCCACGAGATTTCAAGAGACGCAATGACATAGCAACACGCGGCGGCTCACAGCTGGCGTCTTCGCATATTTTCTCTGACGGACGCTTGATTGAGCGAAGCTATACGCTCTTTGATGGTACTCTTTGTAATAATGATAAAATTCCTACTAGCTTGATTTAGACCACATCCTCCGCAGTGGTCACGAGAATGAACGAATCATCCGCGTGATCGTGTGATGGCAAACCAGTAAATATCAATCACTCGCTGATCGGTTTGGTCCCGGAAGTATGCGCAATCTAGTTTGATTTTACTTTCGCTTTTGCACGCATAATTAAGAAAGCACGGGCAGAATCCAGCGACAACTCGAGGACCTGTTGAAACCAGATAGATGTGTGTTTTTTAAGGATAAGGGTTAGATTATTGTGTCAAACCATGCTGTATGTTATAGATGTTGTGTCGGACTTCTTCTCAGTTGGACACATGTGGGTCAACCGGTGTGCTAGTCCGATCACAAAATACCAAACAACTTTGAATGGCCATCTTTTCAAATATGTGCAATAAGTGTAAGAGAATCTTCAAGTGAAAATTAAATTATTTGCACATGGAAAAATCTCCAGCAGTGCTCTTAAAATACCCCCAAAGGGGAATTTCTGTCTTCACGGGTAGTGTCATCAAGTTTTTCCTCACTATGATTGTATGTACACACACATATGTATTAAAGTATATATTGTAAACAAAAAACACACACACACCAACACACTCCAACACACACACACAATGTATAAATATATATTTACATATATACATATGTATGTACAATTATATATATATATATATATATATATATATATATATATATATATATATATATATATATTTATATATATAAACACACCCACATTAATATATCTGTATATGTATATATATATCGTAAGTATACAAATATATATATATATATGACCAAGGTGTTCTCGTTCGGTGTTTAACCACCTGAATTCAAATATAACCACAGTAGCTGTTAGGCACTCAGTGTGTGCTCGCGCCAAACATTTTTAGATATCTTATAAAGACGCGCGTGATACTGTCAAATCGCCTGTATGGTTGCGCGTATGTGTGTATCTGTGGGGCAATATAAGAAGCAGCTGAGGCGTTCTGTGTGGGTGTTGGTGAGAGGGGCAGTGTGTGGCTGAGACTGAGCCTATATGTATAACCGATAATATGTATTTATATATAAGTCTCCTAACAACGTCAAAGATTTCACTTTCATTATCATTTACGATGATTTAAATACGTTAGTAGGTTTTCATGAATCTGTGAAGCAAGGCGAGTATGATGGTAGCTAATAACGCGGGTTATTGATGGTTGTTATAACGCGGGTTATTGATGGTTGTTATAACGCGGGTTATTGATGGCTGTTATAACGCCGGTTATTGATGGTTGTAATAAACGCGGATTATTGATGATTGTGATAAAGCGTGGTATTTGATGGTTGTTACTATGCGTGTTATTTGATGCTTTTTATAACGCGTGCTATATTATGGTTGTTATAGCATGTGTTATTTTATGGTAGTTATAACGATGAAGCAGTTGTAGTCATTTTCAAACAAAGATTTTTGAGAGTGCCCCCCCCCCCCGCTGTATTTACCTGTTATGTTATTGGCGACGATTCTAAACAGGATTTACTTAACGATACAAGTAATGTCATTAACGTGAGAAATGTGTGTCAGTGACAGCCTTCTGTAGGAGACCAAATCTTAAAACACGGGCCTAAACACGTGAGTAAACAAGAGATGCGTTACTGTTAGTTGATTTCACTACTCGAAAGTCGTCGTTGCCAATATCGCTTGTGACTATCGGAGTGAGACCGATTGGGCATATGAAACCATATGGACCATATTGCTTCCAATTGTCCCAGTTATGACCTTAGCTGCCCGCCTTCGCGCTCAACTTCGCTACTGGGTAGCTTATAAACCACCAGATCATTAGGTTATCATTCTTCCTTGTATCTAACCTTAAAGTAATTGTAATTGGAAGCTATCTCGAAGGGCCAGTTTGAGTCCAAATATTTTGACTTTGACGTCTATTTTAGAGGAAAGTTAAAAATGAGGAAGCAATATATTGGAAAAAGCACCAATGCTGTAGTCCAATAATTGTGGTTGGGCTTATAGATAATCCCCTGGTGCTGTCTGGTTCGCTCGCTTTGTATGTTATTGCACAATATAATTCATATACAATGGCACACACACACACACACACACACACACACACACACACACACACACACACACACACACACACACACACACACACACACACATACCGACATTCACGCACACTCACGCACGCAGACATTCACACATTCACATATACACACCTAACACACACACTCACACATACACTTACACATACATACAAACACGTTGTGGAACACCCGGATGTGTTCCCGATCTGCACTTCTGATTGTGACAAGCCTTATTTCAAACAAATCCTACGCTCACTACCAAATACTGATCATCGCTAGCCATTGCAGCTGTCCAAAGCCTTGCACCAGGCGGAATACTAACGCAGTTTATACCAAGCAATACCTTGTTGATCCCGCTCATAATTTTTTTTCTATTCAGTCTGTGTGACAGTGTATGCTATCCGAATGTTCACAGTGACTGTACTTTGTCCTCTTCAAATCAGATCTCCCATCCGGGTGGGGGGGGGGCACTTGGCCTTATTCTGGATAGGGATGTGCCGCGGGACCTCGAAAACCCGTACCCGTCGTACATGGTCAAAATGGCCAAAAACATACCCCGTCGTACAAGGTATAATGCAAATGTATAACCCGTCGTACAGATTGAAGCTGAAAAACAAACCCCGTCGTACAAGTATGAGGTCAAAAAACCCGTCGTACAAGTCGAGAGGCCGAAAAAGCATACCCCGTCGCGCGGCACATATATACTACCTCTATACACTTAAGTGCCCCCCCCGGGTCTCCCATAACTCACAATACGAGATATCTCGAACTAGAGATATCTCGTACAGTTGTCAGCAAACCACTTTATGCCTATCACTAAAGCATAGCATAGACTCTATATATGATGTTTGACCTTGAAGCCTGCTGATAAATAACCTATGTTGATATGGGGATGTTTGATGATATCAGGTGTCGGGTGTCACGCATACCAAGCATGATATCAGGTGTCGGGTGTCACGCATACCAAGCATGATATCGTCGTTAAGTTTACTGCAACAAGGAAGAAATGCCCACTCCTGAAGCCCATTTAATCGCATCGATCACATTACATTCCAAGCTGTCATGATTCTTCTATCAAAAAAAAAAGCATACACTCCCCCACCGGTACCCCATCAAAACGAACTACGAATGAGTTGCTGATGTAGCCAGATATTAGTCAATGGGCGATAGCCTTTCATTGTTTAAGGTAATTGGAAAGGAAGACATTGAAGCTAAGGATTCATTCTTTGAATGACATTACCATTTAATTCAGTTCGTAAGTAACCTAAGCGTTTGCGTATATATATCAAAAGTGTGCACTTGTATTATATTTACAAAATCACACTTCATGTCAATAATGTTTTAGGGCACACATAACCCGCCATGGTATAATGTATCATTGATGTAGGTACAAAATGTCGATTGTGCAATGACCATCTATTTAAGGTGGGGTTATAACTCTGACAAAGGTCAGAGAACCGCGGTTTGTCGGAGTTACAAGGCGATTCTATTTCTGTGTTGTGGTTTTTCTAATAGCTCGTGCTGTTTTATATAAAGAAAGCGGATGTATATTGGGAAAAAACATATGAAAAAGTTTCTCTAACTTGGAGCTATATTACCATGGTTATGAGTAATATATCTCCAGTATAGAAACAGCCAAGCTATAAATAGCCCCCGAGTGACTTTTTTACATGTACAATGCTTCTTTTATATAATCCTGTAGTGAAATAATGTCACCAGTGCATATATATATTAATGATGTTTTCAGGGTCAACGTCTGGGCATCTAGTTTGTATACTTTAACAGCGAAATGTTGTCATTATAAAGGTGAGTTCCAACAGAAATGGAGAATTTGGTATTGCAGCTCACGTATGACTTATAAAGGATTACCATTTTCAACTGTTTATCTGTTATACCTGACCACGTTGCCAAGTACACTATTGCGACGCGCATTGCATGGAACGAAAGTCCTTAAGTATTCAGTGGAATTCGGACCCGTTGTTAAATCAAATGACTTTTATGTAGTTTGGACTTGGTCGGCTGATATCCTTTTCATAGAGTACATTAAACATTCGGTACAATTTGGACCAAAGGCAAAAAGGAAGAATTCCATATCAAATACATCATTTTTATATGTGGTAATCCTCCACGTAACCGCAATATGGCAATCTCTGTATTTCCGATGAATTCGGAAAGGAACCGAATCGCAAGCTTCAAGGGCTTATCATCGAATATGTACAAAGATGTGCGCTGCTTACTGCTGGCCAAGGCTGGCTTCTATTGCAGAGATAACTCAGTCAGGACCTTCTGCTGCGGTATAGAAGCTGACCCCCGCGACATCCAAGACACAGCTGTTGAATTCCATTCTCAGCGTTCTACACATTGCATGTTCTTCAATGAATCAGACGGGTCAAATTCACCCACAAGCAAAAATATACCCTTCTTATCAAAATCAGCTGTGAAAGGTGCGTGTCACTGGGAAGACAAAGGTGACTTCAAGGCACGAGTTGCGCATGCGCAAATAGATGGTGCGACATCTTCCCAATGGTGCGATCCTGCCAAGACACCAATTAGCAGTGATCCCCAAAGCTTAACGAAGACAGGTCCGCGATTGAAACGGCACGCACACTTCAAACTCCGGAATTTTTGCACAATATGAAAATCGAAGACAAGCGCACAGAAACCTACTTCGATTTCCCTGCTACTGCTCCAGTCAGTCCAAAAGACCTGGCTCAAGCTGGCTTCTTCTATGTGGGCAAGTTAGACCGCGTGCAGTGCGCGTTCTGTCGTGGGGTGCTGCGCAATTGGGAATCCGATGACAACCCAATATCTGAACACAGACGTCATTTCCCTCACTGCAGCTTCACCCATAGCGACCTTGTGGATAGCAGCCCAAAAGGAGATACAACGACCCCGGTTTGTCCATTATTCACTATTTGTGATATAAATGGAAATGTTTAAGTATGCTTAATTTATATGCAACTTTAAAATTACCTCCTAACATATAGTTTCTTATGTTATCAGGCACACAGCGAAAAGGGCGATCACGGTGTAACCGCCGGGAAACAGTACTCAGCGAGTAGGACTAACACCCTACCTCCAGCATCAAAAACCCCAAAAGGTAGGCTTGATTAACCGAAGTGATCATATGCGCTTGTTGGGTAGAGATAAAACGCCGACGCGGTATCACCTGTTTGATTATATAGACGTCAAACCCCAGTGTGTCATTTCAGTTGACGACAAAACACATGGTCGTTACATAGAACGAATTGACACCATGGTCCTATAATCACCAATCCTTCCCAACTTACACAAGACCGGTCCCTGATTCAAACTGCTCACACGAAACGCGAGGTCTTGAGGCTAGAAACTCACAATGACTTTCCTGCCTTGGGGTCAGCCATGAGGACTTTACCATGGCAGGGATAATCAGCATGAATATTACCCCGTTGCTGAATGCGACGTAAACCCCCAAAGTTTCCTTTTATTTCGCGCTAATCATATTTGTGTTGCATACAACATATTGACATATAATAATCAGCAAATCAAAAAGTTGGGTGGTTTATTCCTGTCCCGATCGCAGGTAAGAAAAGTGGAACCCGAAAACCACACAACAAAACTCGCGCTGGAGGAAATAATGCAGCTCACGTTTCCAGCGCGCAGGAATGTACGCATACACTTTCTTACTTACACCTGAGCTTGACGAAGAGCAGGTTGATACCAGGTTTAGATCTGATGTGATGGTAAATCAACAAGCATCTTGTTCCAGCGTTAATTCAAGCAGAGCTGTCGAAGGAGAATGCCAGTCTGAGAGAGACCTCTCAATGCACGGTGTGTATGGATGAGGACCGGAACACCGTCTTCCTACCTTGTGGGCATCTGGTCAGCTGCAGCAGCTGTGCTCCTCGTCTCCGCAACTGCCCAATCTGTCGTACATACATTAAGGGAACAGTGCTTGCTTTCCTGTCTTAAATCTTCTAAAAATCATTATTATAATTATTGCTATATTTCCATATTTCACAAACCGTACCACGATTTACTATGTACATTTAGTCTAAGGCGCCAATCAACCTGCGAAAGTTATTCCACAAATTATTCCAAGATTGATAGCGTTTGATATTCAAAACTTATTGCATGTAGTTACAGTGAATAATCCGTCAGCTAAAAATTGGGGAAACGTAAATCTGGCGTCTGAATGCTTTCGTTAAAGATTAATTCGTGCAGAATAGACATCCATGCAATGCGTTAAGTGTGAACTATTGTGTTGAACCATTCGATGAATTGAAGGTTTGACCTCCATTAAGCAAACTCATCCGTTCGTCAAATTTCGTACAGGACAAGTTAGGAATGGTTGCAGCCCGCTTTACGAGATTGAGTTTTTACACCGACATTGACTGTTGGGATATATGATAGGATGTACCTATAGAACCTAACAGGTCCATTTTTGCACTTTGTCGCTGGGAAACATCGACACGTGCAGCCAATGACCTGTTGTTATCGGCCCTATCACAGACCGTATTGCTCTGTAAGGCCCAGCCCTGCATTGTTAGTCCTTGTAGGATAATGGAATGCGCTTGAACATTCTTCATCGCTTCCATGCCGTCATGCGTTTCGTTAAAACTGCAATCGGATAAAATAAGACTATATAGCCTCTTGTTCTCAGATTCTACTTATGTAATTCCAATACCCGCGATATTGGCCATTAAGCATTCTAGCGACATAATGTTCCACCGCAATGGAACCATACTAGACTCAAGAAGGGTGATTCAATTTATCACCATAGAATTGTATGATGATTGGACCGATGGATTCAAATCCTGATATATCTTTATTTTCGACGTAATGGGCTTTACTGTGCCTAATGTATCTTCTGACTAACACCTACAATTTGTATGAAATAATAAAATTCACTCGAGAAGTATCATAGTTATGTTATATTTCCAATTTACCTTGTTTATTTGATAAATTTGGCAACATCCTGCTTGGTAAAATCCAATATTATTGTGACCAGACCAATATATACTGCAAAGACAAAGGATATCTATTGAACAAGTTCATTTATAGGAATTCATGGAGGATAATCTGCACAGGATTTTACACACACACACACACACACACACACACACACACACACACACACACACACACACACACACACACACACACACACACACACACACACACACACATACACACACACACACACATAAACACACATATATACACATACATATATACACACACATATATACACACACACATATATACACATACACACATATACACACACACATATATACACATACACACATATACACACAGAGCTCAATATATCAATTGTTTGATATATGATAACAGTCATAAGCGTTTCGTATTCCGTTGTGCATTGTGGAATGACAATTACGTCTCGTGCAAGTGAAAAGTGTATATGATTGCGTCACCAAACATCCGGAACCACTTTGGTCAAATAGGAGAGCAGGTAACCAGATGCGACATGACGAGGGCCGCTAAAACTATGTCTTTGATTTAAGCGTCAAAAACGGGGATTTTTTGGTTGAATAATCTAGATAAAGTATTTATGATATATAAGCCTAACAGCCCCAGCTGCCATTTTGCATATCTTATATAAAAGTGAGTTATCATACAAATATTCCCCATGAATTTCGCACAAAAATACGTAAAATGACTCGTGGTCTTCTTTTCATCATTATACAATGGTGCTTCTTCGTGATAGTAAATAATCCTATCCATTATTCAGACATAATCGGGGATCTTGTTCAACCATAGTCCGAAGACTGCCCTGTTTGCTTTATAGCTCTTCCGCATGTACCACAGCGGTAGCTGATCGATGGTGGTCCTATAATAAAAGAAAGTAGGAATCAATTTTATTATTAGAATGGGTTATTTAACGAGATTTGGATGGGTGCCTCTATGTACCTTAGTAAAACATTTGCATCGCTCGCCACGTGGCGCGCTCTTCTTCGCGTGCACTTGGTGTCTTAAAAGACAATTGTAACGAATACAAACGGAATTATTTCCCCTGTGAATTCATGGGAATGAACATCATAAGTAGGAAGCCACCTTTCTACGTAATGTTAGAATTTAAGCAGTGAACCCCGAATGTATTTTTAAAATTGTCCACATTGCATGCATTAAATGAATTACTTGCCATGTTTGCTGCCAGTAGTGAAGCTCTTTCACTCTCAGACAAATATCACCGTGCTTCTTCATTTCCTTAATATTGTATACAGTTAAAGTTGGTATGAATAGGAGTTTAGGTGGATGGAAATTCCATTTTCACAAGATTTGAGATGTGATCAATCCGAAAGCCTTCTGCTTTGTTTTAATTGAAACATAAGAGGCTGATTAGTTTTTATAAGAACATTTGCAAGTGTATAGATATGATGCTGTACTAAAGAAGTAATGTGAATATAGCGTTAATATAACGTTACCCCTTCTACACTTGCGATAATAACAGTCATGACATTGGTGGTATTAATATCGGGCTGCCATATATGTTAGCGTACATGATGGTTAACGCACACAATTATAGGTTCTTTGGGCTACACCGGCCGAACAAATTAGTAGTTTTTGAAATAAATTACCCAGATCAACGGCATATATTAGCAAACAGGATAATATCATAACACGAATCTTTGAAAAAGATTACAAACTGAAAATATTTAACTGTCATATCATGAAGGAACAGAGCGCCATAATTCAGTCAATTTACCATGCCAGGTTAACTTGTTATATTACACACAATATAGTGGGTAGCGGTACGTGGAAACTCGCCAATATCACTGCTTTGGCCACCTCATCATCGACGCACACAGTATATTACTAGACTTATACTTCTGCATTATCATACAGGATAACCTGTACTTCTACGCCCTTATGCAATGTGTAAGATATACGACGTAAATCATGAGATGTACTAATGTATAACGCATCAAATATCAGCGCTCTGAGGGGATTGGTGACAGCTCTCTCTGTGACGAGATTTCAATGCATTAAGTTAATAGTTGGAAGTTTTTCTAATGTCGAAATGTAAACATTCAATCGATTATATTGGATTCATTGAATATATCAAATTTGAACCTGTACACGATTAAATAAATGTGGCCTTAAAAGAAGCGTTTATTCTTACTGCTGGCGTCACATATGTCATTAAAAGTGGTATTACCCCAAGTCACTTGTATATGTTACTATTAATAACTCATTTTTCCTGATCAATGAAAACTCGGAAATCATTCAGATATAACAGTTGTTGCAACGAATAGAAACGAAATTCTTTCCCATCCATCGCCTTCTACGCAAAAACCGAGTTTTAGAAAAGTATCATCCGGGATCAAGTATCTGGCTTGATTTGTTGATTCTTGTCTTTAGATACTTCTGATAAGTAAAACATTGCTGAATCACTTAGCAATATGGCAAATTTTGACATCATGAAGTTCGAGGCAATATGCTAATTCCGTTGACTGTAACACAAACCAGTATATTTACTCCATCTTTCTATGAGTTACATTACAATTCACAATGAATGTGATTTAATGAACTGCTTCTTATGCCTCGTCTGATTTGTGTCATAACTGAAAAGAATGATCTCGTCCCAGCTGTTATGATAGGAAACATAAACGGTCACTAAAAACAATAATAAGTCCTGGTAATTTTGACACATTGAATGTTTAAGACTGATTCCGCTAAAAAATACCTCCATTCCTACCGTGCTTCTGCTTTTTCCAAGCAACTGACTAATGTGATCGTGCAGTTTTGATTAACTAATGTAGTGGCATTTTCAGATAACTCCATGGAAAATTATTGACCTGCAATAACACAAATCCCACCTGGTCCTAACAACTTTACCTGAATGTATTGCGATTGTTTCAATTACCACTAACATGGTCCCTAGTTCCGTTTAACTTCAGCAGGTATGTTATTGTAGGTCTTGACTGATGAATGTAATCCTTCCCACCAACCATTAGCTACCAGTGGAGTCCATCAGACGGGCTATAAAATACAATAGACAGTCTGCGGATTAATATTGAATTAGACCCTTGCTCTATTTTGAGTAAAGATAACAGGTGTTGCGTATTTGAGAAGAGAACTATAGCCCGCATAAGGGCTTCCTTCGCACATGTAGCCAATTTTATATCTGGCAACTATCCCTTGTTCAATAATCATTGGCATGCACAATGATTAAACGTCCATTTGTAATGAGCGCTTTGTTAACACTTAACAGCTTGATATTACCAATTGCTAGGATTTATCTGTTACAACTCGCTAATTATATAACAGTCCATTTGATTATTCTAGTTGGGGACACCCAAGGCGAATCATGCAGTACGCAATACTTCTACCACTAAGGATGACCAGTGGCGTTTGTGACATCCAATAGACATGCCTCTTTTGTCCTTCCGAGATAGATTCAGCTAATCATGATTCACGGTTGCCGTCTTTACGGTATCCAGATACATAATAAAGGATAGATTCATAATGATATCCGCTTTACTAATGATTAATGTAGCAGGATAAACATTCTCAATCTACTTTACAGCGTGACAGCTCGCATGGACATTGATTATTTGCTGTGGTTGTTCTGTCGTCCGTTTAATAACACAACTCATCATACTAGAAAGCAACTTACATAATTCAATGCAAAAAATAATCCCCGGGCGTACATTTACATGTCTTTGGGAATTTGACGTATCCATTTCTGGAGGTAAATTGTCCGATTGGTTTCGTGATGCAATAGAGCAGCTTGTAAACCCCATTTCCAGACGCATAGCTAACGTGGTTAATCATTACCAAGGATAATTGTGATGAGACCGTCTGCAGCATGACCGCGAAAAACATAAATTGAATTATCTTTTAATGGGCAAGGAAGGCACTGCGGCTCGAATATTTATGTTCCTGATTTGCTTAGTGCTATAAGAACACACACATAGCAGACTTCCAATTTGTGAAGACCCTTGACAAAGGATATTCAGCACCTCAAAACAAATGACAGATAATTGAAATTGGCGTGTAACTGTCACGGATCACATTCCCGATGTTTATCCTATCAATTTCCGAACATCTTAATTATTTTCTTCGATGGGAATAATTGTTACTTTACTTAAGTTCAATATGAACTTATACATAGTTAAATCTATCATGGTTCTTTTCTTTGCGTCTTTTATGATGAGTTCAAGATCTTATATCTACCCTCAAAGGACTCATTCCGACAAGCTGTATGGTGAGTAAGAAAATGAGTGAAACACGCCCGTCGTCAGGCGACGATACTATGAAATCAACAACATCACATGGGGCTATCCCGAACGTCTCGGGTCTCTGAGTCTTATAAAGAAATAGAGTCATCTGCTTTGTCGAATAAATTAGAGAAATTCATGGGGTTTCAAGGGACGCTGTGACAAAGCTACACGATGCTCAGAGGAGGCACGTACACTGATTTTCTCGGACGGAGGCGAGAGTTAACCCTATTAGCATGAAAGCAGAAATGAACAGGCGATTTATCACTGTTCTTCCTAAGACAATGTCCAAAACTGAAGCCACATAATTCAACGTATGAATAATATAACATCGACAACGGGTCGTAGTGTCATATAAGCGTCGTGATTATATCACTTTCCACGTGCAACAAATGCTAAGGCTGTTAAAATTCACCTTGCCTTGCGGCTTGATATTTTGGAGTAACGGTGGCAGAGAGCCAGCTCTGCATGGCGTCTAATCACAGAATCATGGAATAAGCCATAAAGTGGCTGGAACAAGCGCTGACAAATTGCAATTCAGACCGCATTGCGAAGTAGATGCACCTAAACCAAACTAACGTACATACCGCGAATACAAATATGATAGGTTAGGCCTTATTCGAGGTGAAAACACTCCAAGTTATTGGTCCTCTGACATGCCTGTTGCTACGATGCGATGGATTATCCTCAACTGAGCGATAAATCTGTCTAAAAGCGTGCGTCGTGTTGCCATTCATCTATATGTAATGGCTTATGGGTGGTGTATACCCCTTTATATCATTTAATGTCGGGATAGTCGACAGAAGGGTGCATTATGTCATGAAAAATGCAAGCATGATAACCTGGATGCACATTTGAAAAGGACAGTCAATTGCCATGGTAGTGCAAGCAAGCATGCTGGCCTCTTTCAACTCCTGAGCCTGATAAAATGTGATCAGCAAGGCGCATAAACACATTTCATTTGACTGTACAGGTAAATGACTGTACGGGAGTATGCTTAACTGATCAACAAATGATAATTGTACAAAACGCGGGTGATTCGCTTAAAGAGATGCTATCAGTGAAGAACCATACATTTGCATGATACCCACAGCATTGACTGTCTGTTATTTGTGATATTACGGCATAACGTAAATCATTCATAGCTGTCCAATAGAGTATTCGATTTCAAGCTATGCTATATGTTATATTCCATGGTAAATAAGAATGTCGATAGTCATTGCTTTGTCCAATTATATCACCTTACCACTCTCCCATAACGGGTTATTTGTCTATTCATGTTTTACCTTAGCGTTCTATTTTGAACTCTTCTGTTGTCCAACTATGTACATCTAGACCGCCTTAGCCATCGATTCAGTTGATGATCAAAGACTTGCACTACAAACAAACTATGGAAGGGTATTCACTTTTGGTAGAAGACAAATATGTTCTCCATAAATGTTACATAGAACCTCATTTGGACCGGAAAGGTAATGTGCTAAAAGTAATTATGCGTGCTTCTTTGTGTGCCAATATGTGAATAGTCGATTATCGTGCTAAAACTTAGCAGATTTGTAACAGGAATGTTTGATATTAGCATTTTTCTTGTGAATGTAAAAAGCTTTTGCGTCTCCATCCACAATTGATGTAAAACATTTCATATGCTGTTGATCAAAGCTTTGTCTGCGTTGGGGAACACTTTGGGATTAAAATTATTTCGGAAACCATGCTTAAAAGCAAAATGATTACTTCGCTAAGACAAGTGTACTTTCGTGCTCTGACATGGTCAAACAGTATGACCCGGCTAGCGACTTTGGCTCTGCCTAAATAATTTATCAGCATTGTATGTTTACTACGTCAGAATGTTCCTTTGATCAAACAATACCATTACTAAGGCATCATGCGTATGTATGATCTTTTTGCTATTGTCGAAAATATAAAATATGTGGGGCTCTAATCTGGTTCTATCAGTAAACATGTTCGTTTTCCACTTCAATGTATTTGTAGCTCTTTCATCAATTCGCCTGCACGTGTCTGCCTAACCAGTGGTGTCCTATCATTATTTTCTATATGGATGGCTGATTTATAGAACAAAAGTCACTTCCGTTACTCCGGAGCTGCTTTATTGTCATTGTTGTAGCTCCATATGTTCCGACAAGGGCATGTATGTTTTATAAACAGAAGCCCATTGAGTAGAGATGAAAATGTAGTTAAGTCAATAACAGGTAATAAAAGCAGAGATTTATATTG
>CM067345.1:20846950-20864450 GCA_034190875.2 Urechis unicinctus | reverse complement strand
TATATATGTATGTATATATATACATATATATATAAATATATATATATATATGAATATATATATATATATACGTCCCTATTCTTTCTATATATATATATATATATATATATATATATATATATATATATATATATATATATATATATATATATATATATATATATATATATATTTATATATATCAATATACATGTTTATGTATATATACATATCATATATCAACTCTAGGCATCAACTCTCGGACACCCGTTGATTGTTAAATTCTCAGGATATGTTACTCCCGTAATAGCTCATTTTATTCTCTTTATCATCTTTGCATTTACCAGCATACAGCAGGACATAACAGTAGGCATCATGTCAATAGCTGTTGTTCAGTAGACAACTATGTTGTTTTTAATGACGAAAGTAATGTTATTTGTTTCTTCATATATAACAAGTATTGTGGAATGCTTGAAAGTTATAATCGTAATATGATATTAAAAGTGGTTCATTCATCGATTTGAATAATGCAATTGCGTGACAGGAAAAAGTGAGCTATTACACTAATCATGTCCTACTTTATATGAGTAAATACGATGCTAGGTAGATTGTCTGCCACTTTACCCCGGACATAAATTTCTGAGGGCTCTCTTTATTATTTATCGAACTCTCGGTGAGCCGAGTACGTATCACTTATGTCGCTCTTCACGTAGGACTCTCGTTAAGAGTCTCATATGTACGCACTAGGTCGTTCGGTTCACTCACTGTTGTCAATTTGCCATGTTGTGAAATTATATGGGAATTTATCTGAATAATCGAAATGAATCCAACTACTTTCAGTAACTTACTGCTAGGAGGCTTGTGCATCATGTTGTATCTTGTCATATTACAATACATTCATATTATCATATTGAAGTTTCGTGTAAGCAACTGGTACAGGAGCCCTGTCTGAAATTTGATAATGCTTTAAGCAACATGGGTCTATCAAAAGAACGATAATATTCTGATTAGCTGATGATACATATGTATGCAAAAACTGAGTTCAGGTAATGAACATATTCACCCTGTGATCACTCAAGCAAAGCAAAAGCCACCGCCTCGTGCACAAAATGGGCAGCAAATGAATGAATGAATTAAGTAGCACAATTGATGATTGGTAATATACATTTAACTTGTTGATAACCCATGCGTATATGATATATTGCCCAACTGGGTGTTATATTGAGTGTATTGTTAACCTTCTGCTTCTCATTAAGATGTCTCCAACTCAATATGAGCCTTGTTCTAAGGGTCATAATCAGTTGAATGATTCACCGCATAGTATCACAATGGAGTTTTCTCTCCGATTTGATCTTACGTACGACATTGGCCGTGGGTGATATATATGATGCAATAAGCACGAACGGCACACACTGGATGACGTTACAATACAAGGTTATCGGAATGATCACAGAAAAGAGAGAATACAGCAACACACACGCGACATGCTAGTTTTCTATAATGACATCAAATATGCTAGTTGGTTAATGCATACCACTTCTGTTATTTAACACTTAATCGGCAATGGCTACGCCTGAGAGTGATTTGGCAATCAAAACAAAAGTTGGTATCCAAACATGACTCTTGTATCAATTTATAGATCATGCACTGATTGTGTGACAAAAAAACAAAAAGTATTTTGTCTTCATCAATAAACTAACATAATCTTGCCAAGTACTCTCAATGTATCCCCAAGAGGCAACGCGCAAGTAAAGTAGTATTGCTTATGCTATATCAATGGCTAAAATATGCAACTAATTCATGTATAACGCCATCAGCAATGTCTTGTAAGGACACATTGTTCGTAATGCAGTTGCTGTAATTGGAAGCGGAAAGCAGGATTGCGACTGATTGACATGGTGTAGCTGTTTAAAATAGCTATAAGGATGGTCCAAATCACAGCAGGCTCGGTTACCGATGGCAAACTTCGGATTGCTGAGCCAATAAATATATGAATAACAGCAAGGTCTGCGATGGCTCGGCCTCACTGGAGAACCCTACTGCATAGAGGATATCGTAAAACAAATTGTGAGTCTGAGATATGATTAAATGAGTTCGTGGGGACACCACAACACAATGAACCCTATTAGTCTCATAGAACGCAAAGTCACTGTATGTAAGAGCATGTTAGTTTCACAGGAAACGAGATTAACTGCGCTCTTTCAATAAAGCCTTTTTACATTAGTTCTACTAATCGGACACAATGCAGCGCATCGAAAGGAATTGTATTTAATTTTCTGTATCTTTATCGATCAATAAACGGATAAGGACGTTATTAAACATCGCAGGCACTGTCGTTGTCATTTTCACATATTGTTCCATTTCATACAATAAAACTGTCTGAATAAAACGGGCATGCAGCGGAGGTAACCGTTGATGTAACTCACTCGATACATTATTTGTCATTGATTTCACCTCTATTTATTTATCATCAGATGAGTGGACTACGGTGACCGACGTTAGCAGCACGAATGAGTTTTACTTATGACGTGATTGCCTTCAAAATAAAATCAAGGGTCATGTCTAAAACACTGTACAACGCGAGTAATATGTGTTCAATTGGAAATATGCAGAATCATTATATGTCATTAGACTAGCTTTGGACGGCATGGTTTACATAATTAATCGCTTATTGTTTTCGTTGGGTTATAGGTGACCCCAGTCCTGATGAGTTAAGCAAACGCGTGTGCTAGGTCACGGAGTATTTTTTATTCAATATATAAGGTTTTATGCCAACATCATATGAAACGCGCCTTGTTATTCACAGTACTACCATAAATGTCGCCATTATCGTCTTTCTCACGATATTCTGATTGTAAATAAAAGCGCATTAAAACGGTGATGCAAACTCTCACGCGGTTCACGGGGGTATTGGAAGTTAATGCCACGATGCAATGAATTTTGTTGTAACGTTTACGTATGAACGATTTCATTAACTATGCTTACGATATATTCGCCCACTCAGCGGTGAGGTGCTCGGTATGATTTCATGTGAATTATATGCTCATGATACCATGCGATATAACATATGACACGTGTTGTACGGGTATGTTTTCAAACACATAAGACGGCACACTATAATGCAATAAGTGCACTGTAGCCTCTCTCTTTAAGACATATATTGTGAGAATGATAATCATATATAATTTCTTCCCTGCAGTGAGCATGCTATATACCCATTGACAATGGGATTTATTCATAAAAATAAGTGCAATGTACCTCTCAATAGCCTGAAGAGGACATGCTTTGTACCTAATGATCATATAGAATGAGTCTCTGTGGGAAACACGGAAAGTGATTTCTTTTTTATGAAGCAACAGACCACTTTGCTACTTATGATATGCTTATCAAATTTTGAGCAAGCTCAGGACGTTTCCAGATATAGCACAAGCATTTGTCAGCAATCAAGCCAATCAGTTCCACTGCATTCCTGGAGTTATAACTTGTTTCCATTAAGCACCTGCCACAAATTGGGCTATCAACAAAACACCTGCTATAGGTAACAACGAACAAGGACAAGTTTTACGGGAAACACTGTTGGTTAGAATTAGCTTAACAATCTTCCCGACAACCTCTGTATGGTATCCGAACTCGTTAGAACTTTGGTACAGGTGTGCTCGTCATGACGTTGTTTAATCATGCGTGATATCTATACTCTTTTTGTCAATTTGGGTCTTGCTTTTCCTATCGCACAGTGATAACATGATATATACCTCAGATAATCACACTTGATCAATTGGATAGGTCAAATTACGCGAGTAAAGAAAAGTAGGATATCAAAGCACGCATTTCAACTGCCATGCGGTAAAACAGTTACGACGGCTTATATCGATCGAAGCTAATATATGCAGACATATTCTTGTAGTGACTCTCTGAATAAATGCAACCGAAGCATCATGAGACGAGGCTGATGCGATTGTATGTCAAGATGCCTGTTTATTATCGTGCTTTGTCCAGGCTACAATATGTGATAGCAAATTTTGGGACACTACTGCAGCTGCTATGAATATGTCAGCCACTGTAGGGGTAGTAAGACACTTGAATCGAAATATCTGATACCGATCATTGCGTTTAGTCATTTACATTGAACGGCATGTATCGCCATGGAGTTCACACAGCGCCAAAGTAAAACCATGAGTGACGATTGCATATGAAACAAATGGGATATACGGGAAACATGGTGCGATTAATAAGTGGTCTTTGACTAATGCTAGAACAATTGATTATTATAGGATCAAGAAAACTAGTAGATTGCAATGCATATACAAACTCCTATGGCAACTGGATGCATATCTACTATCCCTCCGAAGATGATAGGTTTGTTATCCCTTGCCATGTTGCCGATCTTTAGTCGATACATAGCAAAGGAGAACAACCGACTGTACAGGTTCAGCTAATTGGTACATAACAAGACCCGACTATCCAATTCAGAAGCGACGGGGTATGATAATCCTGATGGCGTCATATCAAATGTTATATATTGGACAAATTTGTTTCACAAACTGCAATCAATTGACGAGATATATTCCAGATAGGTTATTGATTGTGGATCGGTGAGATCTTGTGCCTTAGACACAGGGAGATATATTTGGGATACATATTTGTGCCGGGAAAAGTTAACAAAAGTATGACTGGACTATATGGTTTCTCGCAGGATAAATTTAGCGTATGTGCTACCACATCCAGCAGCGCAACAATGAATGGTTTATGTTAGCTAAATGGTGTAGTTGTAAGTTACAAGTTATTGCTGCGGCAAGATTACCACATTGCAAGCTGTTTTCTACGAATATTCAGCGATCTCGATTAACTGTATCAAACGACTACTCAAATTTTACTTCTATGTTATTATTCCACATGAGCATCTTCAAACAGTTTACTTATCTTTTCTGACAGTTGCTGTATTTCCATTGTCAGCTCCTATTAGCTTGCGTATATGATACATAACTTCTAGGTAATACTTTACCAACAAACCAGCAAGTACAACTTAGGTTAAGCAGTATAAATCAGCTGATAGGCTGAAGATTGTTGTTCAACACGGTCCTTGGCCAAGAAACATAATTTATTAAAGCTTGCAACTATATTCAGTATGAGGTGTTTAATGAAGCCCTCATAAGTCCCATTATCCGAAACGCCTGTTATATTGAATGATAGGTTTCATGCTTAAGGCTACTTTCCATCTATATTTCGAACTAAGCTTTCAGACGCCTTCAAATATTAACATTTCCTAAATATCCCCCCAAAAATCACCCTAATTATGATTGTACTCTAGAGATGTAAGGCCTATGTATTATGCCTAACTACCCATAACATAATCGTCAGAATAACAAATTAGTAAAATCCATGTCGCCTCGAGGGATGCAAGGATTAACAACTCTATTCTGCGTAAGTCGCTAATGGAATCGTGCAAGCAAGACATATTCCCCTTCAGACTCGGACTGCATTTTACTTTAGTTCCGTAAAATCATGCATGGGAAGTCATCAAACTCAAAACAGTTCTTGGAAGCAATTAGGTAAGAGCAAATATATAGCAGCCCACGTGACATGCTTGTTTTACAAATCGACGAAAGAGATTGTCAAGATTAGAGTGTTTGCATTATGCGATGACCACGAATCTACAGTACAGCAAACACATGCCGAAGTACCATGTCAACATTTAGCGCATCACTGCTGTTTTCGCAATGGCGTTTCATGGACTCCACCAATCACGAATGTCTTTAACCCGTACATGCAGGGGATGCGTTGACCTAATAGGCTGACCGTAACGAGGGTTTTGTACCAGATCCAAGATATGTTAGCTGGCTGCCCACGACAAAGTAACCACTAACTCCATTACCATATACCATGATATATTGGCGGTTTAACTCTCTAATGTATATATATATATATATATATATATATATAGAGATATATATATATATAGTATAGATATAGAGATATATATATATATATATATATATAAGTATATATATATATATATATATATATCTATATATATATATATCTCTATATATATATATATCTATATATATATCTATATATATATATATATATATATATCTATATATATATATATATATATATATATATATATATATATATATATATATATATATATGCATATTAGAAGTTATTTATTGCAGGGCTATGCTCACCTATTAATTAATTTATGCAATGCTGTTTGTGTTCGTTCAAGGACAGACGAACACAGTTTCATTTACACTTGGACTGTTATACATACCGAAATGCGTTGAATTGCGCATAAATCATGATGCGGAGTGGGTTTTTTTATCTTGGAAAAGGGGTATTGATATATTATTCAGGTTCTGATGTGTATCGCCTTATACATCTTCACAATCCAGAAGCATTATCCCGTCATTTTCTCCTGTAGTTGTGCCATCAATACCTGGTACTGGCTCGGCACCGTTGCTTCAAATATATGTTATTTGGTCAAACAATGAGTGCTGAGACGTTTGTCACTGGTTGAATTAAAGGGCAGTAGAAACCGACCTTGGCGTAACGCATCAATTAATACATAACTATACAATGCCATGCTCGTTCAAACTTTATTCGTGTCCAATGATTCAAATATGGTTTTGATAAAATGACGTAGCAACTGCAATAGGAGCGGAACGATTATACCATCACTTAGTTACTACGCAGAAACATCTGCTTTTCCATACTTATGTATTTACCCAGATCGTCAAGCAAACTTATAGACTATTTGTGAAAAAAAATTGCGAGTCAGGACCATGGAGAACTTATAAAAGAATAATATTATGGTACATAGTTTGATAAAATATCCAAAGGCTGATGAAAAGCATATTTTTTTCTTAAAAAACAACGCGTCTGTTTAGATTCTGTACCACATATAATGATAACTTCAGGTGTATCCAATAATACGATCAGTACTAATTAAAGAAATGCTAAGCGCACCTGCGTGCTTCGGACAAAGCTATTGAAAGCTTTGGTCTTTCATTGAGAACAAGCCCCCAAGCTCTCCTCTTCATTATTAATAAGACCGACAAATGTATAAAATCCGTTTTTATAAAGACATTTGCTCTCATAGAATTATATTTCCAGAAGATCGTATTAAGGAAAGAACGTTTGCTTTGCGGCATCTATCTATTAAAAACGAAACACAAATCCACAGTCCGTCTAAATAGATTCGTTTGTAGATCTACATATTCAACATACAGATTGTCAGGCTTTCTGTTGACTTAACAATTGATATTAATTTGATGTTCATCACCAATCCTTAAATCAGCAAGCCTCATATAGATAAAGTAAGCGAAGCTGGTGTATAAATGACAGAATATGTGTTAGCCTTAGCAACTTCTTAGTCCCTGCCATCGCTGAATTTTCATTTGATGCTTGCAAAATTCCGAAATAGTTGCAACTATAATTACATTTAACCACTTGCTTTAATAATAACGCTATGAAAAACCAGTCATAACAATTTGCAAAGTTGTGAGTAGCAATTGCAAGCATTTGTTAGTGTGGAAATAGTAATTGATTGGAATAATCGCCTTTTAATGAGGACATATGATGAGCTTATACAAAATACATGATGAAAACAGTGTCGGTGCCATCTTCTACCACTTGCTATCTAACAATCAATGAGTAACTTTATCGAACGCATTGTATGTTATCCAACCATATTCCTGACTTGTGCGTCTAATAAAGTTTCCAGAATACCGGGCCAAATACATTTACTAGTTAGATGTTGTCAACAACTTCGTTAAACGGAATTTGAAGCAACACATTCACGAGATTTGTTATGATGTCCTCAAAAATGTACGGGTAAGGCCAAATTATTGTTCTCTGTCAATGTGCCTTTAACAATGCCAAAAAAAAGGTTTACTCACTACGCCAGTCACGTAGCTCATTCGCGGATCAAACGAGCATTGCCTTTGCTAATCGATATTCAAACTAGGCACTGTATTTTCTTGTTCCGCGTGATCTTTTAGCGTGAAGTAAATTTTTGAGAGGCCAAGGGATTTTGTTGATAGCGAGTTACATCAGAACTGCCAACAATGCATCATCACCAAAATAGCAAATACAACCTGAAGATGATCGTACCGATTTTTTATTCAGAATTTCCGGCTAATTTATCACAGACATTGCAAACGCCATATCCGGAACATGCATTAACTGATAAGATACTCAAAGGGAAAGGAGAGGCAACTTGACCGTTATTTTTGTATTAACCTCTGTTGAATTAATCGCACGAGACCTTCGGCCAGGGAGCATACGATCAGATGACATATTGCAAGATGAATACGATGATAATTAGATTTTCTTGAAAGGATGTGGTTGACCTCCCAATACTGCACGACCTTGTGTATTCCTCATAGTCCCTCGAATACTAGGCTTTCTGCATTAAAGTAATTTTTGCTGGCAAAATATCTGGGGCCATTATGTGAAGTAGGGTTCTAAAACATCCAGGTGACTTACAACTAATTTGGTGATATGGAAAATCAGTGGCCGAATGGTTCAGAAGAAGTGAAAGCGCTACAAAATGAACAAATTTTCTTCTATAATGACACCACTCTCTCCAAACTGATGACTTGCTGTGTGTAGTGCCTCTCGCACACAAATATCAAGTAATTTGTTTTGGCCGGATGGTGGAAATATATCTTAATACTGCTTATTCTACCCATGTATCAGCCGTGAGCGTTCACGCTTTCAGATCTATATTCGGTAGTGACGGCTCCAGGAACCCACGGGCCCATGAATTATTGATCGCCTCTTTCATGGTGTCAGGTCAGAATTAGCGGGAGCGCGAGGCGCAATTTGCTCTAAGATTGTTTCGCTATTTCATCACCTCTAGAGAGCAATGAAGAGACATCGTTGCTACGACGTGCGCAGTTTCGGATGAAGGATGAGTTTGCTTAAATGGATCTAGAGTTGTATTATTATCTAAGTCTGTTGATTTGGTTCATTCCATGGCCTTTGTGCAGAATCGGTTTATCGGCACAATTTGCAGCAATATGTTCTTACAATTTAATGTTAGCCGATGTTCTACGCAATGTTTCATGTTGAATAATAAATAATTCGGATATATTATAATACGGTCATGTTACAGGCATTATTAAAAGGGCAAATGTATTAAGAGTTGCTTATTTAGTTTATTGTCCTCATAATGTGCGACAGTCCATTAACTGCAATAATGGAAAGAAGTTTTATAGAATGATTTACATTGGCATTCGCTCTAGCATTCAATTACTTACAAGCGTGACATGATATCAAATGCTATCTGACTATTAAGGAGTGATCTTCTATTTCAAGGAGGCGAAATGTGACGAGAAAGCTAAACTAAACCTGGTGACGATATATGGCACCATGCAAATTTAATAGCTTGCCGCCGTCGAACGCCTCACTGATTGTATCGTTCAGCGAATTTTCCACCAATAGTAGTTTCAGCATGCATCAAACTTGAGGTGCACATGAAGCAGGTTTGATTTTTCAAGCATAAAGAATTCCTGAATTGTCAGTCAAAATTTAAAGCCATATATTTACGAGGCTTTTAAAAGCTTACTACTGGTTGCAGTTACACATAAATATCAAGTCAATTTAATGACAATTTACTTCCTTGTCGCATGCGGTTCGCAATCATGTATATTGTTCTATGGTTTGTAGCAAACCCAAATATTTGGACCAACGAGTGTATGTATAAGGCATTTAAGCAGCTTAAAATATGTTGTAGTAACACATAGAGGTCCCGTCGATCAAGCGGAAGATGTGACAATTTACTTCCATGTCGTAGCTGGTTCAGATTTAAGTAAATGGTTCGATGGCCTGTTGCACATCTATTGGTTTAGAGCAGTGAGAGGCCCATCACACAAATGTTCCTATATCAGCACATATAGAAAAAACTAGACTATTGGTCGCGTCCCGAATAATAATGATTACCAGTGGACATCCAATAATTTGTGACTGGATGATTTGACGAGTTTTACATCTTTGAAGCCTTTCCTGACCAATCGCGCGACCAAATGTGTTTGCGTTTCGTGACGTTTGAGAAGCGCGGATTTAAACCGTAGTGTATGTTTCATTCCAGGCAATGATTTATGTGATGTTAAACCTACAAGCACGTGGTTCCAGCGAACACGCATTACACGGGGATCTATACAGTGTGAGCATCTGATCAGCCGCACCAGATTTGGTCCTCGCCTCCGCAATAACCAAATAGATCGTGTATACATCAAGAACAGATGCAACTGTCCTACCAAAATATAAGGCAATTTATACAGAAGTAGTATAGGTAATTTGGTTCCAGCACACCCTGGAAATGGACGCATCCAACAAGACTAAGGAACGGGTACAAAACGTAAACTTGCACCAATGATTTTTTAGTCGAACTATGGGCTACTGCCAATATGGGCGCGAATTCCCCATTTCAACGTATTTTAGCCCCCATTTCAATGAATAGCCCCAGAACATTTTCTGGGCTATTCCACGGATTTTTGCGTACCTTGCTTGCGAAATGTGGTATTTCTCCTTTTGCTGCACGAACAGACAAGGCTCCAGATCGTATCTCGGTATAGGCTTCTCGTGGTAGGGTGGATCTTGGCATGGTGTACTATGTACTCGCAAAGCTCTAAAAGGGGGTACACAGATGGTCGGAAGGCTTTGTTGCTGGTGGACTGACCTGTAGGCTGGCACCTGCGACTCGTGGGCCTTCCTTATGGACCCCTATGACTCGTGGCTTCCCCTACCCCCCATGTGGTCGTGGAAATACGTTGAAATGGGGAAATTAGTGTAAGTGTACATTTTGTACCCGTAAATTCTGAGCCTCTCGGTGAAAATCATTAGTCGAACTGGGCTAAAATACGTTGAAATGGGGGGATTCATTAGTGTAAGTGGGCGATTCCTTAGTCTTGTTGGATGCGTTCATTTGCAGGGTGTGCTGGAACCACATTACCTATACTACTACAGACAAGGATAGACGAAAACTTTGAATGCGGTTTGTTATAAATACTGACCAAGCTAACTTTTATCTGTAGATGTCCAAAGGGAAGAAAGAAAAGTAAGTAAATGTAATTAGCTCAAAGGTTGGGATCAAAGTTCAGCACAATTAGGTCGAACCGAGCTGCGGGTGGTGTGGATTATTTGACGGAGGAGAAGGTGGACCTTGAAATTGAGGTGAGGGATTTGGAATCAAAGTATAAGGATTATTAACATCATATGAGTTTAACATAAGATAAGTTATGATAATGATTTTGAGAGATATAATGACATCCCCTCACCTTTGTGTACATTATTAATATAATGTTTGGTAAATGTATATAACAATGGTAAATGTAAAGGTAGCTGGCAATGTCACAGGACGGCTTGATCTTGTTAGCGGATGGTCGGTACTGCTGCTCTGTACTGGCGCCAGCTGAGTATGCGGCGTCAGTGGTTAAGTAGGGGCGGCAGTGTACTGGTCATCGGGGAGTGGTGGCGGTGGCTGGTGACAGTGGTGTGTACTGAGCGTCCTCAACTGACTCTGCTTCTTGCTGCTCATGACACTTTTCCGCGGGCGGCGGCAGTTATGGCGATAGGTACCATTGGCCGTCTGTACGTGGTACGAGAGCAACATGTAACCTACATCTGTTACATTGCCGGGTGACCAGTGTTCTGGCGAAGTTGAAACCTGTTGTGGTTATCGCTGGACCTTGTTCCATCGATACCGTCTCTGGTTCAACAGTTCACATGGTGACGACGTCTGGTGGTCGATGTCCGTAGCGAGCCATGCTTGAGCTGGTACGTGGTGTGGCATAAGCGGCTCATTTATGTGGCTTGCCTGGTGTGATTGGCAGGGAGTGCAGGATTGCACGACTTGCTCAATGTCTCGATTGATACCATCCCAGAACACCGAACTCTGTGCGCGTAGCTTGCACTTCTCAAAGCCTTGGTGTGCATAAACCCGTAAAGAGGCTATCTGCGAGAAACACGCTACCGAGATCATAAAAAAACCGCGCCCGTATACTCCTTAGCGCGACACCTGACGAGCGAGAGGGAATGGAAAGTGAACGCCCTCTGGCGGTAAACACAAGAAATTATGGCATCGAAATGGGGAGGCGCGAACAGCGGGAAAGAGATCGCAAATGAGCAGCAAAAAGTTGCCCGAGTATCGAAAACTTTGTGAAAAGAAGAAAAACTGAAGGTAAGTTTACCGAAAGAAAATTGCTATTAAATTGTCAAGTAGTAATGGCATAAATCGTGAAATGATCGTGTCGTAGCCTTATCTCCGTCATCATAGAAATTTAATGGAAAGCAGGAATAACTTGTTAATGATAAATATGATTTGGTCCCCACTCATATTACCTCAAACGATCACAGCCAATCACGCACACATGTATACACCTAATGCGTGGAGTTATTTCTGTATCTGTCATTCATGACAATGTCTGTGATAATCTTTTAAGATTCATCCTGAAATGGTAACAAGACGCCTGTCTTGAAGATTTGGACGATAAAGTACAACGTTAGCTTAAAAGAGGCGTGGTACGGTTATGTGACATGCCAGTTAAGCATGTACCTCCCTGCAGCTCCTCATGTAAGGCGCTGCATTTATGCAATGATTTGATTAAAAAAAGTTATCGATATCACATGAAGGCTGAGAAATTTAAAGATTGAACTTAACATTTGCCAGGGAGATAGGTAAACTAGAACATCGCGTCAATAGCCCATTCAGCAAGTGGCATCCTCAAAAGCTCAAGTACACAACCACTCTCTGTATCACAATGACGCTGTGACAAATGCAGAGAACTTGATCCAAAGTATTGACAGACCTGAAGTGACTTTGCCTGTACTCCAGAACAAGAGAAGAGCTGAAAACATCAGGAGAAACACTCACATAGTAAGGTGCATTGCTGAATGTGTCCTGTTTTGTGGTGTACAATGTCTTGCCCTGTGAGGGGTGGGGGGGACCAAGAGAATTTACACTCTGATGCCAATCCAGGTAATGTCCTTGCATTGCTCAAAACCAATGTCAAATCATGTCTGCAGACAACCTAACCAATATTCATTGTATGTAATCTAAACGTAAATTCAATTCGAAGTCACCTCGAACGGCCAGTGGGAAAACTTTGCGATTATAATTAATTATGAAACCATGATGCTTATTGACAAAATTATTATAAATAGTCATTTTGCTGTGAGAAGTGCACTGGCGTGGTCTGTTAAAGCTAGCCAGGACGCATGGATAAAGCATAGTGAAATGTTATAAACTAAAAAAGGTATAATATTCTTGTCTGAATTTAAAGCGAAAAGCTGTGCATTAAATTACTGATATTGTGATGATCCTTAGATTAAAGCACAGTAGTTTAAACTATCATCGTTACTCCACCCAAATGTATTCCTCATAATTATGGTTAATGACTGAAAATGCATAAGCCAAGACGGACTTTGCCAACGCCTCAATGTTAGTTTTGTCGGTGAAAGCAAATGTATTAAATGATGACTTAAGTGTTGATTATAACATTCATGACTAACGTTTACATAGCATGCACATCAGGTGTCACCATAAGGTGCTTGTTTGAATCGATATATCTGCAAATAAACGTTTGTATCGCATTGTCTGATGCAGTGACACTGCAGCTTACCATTAGGGAATGACTACTGTTTTGGCACCTGGGTCACTGGGGACTTTACATCATCATACTTAGGTACGTATTGGCGTTTAGCGGTTTAAATGAATTTCTTACAGTTTTTGTATAACATTGGAGGTATTGCTAAGAAGCCGGGCTTATTATCTCTGTTCATAACCAGATTAATAATGTGATATGTGGTTTAAAGCAACAGAGAATCATACATGCTACACTGAAGAAGCACCAGGAGATCTTTGTTTACGTCCTTTTAATATGTTGTGTTGCATCACATCAAGTCTGTGTGTGTGTGTGTGGGGGGGGGGGGGGGGGGGCTACAGATGCATGACGCTAACTGGAGAAAAACCGGGAGGATATATTACAGATCGGTAAAGCATCAGCAGGGATTAAATATCTAGCTTGATTTGTTGATTCCTGACATAGGTAAAACACTGCTGAATCAATTTAATGACAATTTATGGCCCGAGTCATTTAAGCAATATGAGGATTTTTGATCATATAATGCGAAAGGTCATATGCTTCTATCTTTCAATGTCAAAGTATGACAAATAATTTGGATGACAGGTACCATGCATTGATATATACGAATATATAGGGAATATACGAATATTACCCCAATACAATATTTAGAACTCAATAGCTTGCTTAAATTCAAAGTTTGCCTGTCATATTTAATGGTGATTGTCAGTTAAGGGGAGATACACAGTATGTATTTGGATCAAAAGTGCAACTGCGGATGATAAACTCGCGGAAAGCAACAGCAAATGTATCCTGCTAAGAGTTTATTTCTTTATAAAAGTGTGGCTACTCATCTCACTTCCATCCTGTCACCCCTTCAACTACGGTGGCCAACGGAAACAGCACTTAACGCACAACAGTAAATGCAGCAATACTCAATATCACAAGCCCAACACTCAAATGTCCCCATGTTATTCATCAGCTCGAATGCCTTTGAATGTCTCTGGTCACTCTGGGTGGTGATGGATTACAAAAAAAACAACTCTTTTGGATAACGCTGGGATAACGCATTTGTAGACAGGCGTTTGTCTTGAATGCCAACGTTTGAGGAATGCACAAAACCAATCATGACTGCTTTTCTTATCAGTCGTGAGCAAATGATACTTTCTATACAGTATAGGTTTTCAGTCATAAGCCTTTTTGTTTGCTTTGATTGAATGAAACCATGGAGAACCAATATTAGCTCTAATAATATGAACAACAAGCACAGTAGCATTTCTAAGTACATCAATTCACCCTAGGTTGCATCTGTAAATTATATCGCTGTCATGAACGGTCATTTATCACAAAAATAGCAATATACATAACAGTGGATAACAGAGGAGGGGGGATATAGCCTTTGGTATTGATATAGCACCCAACAGCGCTATAATGCTGTAACATTCATTGATATTTCATCCGCCAGGACATTTCCCCGCTGATCATCAAGTTGTTGTAACAGTGAGCAGCAGACATCATGTTTATATTGAATTATCTCAATATGATCTATTCTTGGTTGTACGGGTTTTATATTCCTAACAATGAAACTGACAAGTATATATGTATATTGCTTCAAGTAGCAACCTGAAGACATTAACTTTTCACATAACGTTATCGTTCATTGATATGCCAAATATACGATAAATCCATGTTTGATATCGGTGAATTGTATACCAAACAAAAATAAACCGAATTCAGGCAGCTTATGCTACCTGAAACTCTCTAACACTTATACAAGCATGTTAGCCCTTTTCCAGCAAACCCGATACGCCTACGCATATCACTCACAGTTACATCGCATTGTGAAGTTAATGCGTCTAAACCAAGCTAACGTTCACACCTCGAATACAATTAGAATAGGTTAGGCACGATTCGTGATGAAAACACTCCCTGCTATTGGTCCGATGACAAGCTTGTTTCTGCGGTGTGATGGATTATCCTCCACTGAGCCATAAATCGTGCATTTTATTCCCATGCATCTATATATAATGTTTTAAGGGAGGTGTATGCTACTTCATATGATTTAAGCGTCGGAACAGTGGACGCAAAGCTGCAATAATTTACGAGAACTGCTGGCATGATAACCTGGTTGCGTAAAATCTCACGACATTTTATTAACACGGCAGTGAAAGCGAATATACTGGCCTGTTTCATTTCCTGAGCTAAATAAGAGGTAGCATTTACAGGTAAATGATGTTTAACCCTGCTAAAAAATATGTCACAGGAATATGCTTAATTTGGTTGGGGTGATGAATCAAACGCATGTGCCACGCCTGAGGGAATATTATCAAGATAGATAACCATTAGCTGGTACCAACAGCATTGACTATCATTAATTTTTGTCATAACATACATACATACATACATACATACATACATACATACATACATACATACATACATACATACATACATACATACATACATACATACATACATACATACATACATACATACATACATACATACATACATACATACATACATACATGCATACATACATACATACATACATACATACATACATACATACATACATACATACATACAAACATACATACATACATACATACATGCATCCATACATCATACATACATACATACATACATACATACATACATACATACATACATACATACATACATACATACATACATACATACATACAGACATACATACATACATACATACATACATACATACATACATACATACATACATACATACAATACATACATACATACATATACATACATACATACATACATACATACATACACATACATACATACATACATACATACATACATACATACATACATACATACATACATACATACATACATACATACATACATACATACATACATACATACATACATACATACATACATACATACATACATACATACATACATACATAAATGAATATACATACATACATACTGCTAGGAATATCGTACATTGGCAGTGTTATCCACCTTTTCAATGCTGCATATTTTTTGTGTCTTAGGAATTATTCATCTTCAATGAATACCTTGCAGCGAAGCATAGACATGACACTCACAATTGCTTTGGAATCTCCCTTCACGGACGATGAACATACCGATGCATTCTGAACGCATACCCCAGGTTTACCCCTTGTATTTAGCCTTCAACCATGAAACACTGCTTGAAATGCATTTCGCCCTGATTTGATGACCACAATAATGCCCTTATTGTACTAAATCATCACATCAAAGAGAAGAGGTGATTCGAATTAGGTCGCCACTTAAACAGCAGATACCGGCTTAAGCATATTATTATATTTGTAAGTATAAGCATCTATGTTATAAATATTTAACATTAAACGTGATGAGACTAAGGTACTAAATCATTAACATTGAATTATTTGCTGCAACCAAATCATCGTATGCGGCTAAAGCGCAAAATTATCAGAGTAAGTGACATAATAAAACAACTGGACAACATGATATTGTTCATTAATTATTTACCGAACAAATTTATCCGTGGGCATGCATTTATGAGTCCTTTTGAACTTCACCCTTTTCGTTGACCAATCTGTTCCAAGAGGTAGACTGTCGAGTTCATGTTCAGAAACATAGATAATACAGATTATAGCACAGAGGTTTTAGGACCGTGCAAAAAAACCTTAATAATCTTTTTATGAACGCGCTGTTGCTAGCATACGTATATATTTTTCTTCATGTTTTGCCAATTACTATTATTACATTCCCATTTTCTGAGGACTCATATAAAATTGGATTTACCGCACCCCTAAAAAAAATACTATATGAGCAATTCAATAGGTTTATAATAAGGAGTATATATACACAGATGTATATGCATATAAATAACATATATATATATTATATATATATAGATAAAT
>CM067345.1:20814450-20839450 GCA_034190875.2 Urechis unicinctus | reverse complement strand
GTAGATATATATTCACTATATTTTCATGCCTTCGTTAGAAGAATGAATCGATATTATATGTTTAAGCTTGTTTGATAAGTGTTGTTCGTGCCCAATCACTTGATATGTATATTATTGTGGCATTTGTGAAAATGAAGCGCTATGCATGGTGATGCGCTTAGTTTGATCGCCCATATAACAGATAGACATCTGCACGGTGGCAAGTACAGGTGACACCAGCTGTTCCGCGTTTAGCTCTTGCTTGATTGCGTATGGATAGAACGGAACATTGATAAACAAACTAAATCAACCCATTTATGACGCAAGTATGCTTACAAGCATATTTAGTGTGCTCAATAACAAGAAATCCAATACAACTGCAATCTAGGATGACTAGTGTAGGAACACATGAACTGTTTCTGTTCCATATTTTCAGGCCTTTCGTTAGAAGCGATATTATATGTTTAAGCTTGTTTGATAAGTGTTGTTCGTGCCCAATTCACTTGATATGTATATTATTTGTGGCATGTGTGAAACATGATGAAGCGCTATGCATGGTGATGCGTTAGTTTGATCGCCATATAACAGATAGACATACGGTGGCAAGTACGGTGACACCAGCTGTTCCGCGTTTAGCTCTTGTTTGATTGCGTATGGATAGAACGGAACATTGATAAACAAACTAAATCAACCCATTTATGACGCAAGTATGCTTACAAGCATATTGCTTTGGCCAAAATTAGTGTGCTCAACATGAACAAGAAATCCAATGCAACCGCATCTCAGGATGACTTAGTGTAGGAACACTATTGACCTTTCTGTTTCTTCACGAGTGATGTTTATGTTTGTATCGATAATATATATTCGCTTTCTTGTACCGTAAACCAAACTTAACCTATAACATAGAAATGAAAGGAAGAAACAAGGCACACGACGAGAGAGCGCTATTGAAAAAAAACGCACGAACCATACTCTGGTTGCAAGCTCTTAATTTATTGTACCCGTTACACTTAGAAAGCTTTATGTCTCCTCTGTTTACTCTGTTATCAGCGATTATGTAATGCATCACGGTACTCTTCTTAAGAAGCTATTTGTGAGTTGCATGACCGGTTATTGTGGTGCTACACTCAATGAACACTGACAGTTAGCAGCGTAACTGTGTTATGTTGATCCAATACAAATACATTATTTGAGATATGTTGATTGCCATGCGGTTTGGTATTTGTCCAACCGCTGACCCAGTCACAATATCAATATGCAAGTGCAGCTGAAACATTTTGACACGCTGGTAGTGTAATTGCTTTAATTGCTAATGCAACATGCGACATCCATCGTTGGGGTTGATCCAGAAAGCACCCGTATTATAGGTGGGCAAGCCATAGGCAGCCTAGACAGATTTAAAGCATAAATTGAGTTTAAGAAACTGCAATGGACACTAGGCAGAATCCTTACGTGAGTGGTGGAATGAAGGTCCCACTGAGAGACTTGATTGGAGACATCAGCAGAGGAAATCAAAAGCCTTAGTGTTGAAAAAGGTGATGGTGATGCCAGCCCTAAGCAGTGTCATAATCATGACGCTGCTAATGAGACAAGGTAATAGACCCGGCCTTTCCTGTACATTGTTTGGACAATGATTCAGGCAGAGTAGATACAGGATTGGAGACCTATGAAGTGGAGCCCCTTTTGCTATATGCCCGCTTAAGCAGCTGGTATATTGAGGAGCATAACAACGCAAAAGCGAAAGAATAACGACAGTGACTGCCTGAGGTAGGACCGTAGGTCCACTTTGGTCATAGCATTTGACCACCCGAAAATGAGTACAAAATTGCACGTTTACACTTCTCAGGTTTCAATGCCCCCACACATCTTACAGATCGAAAACGTTTTAAAGCAAAACTACTTCGCCCTGTGGTAATGGATTCGAATAAGACTATAAGTATCATAATTGACATCTCACGTTTTGCGTATAGACCAATTGTTGGTGTTATCTCTTCAAATGCGAGGACTCTGCATTTTGGTGAAAGCACCAATTTAACGACCGATATTTAAATAGTGATATAATTTGCCATTATTTAATCAAATATCTAAGGCCTGGATGAAAAGAAATTCATAATTCTTTCTAAGTTACACCACACTTAGATTCAGAACCACAAATCATAACAACTACGGGAGAATCCTATAATGCGATATGTGGGAGTTAAAGAAGTCTTAAGTGCACCGCTTTATTTTAGACGAAGCTATTAAAAGCTTTAGTCTTCTACACCCCTCTGTATTAAATTAATGTGGCCGAAAGATCAATATAATCCTGTTGGATAAAGACATTCTGTTCTCATTCAGTTCTATTTCTAGATGATAGTATTGAGAAAAGGACGTTTCTTTGAAAAAATCCTCAGTCCGTCCATAAACAGCAGTATGTAGATACACATATCCGACATACATATTGCAACCTCAAAGGTATTGTTGACCTATTATCAGAAGAAATATGCCTGCATGTCAGTGTTACGCAGTAACATTGATATTAGTCCCCAATCCTTTAATCAGCAAATAACGTTAGAAAGGTTAGTGCATTATTTACTGAATTTGCATTATCCTAAACACACTACGAATTTGCAAGTAAAAGTCATTGTTTGAATTGACTATTGCTCGATTTATAGTTGCAAGTAGCAGGGGCACGCATTTGTAATAATGGAAATAGCTATTGAATGGAATAATGTTTGGCCATTTCAAAATGAAGCCTAATGAGCGTATGAAAAACGATGGGGGTGCCGTCCGCTAGACATTTGCTAGCTAACAGTCAGCGAAGGGCGAAAAAGGCACTATAGGCGAAGATATATAGATATCTAGAGATATGCTATCTAGATCTAGAGAGAGAGAGAGAGAGACTAGAGCTAGAGAGAGAGAGAGATATAGAGAGAGAGATATACATAGGAGAGAGCGAGAGAGAGATAAATGTAGATATATATATATATATATATATATACATATATATATATATAGTATATATATATATATATATATATAAATAGATATATTTATATAGAACACGCATATTTATATATTTATATAGATACATATAGACATATAGGCTGGATCTGGCAGAAGTTTAAATTTACTTAAAATCTCTTGATTTAATTATATACCGAGCATTTGTTGATATGCTGGTAGAGACGTGGTATGGTTAATATCTCTAGCTGGACAAGCTGACACATTTAACTGGTATATAATCACAACGGCCCGCTGCGTACACACATTAGTAAATAACTTCCCGTCAGTGTTATATGTATGGAACCCAGAGGACACATATATATTCAAGCTGCAGACTTTGACCCTCATCCTAGTAGATTTTGTTTACTTTCTTTATCTTGAATTTTTCAAATACTTCCGCTACATTTTTTGATTCTAGGCGTGATATTGCTCTGAGACTAAGAGTGGCCTTCATTGGTGAGTGCGTTATCGCGAACGTATTAGTTAACCTTTCATTGACGCCATATAAACTAATGATTTATTTAACATGGCTTCAATTGCTATATTTACTGCACAAACATCAACCTAGATTATCCCACATAGGCAGATCAGCATTTATGGGACTCTAAAAATCCATGCCCAACGACGTTATACAATTATGCTGAATGTAGCGGACGTGCTCTACAACAAACAACAAAGTAACAAATAGGCACCAAATATAATGCCAACATACATAAGGATATGATGAACGGCTGTGGTATATTAGTAGGTATCCCAACTGCCCACCTGATCCACCACCACCATCTCTCCCAAAGTTGCAATGTACCAATCGGCTGTTTCTTCAAGTCTATGCAATCAAGTTACGCCGGAATGGCCCGTGGGAAACTGTTGTCAAATGGCTGTCACAGCTTTTTGGTGATTATCTACAACACAGATTTAGGGCTCTGGTTGAGGGCATCATATCAAGATGTTTGAGATCTGAAACGAAAGAGGAATTTTATGACATTGTGGTTGACTTATACAGTGTTGGTCCATGCTGTGCTTTGTTGCTCAACTTCGACAAAAAGGCACAATTTGCTTATTTTTCATCCAAATTGAAAAAGAGGGGTGCCATTTCCTTCGGAATTTAATGTCCTATCTGATAAAACACCTTAAAACACCATTTTTCTACCTTGTAAAAATCACTTGGGATACCTAATATTAGAAAAATTACGCCTGCACAATATTCTGCAAAGCATTATTTAACGTCCAAAGTGTATTGTCATTAAGTTTTAGACATCGGTAAACATTCATATTTTAATGACAATCACTCTTATAATAGCAAATTCAATTGTTGTGCAAAGAAAACTTCTAATATTCTGCTTTGGTTGAGCTTGATTATCCAACTTTCATATTCTGTAAATGTTTATTTATTGATGATCGAGTATTGTTTTAAATGTAAGGGTATGCTTACGGAGGTAATGTATGAAATAGGAAAACACAATATCGAGGAAGCAGCCATTGATATATGCTAGAATAGTCCAAGAATGGACAAAATTACTACAGTTAGGTGGTATAGTGAGCCACGATATTTTCTCATGTAAGTTTCAAATCACCACATATCAATAATATTGAGAAGAAAAATTGGAGATGACGACCAGTTACCAGCTGTATGCTTCAAAAAGGGTACGTGAAGTGCACATTGCCGCTATCAGTAAGGATTGCCTTTGTTGTCTTACATTGAATATGGAGTGACTCTGGCGGTACATTACTTTCATGTGTAAAGGAAACGCTTCATTTTGCGTTGTTAGAACATAAGACTTTAATGAGGCTAATGTGTATTATGCCGCTGATTATATGTTTCTAGAGACATTCGAAACTAGCATGACTTAATATCGAACGATTTGGATCAACAGTCAACGAAGTTACTGTTCTAAGAGCTAATCATCGATCAATTTCAGCTTACTCTTAAGCACTTATGCCAATATCGTGACAATGTGTTTTTTTTCCAATGGACTTAGACTTTTTGCGACTAAAATAGATCCTCGAGAGACTGCAAATTATGTAGACATGGCAACGATATTAAGCCGATGAGCTTGAAGTCATATTTTTAGCCTGGTTCTTTCAGTAACTGCACATTTATTCCAATACTAACGAAAAACCAAACGGCACGTAAATAAGGACCTAGGTTGTGCAGGCGTTGGATACCACAACATTAGCTTAATAATATGAGGGAAGGCTTTTACGACGTACAATAGCTATATCACTTTGGTTCATCGCCTAATAGAGCACCTTAACCAAGCATGACATGCTATTACAATATGGATAAAAAAGTAAGCACTTAGATCGATATATTAGTGTTGCGCAGGGCAATAGAAAACATGTTGCTGAAAAAGGGAGAGTAATTCTGATCCATTTTAAATACGGGATAGGATGAATCATTCACCAATTGGTCAGCTGCAGGTCTTTTCAAATTTAACTGAATACGCCTGTTGGGAGTCGGGTAATTAAAAAAGCCTCAGACTCTTATGTCAGGTTATAGACCATCCACTGACTGCGTGACAGAAAGAAAGAGTATTTTGTGTACTTGGATAAACTAGCTTGCAATGTCTTTGAAAACATGGGAAGAATAGCACAACATGTTTAACAGAACAGGGAATGAAGTACTCTCGATGTTTCCCACGAGGCAACGCGTGATTAGCATAGTATTTACTTTGCTATATGAATGGCTACAATACGCAACTAACTGTCGTATGACTTCATCAGCGAATACAATCCTTGTAACATAAAATGGGGGTGTAAGTAGGAGTAACTATTCAGAACACCTGCTTCGCGTAAGTACCTTTTTTTATGACACAGTTGCTATAATTGGAAGCGGAAGGCAGGATTGCGACTGAGGGTCGTATTGTAGCTGTTTAACGTAACTCAGCTGAGAGGATGATCCGTTTATATATCTGCTCAGTTCCGATGTATAACAGCAAGATCTGCAATGGCTCGGCGTCACTGGCGAACCCTATTGCATAGAGGATGTCGCGAAAAAAATTGCGTGTTTGTGCTATTCTTAAACGTGGACACCACGAAAAACCCTATAAGCCTTATGGCCCACAATGTTACTGTATATGCGAGTATATCAGTTCCCTTGTGAAAGGTGTCCCTCGGGATTGGTCACTGGTTAGATACGACAATATCCTATTTAAACATCATGTATTCTCGAAGCGATTAACGATGAACGTGTCACAGGAAACGAGATGAACTGCAGCCTTTCGATCAATCTGTTTTAAACTATTTCTACAAACTGGAGCATTGCAGCGCACCGAAAGGACCTGTATTCCATTTTCTGTACCTTTATCGATCAATACAACATATAAGGTTAATGTTAAACTACACAGACACTGTCATATTCAGGTCTGGTCTTAAGAAACATTGTCACACATTGTCCCATTACACACAAAATAACTGTCGAAGTAGGTCTGGGAGCAGCATTGAACAGCATTGAACGGCATAGTATATATAATTAATCACTTATTTTTTTCATAGGGTTGTAGATGAACCCAGTCATAATGAGTAAAGCAAGCGTGTGGATGAGGGCGCAGAAAAATTTTAATTCATATTGCACAGCTATTCATTTTTTCTAACAGGACATACCTGTGGTGTAAAATTTGAAGACGATTCACGTGGCTAATGGAAGTTAATGTTCTACACGCACGAATATGTCTGTCACGATTAGGCAAATTATTTTCCGACGTTAGCATACTTATTACCGCATTAACTATATCTTACGATGCTTTCACCGACTCATATTATGTGACTAATAATTATATATAGTTTCTCCCCGGAAGAAACATGCAATATACCCAGCAGCAAAGCGATTTTTTCATTACAATAAATCTACTCTAGCCGCTCTATCAATTACTTGATTCGTATATATAGCGTCATGAACAATATTTGGATCTTGCGGAGATTGCCAAACGCCTTCGAAGTACATCCAAATGCGTATCAAAAGAATATTGTTAGTATAAACAAATAGCTTTGTATGTATTCGCAAAAGTCATAGGTTTTGGCTGCGCCCGTGCTGCTTTTAAAGAGTACGAGCCAATCAATACTGATGCCGGTTATATACACATGCAACTGCATGTTTTCTTTGTAGCTTAATTCTACATCCATTATTAGCGTCCAAGTAACTATTTCGAGGAGCTGCTCACGTTAAAGTAATGATATATTATCCACATATTGAGTACACACCGAGTAACGTTCCAAAGCGCACGTCAATTAATGGTTATCAATAGTGATTTATAAGAGGCACTATCTATGAACCAAGTCTTATGATCATGATAATAACGTAATAATTATTATTTTTTCTAGTCACCGTGTTACCAGCTTGGGTTTTTCTGACCAAATCTCCCGACTGCTGATGCTTGTTTCGCAAGGGCTTTAATGAACACAGCTGTCTCATAAGCCATTCATCAACAACAGCCACACCCTGATGTCTGCAATTTCTATATAATGCCATTTTTTTTGTAATGCTGGTTATTTGGTTTATACTACGCCAGTTACGTGCCATGACAACAATCAACAATGGGTCATGTACAATATTACTGCTCTTTCTGAGGTGTCTTCTTATGCTTGTCTTTTATACAAATAGTCCACGTAGAGGAACCTGAAATAGGTATATACCTTAGGTTAATTACGATTAGGCATATAATGCCAGTTTTGCATTAGCTCTAATCAATGGAATTGGTGCATATGAAAACCTTTAACCTATATGACCTTACCGCTAAGGATAAATGATTCTGTTTAATCGTTGGTGGTTTTCTGTCCCGATTATTGTCGTTTTGACATGGCTCATTTTGTTAGGTAATTTATCCAATAGATAGGCTGTGATAAATAATCTTTAACTTATCAGCGGTGGTAGCTTGGTTGTTTGATGCACTTTGGTAGTACACCTATTCCAGGACGTATGCATACATTATAACTAATGTAGATTTACTGACGCAGTATTAAATGATGTTGATAGCAGTGTTATATATCTTATATGCATAAATTATAATAATGAAGTAGTGTTCTATCATGTGAATTAAATTCTATAAATTATATAGCTCAGTTTACTGATCCTAGCAAAGTGACCGATGATGTCTATATTTTTTGTTCTGCGCCGTTGGTGGTTTATATTCGTGATAATTTCAGTCCCCTTTATATTCCATAATTTGTTGCTCCTTTATTCTGATTACTCTGGACTCTTTATCGTTACCGAGCAAAAATAGGCTTAAGACGCAGTTAGATCTTCGTTTGGATACTGACGAAAAATGACTATAAAGATCTGCTGCACAAGAAAATGGTGACAATCGTAAACGCATTGTGTTTGATGCACCCTAAGTAATAAATAATCAAGCGACATATTGTGCACGACCCCATAATATTTCAGTGTCATACTGTAGTCCAGATTTGTTTATTGCTCAGAACATATACATGTTATGAAGCACAAACATACATACCTTATTTCTGTATACTAGATTCATCTATACATTGCATGTGCTTTTGAACATGTACGGGCGGACATAGTTGTATTCAGATAACGTTTCCTGAATCCTGTTTGCATTTCGCTTGGAATGTTTCTGCTTTCACTAAATGAATGTAACCGATCATAGAGAATTGAATAAAACAATTTTCCTACACATGATAACAATATAATGCCTCTTTAAATAGAAGCATCTGTTGGGCTACCTTTTTGCTTAAAACTGTCGTGTGATATGGTAGGTGAAATTTTTTTAGATAGGTGTCAGAGATCAATGACAGCTGCATTAGAATATTTCTTTTGTCCTGGTACCCTTCCTACCATATATCTTATGACAGGATCAATTGAGTTACGTTCTCATGATGCACTTGGTGCCTAGTAACGTTAAATGACACACGATCACCATCAATGATCTGGGAAATTCGCGGGGTTTTGTTATTTCATCATTAAAAAACTCACTTTTCATTTGAAAAATCAATTTCTAATCCGTATTAGTTCAGCTCAAAACTAACCAGGGTTCCGCTCTTCTATATTTTGTAGTGTATATGCCAGACTCGGTTTATGTGTTTATGGTTCAAGAGGCAGGATGCATCCCACGTGGAATACATATTTATTACAGCCGCAGTCCATCGGTCAACGACAGCTGTAACCACCACAAAGTCTGCATTATCATTTCCCGTAATAAATTCAATCATTTGCAAGCTGTCTTGCTTTTGTGTCGAATTTAATATTGATGGGGATGTCAGATACAGCAACCATGTACTTTATCTTGTCCAAGCGTGCTTATGTTGCTATAGTTCCATGCCTGATTATGTTGGTAGGAATTGGCAACATGGTAGTGACTGCTTATACAATAGCGGTAGAGTAATAAATCTATAACCAATCCTTTTGCCTATTGTTTAATCCTTTAGATTTTGCTTTGTGTGATTCCGAGCTTGTTTGGTCGTCAGTACAGTGTTATTCATGCCGATGATTAATCATGTGTGATTTAAATATCCCCTTGGCCTATTAGGGGTATTGCTTTTCCTAATTAACAGTGATTCCAGGATATATAGCAAGGATAATCACACTTGATCAATTTGATCGATCGAACTATACTGAGACACGTAGACACGTCTTTCGAAAGAGGAACAACGCACCATGAAAGTGGTTTGTTAGAAAATATAAGGAAGATGCGGTAAAACAGTTACGACACCTTATATCGGTCAAATCTAATATATGCAAACATACCAATACCTGACTCTCCAATGACAAAAGCCAGCTGTCAAACACTAAATGGTTGCTGTTTGCTAGATGCTGTACATGGTAGTTATAGTTACATCTGGGTCAAGGCTTGCACGTCTTCGACAAATATTCACCTCTGTGAACGTGAACTTCACCATGCAACTTCATCATGCGACTTTTATGTTAATATTCCAGTACAATCGCACCATTTCTATAAAAAACAAACTGCTAATCACAAGGAACTAAACACCCAGATCATGAACTCGAATGAACCACTCAGCTGCACCAAGTGCTTATGTGTATTGTATCTAGACAAACAACTGAATTGTCAGTTATCAATAAGGTGAACTCATTCAGGTTGTGGAGTTTAAATGGTTGAAGGTTTTGCTTTGTTGCTAATCAACAACATATAATAATGATTATCAATATAAACAAGTTATTAAATTATCCACCAAAATAAAGAATTTGATAAGTCTTTTCTTAAGTATATTGAATGTTATTATTGATATAAACCAGAAGCCTTCCAGCATACCTATGCACACATGACCAACGTCTGTGAATATTAGCTGGCGTATATGATTCATAACTTCAGGGAACAACTGTGCCAACAAAGTACGACTTTTGCTCACCAGTAATTATCAGTATTGCCAGGCTATATATCATTGTTCAACAAAGCCCTCGGCCAAGTTACATAGTTGATTGAAGCTTGCACAGCAATTGCATTCACGAGGAGTGATTTAATTAAATCTTCTTAAAGGGAAGTCTGTTGATTCAAGCTTCTGTCGATTTGAGTGATTGGCCTCATGCTAGGAAATACTTTTCATTGATATTTCTAACAATACTATTTATGACTTTTATCTGAATAATTTGTACAATCCCTGCCACCTCGAGGGATGCATAGACTTAATTCAGCGAAAGTCGGGCTAACTGGACATTTTTATCCACATACTTTATATGCACGTTACATTAGCGCCGTTAAACTAAGCACAGAAAAAACCCATCAAACACATAGCAGTTTTTCGGAGCATTTATCTAACAGCAAAAATATTGCAGCCCACGCGACATGCTTTTTGTTCGAACCAATACAAGAGTCAAGACTATAGAAATTGCATTATGCGATTTTACAGTACAGCAAAAACAGCGCTGCCGAATGATCATGTCAACATCAATAACAACACCGCTGCGGTACGAATGATATTTTTTGGACTCCGTTCATCGCTAGTGTCTTCAACAAGTCACAACGTGTTGATCATCATATATGTCGCCGCCCTAAACGACAACACATCGTGCATGCAGGAGAGAAAGAAAAATCATCTCCGTTAATCTAAACTGACGGACCGTCATTATATACAGAGATAACATGAATGCGCTAACATGACGATAGATAGGATGTGTGAATATAATTAATTTCAATATGTATATATATGTGTGTATAAACATGTATACATCTATATATGTGCGTATTTTTATTTACATATATATATGTGTTTATGTATATATGTTTATATATTTATTAACATCGGCTTTTATGCACCAATATGTATATATATATATATATATCTAAACATATATATGCATTATATACACGTATATATGGCTATATATATATATATATATATATATATATATATATATATATTTATGTATATATATATATACATGTTCATTTTCATTTATATATATTTATATATATATATAACATTATATATATATATATATATATATATATATATATATATATATATATATATATATATATATATATATATATATATATATATATATATATATATATATATATATATATATATATATATATATATATATATATATATATATATATATACATAGGTGGCCAGACAAGTAGAGCGTGCTTGCTTCAATGGCCGCTAATGCACTCATAAACAAAGACGCCATTTTGTGTACTAGGTTCTGAATGATCTAGGCGACTTACAATTGTGTTTGTGGTATGGAAAATCAGTTGTTGCGAAGAAGATAAAGCACCGACGACAAAATCAACAGGTTTGCTTAAATAACGTTACCACTCTCGCAAAGCTGGTTGTTAGTAAACAAGCTGTGTAATTGCCTCCAGCACAAAAATATCATCTCATATGTCTCAGCCAGATGTTGGAAATATATCTCAGAACGGCTTAATCTGCCTATGAATAAGCTATGAGCGTTCACGCTTTTAAATCTTAATTCGACAGTAACGATGAGCCCGGCTCATAGAACCCAATGATAGTTTCGCTATTTCATCATCTCTGGAGAGCAATAAAGAGACACCGTTGCTTTGATCGGGCAATGTTCTGCCTCCCGACCGTGGTTTCTTAATGTTTGTCTCACAGCTAAATTGGATCTAGGGTTGTATCATCATTTAAGGCTATTGATATGGTTCAGTACTTATTTGATGCACCTAAATGCAGATGGAAACATAACATTCTTTGCCCAGTTAGTATTTGCAGAATCGGTTTATCGGACCAATTCTTAATAACCAGGTAAGGGAATTAAAATCTAATGTTAGCTGAGGTTCTATGCAATTATTCATTTTGCAGGATAATATTTCGATTTGATTTATAATAATCTTTATTTTCGCACAGCAGGTGTACACGAACATTATTATTTGATACAACAGCAAAAAACACACGAGAACGAATAAACAAATAAATCAGTTACGATTAACACAATTCCTTTAACGCTGTGTATCTATCAAATTCGCACAATAACCAGTATTACTTCCCAAGTGAATAGCTTGTTTCTCTTGTACAATTAATTCATCATTAGTGTTAAATATACTGGACTGTCGTAAGCATTGAATGCAAGCAACCGGCATTTTGCAGAATTGAACTGCACACAGTATTCCTTCGAAAATTCCTGGCATATTCTAAGCATTGTCTTAGCCGCTGTGACTGAGGGTGCAATGAGTGAAACATCATCAGCATAACTCAAAGCACCCATGTGACATCCAACATTAGCTTCACGAAGGCGCCTTAGTAATTCATCGATATATACACAAAATGATAATGGCGAAAGAACTGCGCCTTGCTTAACAACATTCGTGCAAATAAAAGCATTCCATCGGATTTTCAGGTTCTGGCGTATTTACATATTAATGAGTAATTTACATATTGTTGGACAGAGTCCTTTCTGCCTGAGAAGCGCAAACAATTTCACATAATTTATTTAACGATATAGTATGCCTGGAACTATCCCGTGAAAAGTCTGTGTTCAAATCACCACCCATAATAACGAAATCAGCTTCCGTATGAGATGTAATAACAGCATTTGCTTGATCTAGAAGCTCACTGTATAAGTTACTAATTCATATGCTGTTATCCTTATCACATGGCATGTTAACATTAATAATCAACATTTTAACAGGTCCGTTAGTAGTGTGACAAATAACCTCGCATGCCTGGCACCTTCAACATTTTCCAAAATAAATTGGTGTAACAGAAACTTTGGTAGATGTCTTATGTAAAATTGCACAACCACCATAAGGTCTACCGACTAACAATTCCGATTCGTCCATACCAGATATACCAACGACGGACACATTACAAATATTACGTTCAAACAGTGCAAACTCAGATTCAAATCACCTGTGCTCCTGTAGTAAAACAACATCGCATTCTCCCATTAAATAACGTATGTACATAACGGTATCGTTCATATGTCCTCGACAATTTTAAGTACCGATAGTAAAGTTTTGACTTAACATTATTGACGAACACTCTTACGGTAATACTTCCGCACGCAGATACCAGTGGGCCAGAATTCATCATTCATCAATGATGTAATATTGGAGACTCTCACTTCAACTCTAAAGCTCTCAAATTTCGCTTCACTATTGGAAAAGAGCTCAATGCCACCTCTATCTCCGTTTCTGCAATAAACGATTTTACGTCCTCTTCACTTGTTACTTTTTCAACTCTGAACACAAACACATCCCGGCTTGGCTCTGGTGCGCCTCTAATTGTTCACGGGGTAGAAATAACTCCCTTCACGGGCTGTTTTCTTTTCCCTGGCCCTGGCCTGGGTCGACGAAGCCGAACCGTTTGAAAGCAATCGTCGCAGGTGGTGAGGCCTCACTCATTCGCGATTGAGGCGATGGATCAGCTGTGGATACAGAGGCTAGTGGGACCGCAGGGGCTTCTTGAGTAGTCATCACTGCCACAGGTGTGAGGTCTCGATGGTGGGCATGGCTAACTACGGTGGCGTAAGACTTGGCCCTCTTGCAGACCGTCTCTTCTAGGTGCTTTGAAAGTACTTTGAGGTTTTCCTCCAATGCGTCACCCTCTCACAGAGGCTTCGGCAGGGGTTGCTTTGGGTATCCTTTGCAAACCCTGTGGACTGATGGCGAATTTTGGAACCTTACCAGCTTCATCCAGTTTCTTTAGACCTCATATGACATCTTCCAGCACTGCGTCTACCTCAGCACGTGTGGGAGAATCACGCCGTCCTACTAAGGGCGGGGGGATATCATCATCCCCTACACTCCATAATGCTTCCTTCGCTTGTTGGATTTCCTCCAACGAGTAGAAATCGCGACAGGCCTGGTGTATCTTAGCGGCGGGGGAAGTGTTCATAGAGTACACAATGTAGGTGAGAAGTGAGTTCAATGTCATTTTCTCGATCAACTCACTCGCCATAATCACGCGGACGCAGATTTGATATGATACGGTCATGTTTATGATATAATCAAATTTATATGCATCATTGCAGGAGCAAATGTATTAGGAGCCACATACTGTCTTTGTTATGTGTGACAGGCCATTAGCTGTAATATTGAAAAGTAGCTACATAGAATGTTTACGTTGACATTCGCTACAGCATTCAATTAACTCACCACCGTGACGTGGTTTCTAATACTATCTAACTATTAAGGGGTGACCTTCCATTTCAAGGAGAGAAAATGTGACGAGAAATACAAATTAAGCCAAAATGCAGTCCTTGTAATTCTCTCGCTAAACCCGGTAAAGATGTATGGCGCCACGCAAATCGTAAAGCCTGTCAGGACGAAGGCCAACTAGAATCTGGCCTTTAGCAAATTCGCCGCAAGAAGTAATTTCAGCATGCAACAAACTTGACGTGGGCATAAAGCAAGTTGGATTTTTCAACCATCAATAATTCTTGCATTGCCAATAATCATTAAGTGCAAGTTATTTATTTACAATTTGTTGCAGTAACACATAGAACTCAAATTGATGTGATGGAAGACGTGGCAATTTACTTCCATGTCGTAGTGGGCTCGGAATCTAGTTAAAGGTTTTACGGGCGGTCGCACATCGATTGATTTAAGGCAGCGCGAAGCCCATCAGCATAACGTTCCCATATCGCAAACAACAACATACAATTTATTCTCGCATTATGGTGAATCACATACAGAAAAACACTGCACTGTTGATCGTGTTTCAAAGTGTAAGGTACGCTATTATTTGTGATTGAATGACTAGACGAGTTTGACATCGTTCAAGCCTTTCCTGACCACCCACATTTCCCAGTGCGTTTTATGACGTTTAGGATGCGTAGGTTATATCGTAGGTCACATTGCATGGATAAATACTTCCAAATAATCGAATCATCTATAAATATATATATATATATATATATATATATATATATATATATATATATATATATATATATATATATATATATATATATATATATATATATATATATATATATATATATATATATATATATATATGCTTTTAATTTTATGAGACAAAACCGTATGCAATATATATATCTCATCGGCATCAGCTGTTTGTGCTGCCCATTGTACATAAGAATCCATGGTATAAGGCTAGGGTTTGAGTTCACCTACGCATCTCTAAGTTACAAAACGAATCACAATGGCAATACTAGACACTATATACGCCTATTCAACCTGTCATATGCCCTAAAATATCACACCATGTGCAACCTCGAGAATTTCGGTCCGTTTGAGTATTTAAATCATTCAAACGATTCATCAGACACTTTGACAACACATTTGTTGTTGTTTATTTCACTGCTCGATTGTAAAATGGCATGATAAAGATAACAAGGGTGTGGAAAATATTCCATTAGAATTAAATGAGATTTCTGTTCTATAGGTAAAATTATTTTCACGAACAAAACATTTACTGTCACCAACATTGTTTTAATATTGAGATGCAAAACTGGAGATGACGACCAGTGGCCACTTGAGTGCTCTAAAGAGGGTATGTGAAGTGCGTATTTTTGCTATCAGTAAGGGCATCTTCTGTTGTAGTACATTGAGTATGCTGTAGCTTTGGTGGCATATTACTTTCATTTTCAAAGGAAACGCTTCATTTTGCGTTGTTAGAACATAGAGGCTTTAATGAGGCTATTGTTTATTATGCCGCTGATGATGTGTTTGTTGACAAGTCTACCACGTTGTAAACTTTTGTTGAAGCCAGATTCTCTGCGTACTCTCTTTCCAAAGACGTCTGTTGTCAGGCAAACTAGAAAGAATGACTAGACGAGTGATCTCCTCCCACTCCAGCGCAAAAAAAACCGACCTGCCCACGTCAATAAAGAGAAGCTGATAATGAGACGCGATGGCCATCTTGTCACAGTGATATAACATAAACAGTCCAGTTAAGAGTATACAATACATTTAGATCATGCTGTAAATCTATGGATCTGTATGACTACGATTTTTCAGAAGATTGATTTTGCTGATGCATTCCACAAAGGCAAGGAGTGGGTGAGGCCACTGAACAATTGTTATCATATAATACTGAATAGACCCTAGGTGTATGTTTGTTTTGTGCATAAATTGCATCCAAATAGCACTGATATAAATATTTCTGTCATAGGTATACAGATTTTGAAAGCAGCTATGACTGACTAACTATGACGGCGATATGGTTGAAAAATATACATGTCACTGGATGTTCAAGGGGCGGCTGTCAGATCGTTGAACCTGAACAAACTCCTAATACTGAAGATGATTCTGCACATCTTTCTGACTTCATTGATGATTGCTCCTAAATGATGGAAGACGATTCGTCACATTACCATTATTTTACCCTGACAGCACCAGTGCAGGCACTCGATACGACGAAATGTCTGAAACCAAATTTGACCTTTTGAGCATCATATTTTCTTTATTCGTGTAACAGTACAGGCTCCTAAATGAACTCTTATCTTCTGCCCAAGATGACCCCGGCACCTCTGAAAATATGTCTGTATGCTGTTTACCTGAAACACCTAGATTTGTTCATGCTCAAATATTTTTTTAGTTATACCGTTTTATAAAGTTGTTGATTATGACTGCAAGCCTTTGTACAGATATATGCAATGATGAGGATATCAATGTATGACATTAGTGATCGCATATTTTATGGTAAATATGTTTTAGCTACGTACATTCATAGAAACTCAGATGTAGCACTGTCCATGATAATAATACCATAACCCTCATCTTCAAGTTATTGGCTGACATTCCTACAAAAAAACAGATACTGTACTTGCTCTCCTATATATGTTTTATTGTTATCTACATCAACAAATATAGTATTTAGCCTTTGATAATGCCTTCTTTATATTCAACTGTATCTCTACTTAACGGCAGCTAATCCAAAATTACTTGTAGTTCGCTAAAAATTATGTCCAACAGCTTTTACACTTACATGGTACAACTTTGTAAACATGCATCCTTTGCATCCACTTGATCAGACAACAATTTTTTTGATATCTCACGCCTGCTGTTTGATATGGAAGAGTTATTTGCGGCAAAGCTGTTTTGTATATTATTTGCTTTGTGTTGACGTGAATTGAGATTAATTTAAATGTTCTTTTACCTTTTTCAATAAATAAACTTCTGTGGCTTTGGTGTGAACCAGGCTCCCACCAGCTCAATGGTGTATAAAAAATGAAATGTTTGAAATTATATGATTCAATTGGCTGTAAAATTGATGGATTTATTTCTCTAATATACTAACACATATACGATGAACTGGTACATGAATAAGATCAGACATAGCTTTTGTTCTGCAGCCTTCCTGTGACCCCCGAGACACAACAGTGGCATCGCCGGCGACTTAATTCGCTTCTTCGAGACGTCTAAATCGCTCATTTCTGGTTCGAATCTATAAGTAAAAAAATTGCCCTGCCTAAGCAACAATGGTCTGCAAAGGATCTGTGCAACCGCATGTCTCTTCGTTTCTCTCTAGTGATGAAATAGCGAAACTACCAGCAGCTATTTTGCAAAAATCGTAACGTAGATAGCGGCTACAATCAAAACATTGCGGGTCTGACGTCATGCGGAGCTGATAAATGATTCATGAGCTCTTCGTTTCCATGCCCCAAATTTGCCTTTTAAGTCGAATTTCGATTCAAAAGCGCGTACCTTCGGGCTGATACATAATGGGTACTAATTTCCGTAAACTGGCGGAACGAAATGACATGATATCTCGTGCGATAGGCTCTTTAATGTGGTGTGGACCAATCAATCTTTGATGTGGGCTAGTTGTTAAGACGAGGAACATCGAAACAAAGATTAGCGTCCAGTGTCTAAACAGACAAAAGCAGAAGAACTTTATCTAGCGAACTTCACGCCTTACATATTACAATAGTTTGCAAACATAAAACGGGATAATTTTCTCTATAATGGTGGGTTACTTCACGTTGAGTTGGTAATATACGGTCTTTGGTCCAACTGTGATCCACTGTATATAAATATTAGAGAGTGCATTCAGTGTTTCTAATAATCACACACAGCACAAACTATGACAAGGAATTTATTGCTTCGCAGGATCTACCCGTGACGAACAAGTCACAGTTACTATAGGTTTTCCACAATCATTTATACATCAAAGTATAATATATGATAAAAGTCCCGGACCGTTGAAGTGCTCACTCATATACTCACATCAGTCGAGAGAATGCCATAAAGATTCTAACGAAAAGAGCAACGGACTGCATTTCTGAACGATAAGTTCAATTAATGATGAGAAGAGTTTGTAACTTATATTGCTGTTATTAATAATATTAACATCGGATAACACGAAAGTATATTTTTTATCATTATTTCAATACCTCACAGCGCCAATATTCTATAACATGCCTTTCGTAACACTGTGACATTCAACGATATTAGTTTTATAAGAAAGCATTAAGTTATTTTAAGAGTGGGCATCAGACATCATTCGTGCTAGTAAGGCTTTAATAATCCCAAAGAAAAAATGGCATGCGTAAGTGCTTAATGATAAATGCTGAAATGTGAAGACTTTAACTATGCACTTACTGTAATTAGGAAGCTAGGGAGTAGTGACACTTACAATGCACCGTCGGCCGCTGTCGAATTATCCTTCAACATCTTCTATGCGGTTTCAACATTATCCTGAGGGTGACATTAATACAATGTACTCTTCATTGCTTCCGGTAACACCCATTGCTACACATGTTGGGAGAGTTGAAACCTGTGTGCCGTAGCTATCATGTACGAATAGCCTAACTGAACACATTTGACCGATGAAGATCAATTTGAGTGAATATGTCATTAGGTATTGGATATAATAATATAACATCAAAAGTAAACTTTACTCCATTTAAATACCTGTATAAAATGGTAACGCACGTTGGAATAATTTTTCCCAGCTATTTTTGGTCCCATGGATTTATTCATCATCCAAGACTGTTTCTTCCAGTTCGCTGATCTAAAAATCTACTTGATGCAAATTTTAAGGAAAAAGTTAACAATTAATTGTAGTTGATCTGTATAACAAACGGTTGTTTTGCCATGGCGATCCATCACCATAATGTGTTGTATAGCCATCTTTCCAACATTTTAAATCACAGATCATAGTTGCATAATGCATCAAAACGGAGCCACACTTGACATTAACCGCGAATATGACTATGCATAGTCAGACTGGATGCACAATTAAGCATTTCGACAGCCTGCGACAAGTTTCGTGTTAAGCTTTGATGGACTTTCCTTCGCGGGCAATAAATCTGTCTCAAAGCTGCTGCATAGGGGCCTTTGTGTTTCAACTCGTATCAATATTTTGCAGCATTACTTACTATTTTACTGCGATATGTTTGCTGGTTAATCTGTGTGGGAATCAAATACAATTTAAAAATCTGCTGTAATCAAACACAATCACTGAAAGTGTCAAACCATAGCCTTTATATATGTTGTTCAATGATAATTTAAAATCAATCCGACGCTATTGAGGTTACTTTTTAATATAATTGCTCGTTTATTTGGCCAATACGCGGAATGTTACACTAATATACCTGATAACAACTTGTTTGTAATTTTAATGCTTAACATTGTTATTACTAAGTCGGCTGCCCTTCCTCTGTCTAATATATTTGTGCCAATGTTCGTTTAATAAACTTGTGTCGTGATCCGAAATAAGCGATACCTTAAAGGGATTACTGAAGAAGGTCATTAAATTTGAACAAAGTGTGTCGCACTTGTTGGTGAAGAATATCTAGACCACCATTCGCCAACTGCAAGTAGGCTAAGCCGCATGATATGATTGCCCACACAACCAACAACATCAAAGAAATCAAAGTTGTTTAAAGGAAATTAGCGAGTATGAGGTTCATGTTGACGTAAAACAAAAAGTGTCTGGAATTTTTCAAATAATGGCTACATTAAAAGTGTTTTGCAGCCATAAAGCTAGTCTCAATACAGTGAGAAGGGGATATAATTGTACCAAAGGAGACACTTTGACAGATGACCACTATTTCTTTGACTCTACTAATACAATCACTGCGTACGGTTGCATCGTGCTAACGAAAAACTAGGTGGTCGATGGCTTAACATTATAAAAGTACATAAGCTTCTGTGAATATACTGATTTCAGTGTTAAACTAACTCAAACAAATATGTAACTTAACCATTTAACAGAGATGGTCATTAATAGTCTACCTGCGTTTTATAGCATGAATGTTATGCTCTTCAATTCCTTTTAATTTTACCAACAAAACACCAACTGAAACGTCGGTGCGCCAAGAAAGGTGAGAATCAGTCTCGCCTGGCTGTGTTTGGTGCTCAACAAGGTCTCGGCCAAAGTTAAATAATTGATTAAAGTAGTACCTACAGACAGGATGAATGGTTTAATGATTGTATCCTGTAAGTAATGAGTAAATCTATGTCACATCGAGTCGATGCTCTGTATTAACAAAAATTCTTTTTTCACAACTCATCTTTGCAATCGGTGAAAAAGGAAATATTTCTCTACTGCCCAATGATTTACACCAGCTATTGGAAGAACAATACTCATTTTTATTAGATAATTTAACAGGTGCCCGTGTAACACGGAATGAGAGCCAACAGTTTTCACCATTGAAGACTCTTTCCCATTTTATTATGCAGAAGATACTGGTTACTTTATATCTCAGAGTATGAGCGAACGCATTTCATAATTGAGAAGTCTTTTTCATTGCAGCATCCCAACAGATAGTAGGAACAACATGCACTGGATGACATAAATGCAGATTTTTTGTAAGCAATTCACTACGGGCCGATATTGCAGCCCACGTAATGTCTGTACCGACATTGGAGAATATTAAGATGAAAGAGGTTGCGTTAGGGGCACATAAATCTACAGTGCAGTGAAAACAGGAATGTCTAAGAATTACGTCATCATGAGACACAACGCTGCTGTTTTCGCTATGCATCGGCCAATGTGCATTTGTCCCCGCACAGCAAAATACATATCTACATAAAGATATACCAACATTCCCAAAGTACATTGGATGAGTTGTGGTAGGAGGCTGACCTTAACGTAGAGAATGAAGTGCGAATAGCATATGTTATCCATTATTATTAAATTTTAAAATGTGCAATAGAGCTTGTAGAAACGATTGCAGTTTTGTTCTGCTAGCATCTTATATATATTGACTAGACGTGCTTTCTGTGCTCTGTATTTGTTTCCGTTTAGGTCTAGCTGCGCTGATGCATCGAATGTGAATTGCTTCTCGATTTTGTGAACAATAGTATATCAATATCGGCAATTTGATAACAACCTCAAAAGTTTGTTTACAGAAAGAAGCAAACGAACGGTAACCGAGACAAATAACTAGGCATGATGTTTTCAGTCGTCTCTGGTATAATCACACGAACTCTGCATACGTATAGCCCCAAGTGTCTGATAGCGTCAACCACGTCACATAAATGCTATTCATTACGCCTCATACAAAAACAAGGAATAAGGCTTTTCAAAAGTTCCATATATAACCAATGCAACGGGAAAAGAACTGACCCATTTCAACTGATACATTATTTTGCCATTAGTCGCTAATTCTACAACCAAAGCCTCACACAATGATGTCGTCTGGATTTTGTAAACAAGTATAAAGACCAGCACCATGTCCTGCTTTGCACAATGATATAATCATGCCTAGTATGAATCGCAAAAGTATCGCCCAATATGATTATTCAGAAGTTATTGCATAGTTTAGAGCCATGCCGTAACTTGTGTAGTCATTTGTTAGTAGAGGGTTATGAAATTATTCAATACAGGAATTCGACACGCGGTAGTGGCCAGTAACCGCACAGAAGCCCGCGTGGAAACAGCGTTCACTAAATACTTTTAGATTTTGTCGTTGCACAGTTAAATATGGATCAAACGTCAAACCGGTGATGGATCATTAACAGTTAAGAAGCAGCATATGAATACTTAGCCGTAAGTGACAGACAGTAATTGGTTTGGTTTGACCAATCAAAATGGATTGATGAATATCATCAAAAATTTTCGTGTACCATGTATTAATATCAGAAACTCTGGCATAGTTCAGTCTCATGTAAAGAGTTGTTTGATGCACTCGAGTAATTCACAACATCTAAGGTTATTTGGTTTACAGAACTCCTTGTCACTGAAGAGAGTGTACGATCCTTACAGAAGTTGCATCCAATGCTTGCGCGATACATCGCAATAGCTAGTTTCATTGTGGGTCCGATTACGACATTGCATAAGTTTCCCAACTTTACCAGAGAAGCTTCGTAAAAGTCTGGCTGCCTGTTGTCAGAAAGGGCTCTCATGATATCAATCAAGCCCTTGAATGTGGCACACACTTGCATCAAATTCGTCCCAATTCAATAATATAGCTCACGACCTCGCGAAATTTGCATAAACACAACCAATGTACTACAAGTACTTAAAGTGTCAGCTAAAGGAAAACATTTACGTTATTCCATTATGACCTACGATTTAATTAGTTTTGGAACGACTTTATTAGTTCCTAATTCAATGACATGTCCAGTCATCCAATTTGTAAATGCATACTGAAATAAACGTTAGAAACGCAACACGCTATGTAGGTCATGAATTGTGGGGTTGTAAGCTGTGGTGGGTTGTAAGAGGTAGCCCTAACGGATGGGATTTATACATCGACAAAACCGTTAGCTATGTTGGAGACGGAGTTAGGCAGTTGATGTCGTCTATATTGGCCATAAGATAAGAATGCTACACTCATATCGTTATAGGTTACTGTTGTTGCATAATTGTCGCATGCATATGTATAATATATCACTGGATTTGGTTCATATATGTGTTTGAGTGCTACCAACTTCGATGTATCCATTTAATAGCATGTAATTGGCATGTGGGAGCAAGAAACGTGCGTTTTTTCCAAAACCTTTGGCAAAATAAATATTTAATCAAGTGACCTCATATTTGTCATACTATGTTATTGTTCGCACTAGCTACTATCATTTCTCTGACCAACCTAGACTGGTGTCTAATCAGCAACATGTTTCGGTACATAAAAGACCCAAATATTCCACAATAACGAAAACGCAAAATCGATTCGAACGAAAGCTATTTTTGGTGTACATAAAATCACAAACCAAGCTATTGTTGCATGTAGTTGTTGCATGTAAAGCAGAAACTATTCGATATTTTATATTTTCGGTCAAAAGCAGGATTTTTCATTCAAAAGGTTTGGCTTTACTTATGCATAATGTATTTGGAGGCAGCAGCGTCCTCGATATTGAACCTAGTACAGCCTTATTTATCTTGCATTTTATTTTTATGTATATTACGCAGTCCTTAACGATAATTATGAATTTGCTTCGCTGCACCTACATGTATCATTGAACGCAATTTACTGGCTTATGCAATATTTGCTTGGAGTGAAAACGGATAAAGAGAGTGCGGAAGACAGAATTCGCGTGTATGACGAGATTACTATGCCAGATCAGCAACACTGATTAAGGATGTTTTAAACACCGTCAACGGGACTGCATTAAAGCCTGCATCAATGAAGATAAGCACTAACACTTATTATCATTGAACCATGGAGCCTTTAAACAACTCCTCTACCACTATCTGATAACATCGAAGAAATATTTGTTTCGTGATAGCTGTTATTGGTAGCTCTCGGGAATAAGGCTTAAGCGGTGTTCATCGTTGATAACGCCGGATGGCTGTCCATATATATGTTAATGATGAAGGAAGAGAGAAACTTTTGTTTAACGGTAACTTAAATGGCACTAAATCACATTTCACGTGCGCAATTGTGAATGTCTGCAATATGTCATTGATAGCTCATCAATTCGTCAATGTAGCTCTCAACAGTCATATTCTATTGCTAAGTTAGTTAAAGATGTTAGCAAGCTCGTATGCAAATAAACGGACCTCCACGCCGCATTTAGATAGTGATGTTGAACTCCTGATATATGACAACATCTGATACAAAGCGGTTGAGAGATAAAAGGCTGTTTTCTTGTCATTGAACTCGACATTCACTATTTTGAAAATCATCTATGGTTTTGAATCTGGTTTTTCCATACATATGAAAATAAGATGGTCGTGAGGACAACCATGGAATATACCTGTATAAATTATTTACTAACCTCGACAGCGCACTTGGTAATATGGGATATTCAGAAGAAATGGGGGTTAATTAAATGATGAGATAATCAATGGATATTCGCCCGATCAGACTCTCTTTATAAATAAACTACCATATTCAAGGTCCAGCCCAAAAATATTTTTAAATAAAATTTTAAGTGGCTGCTGGAAACAGACACCAATGATACAATCATTAGTGGTTCAGAACATTTCCTTCATCGAAGTGTTAACATGCAATGCGCCGTATACGAAATTAACAAGACTACGTCTTGCTGACAGGAGGAATAATGTGGTCGGAACTCCCGAGAGCACACATTTCCATGTGCTGTATTTTAATACCACATTTTTACTACATAATTATGCTGATGGACTTTGCAAAATATAGCTTATATGCCCGGTGGCCCTTGCGGGAAAATAAATAGCATCGACAATTTGCACGCGTGCAAACTCCATTTGCAATCTGATATCACGAACATTCGGGGAAGTAACTCCTCTGGAACTCTTCAGTGGTCTC
>CM067345.1:20804450-20809450 GCA_034190875.2 Urechis unicinctus | reverse complement strand
TTTCTTTTTTTGCAAAATGTATTCAAATATGCATTCATGTATTGGCATGTATATATATATATATATATATATATATATATATATATATATATATATATATATATATATATTTATGTATATATATATATATATGTATATATTTGTATATATAATAGTATATATTAGTATATATTATATATATATCTATATATATACAAATATGTATATTTATGTATGCATATATTTATATTTATATATATATATATATTATATATATCTATATATTTATATATGTGTATATATAATTATATATATTAATATATATATCGATATATATATATATATATATACATATATATATATATATATATATATATATATATTATATATATATATATATATATATATATATATATATATATATATATATATATAACTATATATCGATATATATTGGAAAACGCTATTTTTATATGTAACTACGTTTTATCTATGGATCTGTGAGGTTTCCGTTGGTTAACCTTGACCGACCTTTTGGTACTTTATGCCCTAATTGTAATATTTACACGTATCATGTTCTCTATCTACTCTGAGGAATACATTAGTCCGTTCACAAAACAGACTCAAAGAGTGTATTAAGGCCGATCTAGTTATTGTGTTTTTCCAATGCCGTTTGTCATAGATCTTACTGATCTAATGTTCCGTGATATCAATTCAATAGATGTGTAAGCAATTGGTTATTGGATTTTTTTCCTTTTCGTCTCTGTTAGGTATCTATTCAGGTGCAGTATAAACCGGTGTTAGAGGTTGGCAGACTGTAACCTTATTGGAATTTCTATCGTGAATCAATAATCGTAATTATTGCATTCAGGATCTATTTTATAATATGTTTTCACGGTAATTTGGTCAACATGCATGGCACTGTAGCAGCTCTGGGTGCTGCTTTCATCACATCCTTACCAGACACTCAGCAGTTCTTTTTTTGGGTGCGGAAATATTGAATCTATCTAGTATCAAAGAAAATGGCAGTTTGTTGCAACAGTTCAGTTTACCTGCAGGAGTAAAATATTGAGGGGATTCTTGGAGGCACAAGAACAAGTACTGGTCTCTTGTATATCATTTAGGCCGTAATTATGATGTATACTAAATGTTTTTATGTTAGAAACGCCCGTTTCTCAATGCAATCCTCTACAAATAGATTTTAATCTGAATGAATATCTGTATCCACGAGGATTTTATGCGTATTTGGCTTTTATTGATTGATAGATAGTAGAGTAGATGGCTTTTATTATTCGAGGTGCCGTTCGGAAAAAAGACCCAAGCTTTCAATGGCTTTGCCCAAAGCACGCAGGTGCAGGTTAGACATCTTTATTTATTGTAAACTGAAGGTTTTCATTTAATAAGGATGCCAGATACGCCCTTCTCTCAGCACACAATCATCTAGAAATAGGTTTTTAATCAGAATGAATGTATACACGAGGATTTTAATGCGTATTTGCTTTTATTAATTGATAGATAGTAGAGTAGATCGTTTATATTATTTGAAGAAAAAAAGACTACAGCTTTTAATGGCTTAGCCCGAAGCACGCAGGTGCAGTTCTTTATTTATTGCTGATTGCATATTAGGATACACCCGTAGTTGTAATGATATGTAGTCGAGAATATCCACAGGATGTGTTGCTGCATGGAAAAATAATAACGTTGCTTTTCATCTAACCTTTCAATGTTTAATCAATTATGTCACATTAAATTAGTGTTTCATGAATGTTTGCCATATCATTGTCACATTGACGCCCGTAACCCATCATCTCGGCAAATGCACTATCACGAAAGAGCGGATATTCAAGCACCTTTGAGCTGTTTATTGATAAATATAGAAACAGTTGATAAATGGTTATTGCATGGACGAAAGCTGCAGATGTTTAATGACTCCATTACATTCCTACAAAGCAAGTTACGGTACTATCAAGTTACTACCGTATCTGCCAATTAAAAAAGTTCCATCTAGTTGTAAACGAATGTTTATTGTCTTTAATGAATCGAGCGGTGTGAACAAAAATTTAAAGCAAACACAAAATAAAAGTAATTACTTCATGATATGCGCATCGTCAGCCAATCCATAAGAATATCGATGAAAGGAAATCGGTTAATGCCTTCCCCCGAATGCATTAGACAATTAATATTGGACATTAACGGCGCACCCAGTCAATGACGCCAAGCGGGAAAGGTTTAATGCACAGGTCAACCAAAATCTACAAATATATCAACTTCTGTCACAGGAGAGGCAGTTAATTTGGTCGAATAACACCCATCGACAGCTAAACGGACGGATAGTGACCATTACAGCTTTAAGATAGTGGCATTTTGTCCCATTCCCCGGTTTTTGTTCAGTCATCGAATAAAATTGGCATTTTTTGTGCCTGTGCGTTATAAAAAACACGCATTTCCATGAACCACCGGGTCATCACAGCGGTGTTTGATAATTGCCTTAACACTGTATGTTCGTCTATTTTTTCTCAAACACATTAAACGTATATCTTAATACAGCCCTGCATTTGGCACTCTTGCAGCATTCTTTAGTAGCCCTAGATCCATTAGCCTAGCCTATCAAATAGACAGGGGTCTCCAAGCACAAATTCTCAAGTATATGTACACTTATAAATATATTAAACATAAATATATATTATCTCAAATATAATATATAAATTGTCAAGAACATATATTTTATATAGATATATATTTAGGGTGGGGTTGCAATATGTCAGGGGGGGGGGGTAGTATAGGGGGGGTATGTATATCAAAATATATATATACATTAATAATATATTTTTGTATCCTGTATTATGAATAAAAACGTTATAAGACTGAGCATATTTAATGACTAAAAATAAGAAGGCACATTAAATAGCAATCCTAACACATATGTATGCATGTATATTTATATCTAAATATACTATACATATATATATATATATATATAATATAATATGATATTATGTCATAATGGGTAACATGGTATAAATATATATATAGTCATATTCATATATATATATTGCATAAATATGTATACATTATATGTCCTGTACATATATTATATATAAATATATATACGTGACATACCTTTTTTATATACAGTTACATTTGTATCCGATAATGATCTACAATTGTAATGTATATATACACATAGACATATGTATATGTTTTTTTTTTGCAAAATGTATTCAAATATGCATTCATGTATTGGCATGTATATATATATATATATATATATATATATATATATATATATATATATATATATATATATATATATGTATATATATATATATATTTATGTATTTATATATATGTATATATTTGTAGATATAATAGTATATATATATATATATATATATATATACAAATATGTATATTTATGTATGCATATATTTATATTTATATATATATATATTTTATATATATCTCTATATATTTATATATGTGTATATATAATTATATATATTAATATTACATAGATATATATATATATATACATATTTACATATGTATATATCGTTTTATCTATGGATCTGAGAGGTTTCCGTTGGTTAACCTTGACCGACCTTTTGGTACTTTATGCCCTAATTGTAATATTTACACGTATCATGTTCTCTATCTACTCTGAGGAATACATTAGGCGACGTAGCAAAATGGTAAGTGTTTTAGGTTGCTTCTTGAAAGCAAGCACATCCTTATAAGGCCGATCTAGTTATTGTGTTTTCCAATGCCGTATGTCATTAGATCTTACTGATCTAATGTTCCGTGATATCAATTCAATAGATGTGTAAGCAATTGGTTATTGGATTTTTTTCCTTTTCGTCTTCTGTTAGGTATCTATTCAGGTGCAGTATAAACCGGTGTTAGAGGTTGCAGACTGTAACCTTATTAATTTCTATCGTGAATCAATAATCGTAATTATTGCATTCAGGATCTATTTCTATTTTGGTCAACATGCACTGTAGGCAGCTCTGGTGTGCTTTCATCACATCCTTACCAGACACTCAGCAGTTCTTTTTTTTGGGTGCGGAAATATTGAATCTATCTAGTATCAAAGAAAATGCAGTTTGTTGCACCAGTTCAGTTTAACCTGCAGGAGTAAAATATTGAGGGGATTCTTGGAGGCACAAGAACAAGTACTGGTCTCTTGTATATCATTTAGGCCGTAATTATGATGTATACTAAATGTTTTTATGTTAGAAACGCCCGTTTCTCAATGCAATCCTCTACAAATAGATTTTAATCTGAATGAATATCTGTATCCACGAGGATTTTATGCGTATTTGGCTTTTATTGATTGATAGATAGTAGAGTAGATGGCTTTTATTATTCGAGGTGCCGTTCGGAAAAAAGACCCAAGCTTTCAATGGCTTTGCCCAAAGCACGCAGGTGCAGGTTAGACATCTTTATTTATTGTAAACTGAAGGTTTTCATTTAATAAGGATGCCAGATACGCCCTTCTCTCAGCACAATCATCTAGAAATAGGTTTTAATCAGAATGAATGTCTGTATACACGAGGATTTTAATGCGTATTTTGCTTTTATTAATTGATAGATAGTAGAGTAGATCGTTTATATTATTTGAAGAAAAAAAGACTACAGCTTTTAATGGCTTAGCCCGAAGCACGCAGGTGCAGTTCTTCTTTATTTATTGCTGATTGCATATTAGGATACACCCGTAGTTGTAATGATATGTAGTCGAGAATATCCACAGGATGTGTTGCTGCATGGAAAAATAATAACGTTGCTTTTCATCTAACCTTTCAATGTTTAATCAATTATGTCACATTAAATTAGTGTTTCATGAATGTTTGCCATATCATTGTCACATTGACGCCCGTGACCCATCATCTCGGCAAATGCACTATCACGAAAGAGCGGATATTCAAGCATCCTTTGAGCTGTTTATTGATAAATATAGAAACAGTTGATAAATGGTTATTGCATGGACGAAAGCTGCAGATGTTTAATGACTCCATTACATT
>CM067345.1:20709450-20799450 GCA_034190875.2 Urechis unicinctus | reverse complement strand
CGCTGTATATCGTTACTGTCTACAAAGTGTCGTTGATATTTCACTAATCACATATATCGGTCACTGTTTACTGCTTGACTGTAACAAACAGAACGGTTATGGTACATTCATTCTACCAGTGTCATATAATTCGCAAATATGGTGACTTGGTAATTCCTTAACTTATGTAGACTGTTGTTGGGGAACATGAAACTCAGAGATACAGTAAACTTTGTGTGCAGTTATTTCAGGTTTAAACATGATCATTAAATTTATATCATAGCCTTCATAAAGAGGCAGTGTAGGTTGAATGACACAGCTATGCCTCATCAACGGCAATCTAAACCTTTTATTGAAAACAAAAAGCGAATTACAGTTCCTTCAATACATCATCAGCAGGATCAGCATATTGTATGGACAGCGACGCAAATGTGCTGCTAATGCATATCGATTATACGATCATCTCAGCCCACTGCTTGGTAAATGACATCCTTGACAGCAGTACACTGACAAGACGGTGAAATATGGCTAGCATTCAACTTACGTTTCTATGTAAACGTTGGAACTTCTTTCCAAAAAACCGGAAGTGAGCGTTTGGTCCTGGGATATTTAAAATATCCAAACTGGTGCTGTGCCACTTGATAGAACGCATGCAATTTTACATGCTGAGGACAAACATCACGGAAATAATATGTTACTGGATGCATATGATTAGGATGCCCACAGAATATACGAATAACAGTATCAACCAATGCACGATACCATCACGCAATCGGCATGTACATTGTAACCACCCCGGAAGGTAAACATAATGCAGTTTTAATAACGGATCATGATATGATACATGCATTACTAATTTGCCCCTCCTTACTTTTGTAAGATTGTCAGTCTGTTATATATTCCCTGGTCTAAAATGAATTGTAAGCACGTGAATTTGGTTATTGATCACAAGACAGAGACAAGCACATAGTCAAACAAATACGATATCTTCCGGATCTGCGTAAGTGTGTAAATCTTATGTCGAAAGAAGAACAATCTTAAGCAACGCAGGTGCCTAATGAGAAGGTTACGAATTAGAAGTTCAAATTTAATATGCCATGTGATTCAACTATTGTGAACTGACTGCGCCGTTATATTTGGTCATCTAAGCCACCTGATCAATTATTAAATTACCCCCCAGGACCAGTTCTCACTTATTCCCAAATTACGTGCTTGCCTCGCCCACGTAGGACAATTTTTACTCGTCCCCTACTTAAATCAGATCAGATATATAAAGAACTACAGTGGCACGAGTCAACACATAAATGCTGTCAAGGACACTTATTATAATATTTCAAACAACAAAATGTCTGGGTTTTTTTCTTTCTTCGTCATTGTCATACATATCTCTCATTCGCTATATGAAAGTTAATAATTAGCTTTGAAAACCATGCCTATGATCCCTGGGTCTCCTTCCCAAAACGCAATCAAGCATTTACCGTAGGTTGTTCCTTCGTCCTCCCAGAGCAAGCCATTCCGGTACGAGAACTTTTATAAAAGCTTTAACGGGCAAGTGAGTGTGCAATATTTGCTGCAATCATGGAGGTTGTTAACTGACAAACGAATTAATTGCCTTTAAGTAATCACACAGTGTCTACATCGTTTGCATGATAGGAAATGGCTACAGGCATATAATTTGATAAAAGCTTAGCCATATTAGCAACTTGTAATTGTATTGATCTATACGCCCATGTTCCACTATACCTACTATAGCAGCAGCTCACATGACCCGTGTAGCATCAGTGAGTTCCATTGCTCGTACTGTGTCAAGCCATTATATACACGATTATATATGTGGATGAAGGTGACTGTTGACTGTAGCCTGGTAGACCGATACTTGTTGCGACAAACGAATCATAACAAATAATATGGCCCAGACGTCCTTATAGTCTTGCAGAAAAAGTGACTTCGTTCCAAATATTGTTAGTCGTACAATGCGAGTTAACATCCATGTACCCTGAACGGATGCTGTTTGGGTCGCAAAACTTATCGTGTTTCGCATAAATCCACAGGTCTCTTACTTAATGGGGCAATACAAAAACATTTTACAAGTAGCCAAAGCAACCATTCTACGTCGCGATGTATATGCTTTTCTTTTTGACTCAAGGGTGTTGTTATCACGAACCGTTCTACATACATTAATCGTCCATTCAATGGAAACTTACATAAAACTGCTTTGCAATTTATCATGCAGACTAGGTACAGAGAACGCTGCTGAGGACAAGACTGCTTGTTGAAACATATCATTTGCATTAAGAAGACGAAAAAAAAGTTGATTTTTCCCTTGAAAAAATCAATATTATAAAACAAGCATAGAAAATTGAAATCTAATTTGCAAAGAGATGGGAGCAATGTAGCATGTAAAGGCTCTCTTGTCATTGTCCAAAACGGTATCATTACTGTAACAATGGCATTTACAGTGACTTAAATAGAACAATTGAAACAGTCAAGTGAGGATTATATAGTATACATACACCACAAATTCAAGCTTCAATACCAGCGTGTATTTGAAATGCATTTTCAATAACAATAACAAAATCGATGTTGCACAGCGGACCCTAATGTAATATTGTTAAACACACATACACAAATACGCACACAGCAAAATATAAGTCATCTCAAAGGTTGCATATAAATAGTGAATATGTCATACAAATCTAAATAACTGCCGTGTGATAATTGTACACATGATTACAATCAAAGTGTTAACATTTAAATATTTTGTGGAAATTTACATACAACAAAAGGGAATGCTTGATAAGAGTTAATAAACTGAGTACTTAAAGTACCCTGTGGGCACAACACGAGGAATCCACACGGAAAACACGAGGAGAGACCACGTGGATAATGCGCGGATTTTACGCGGGAATTTCAATCAGAAATCACGTGATTATTTCCACGTGGAAATAACCGCGAAGATTCCATCAACTTATTATGCACTTTTTCAACTTGAATCACAGAAATGAGACGTAATTTTCATGAATAACTAATATTTATTGTTCCTAACACATAAACAATAGCGCTCAGTAGTAAAAAAACTAATAAAATAACACCCCCCCTTGCGGAGCATCCTTCAATTTGTTTCCCATCAGGGTTATCACTAAAGACTCTGTTGTGATGTGGCTTTGCAGAATGCTTTCTGAAACACAACACACAAATGGACCAAAACTTTAATAATATATGAACCTTAGTTTTATTCTTAGAATATAAATATATACTAGTATTCTATATTTCATTGTAAAGGGATATCTAATGTCATTTGTATTCAGCAGAATAAAAAGAAAATATTACTTTATTATTAAGGTGAACGTAAATTCATTCTCTTATGAACAATCATCTTGCACAAAACTGTGTCAATGATCCCATTTTTGTTTCCCCGGAACCCTTACATATTGAGACAACTCATCAGATCATTTGTCATGAGCCTGCAAATGTATCTGATATAAGAGAAGATCATATCAAAATTATGCAAATTAAATTCATCAAATCATCTTTGCCATATCCACTGTAATATCTTATGTCATACATTCTTAATAAATGATTCAGTCTCATGCGAATATATTTTATGCAAGACGTGTGTACCTGCTTGTCACGTTATCAGCCATGTCCTTGGGATCGGTCCGGCCAATCTGCACCAACTTCTGCAGCTGCAATCATATGTATATTTTTGTTTAAAGAGCCACCAATCACCATAGAAATTAATATGAATTAACAATAAACTATATTCAAGCTATCTCTCTTTAACCACATTTGACACAATATCATCAATTCTCATCAAGGAAAACAATCAATGTTTGTGTATGATGATGCAATAATAGAACAGAAGCCATAAATTGAAAAAGTAATACACCTACAAAACACAATAACAATCACCTAGCACAATTATATAGCCAAATATAAATATACAACGATTAGTTTCAACCAATGATTTTTAAGCCTATTCGTTTGTGAGTTATATGTCCAGGCTGTGAATATAAGCCAAAATTAAAATTCAGTCTTTGGAGAGAATGGAAACAAATAATGAAACCATTGAAATAGAACATAAGAGAACCGAGTAGTGATGAAAAGCCAATCTATAGTAGTAAGTGTTAATTTACCTAGTGCTTCCAACTTCAGTGAATATTTATTAAAACTAATACTTACGCAAGCAAGCAGTTTTCTGCTCTACATCAAAGAGTTCAATTGAACTATTTCAGGCAGGTCTGTACAAAGGCTTACTCCACCCTTCTCCCTTTCCTTCGCCAAGTCTCTTATTTCATTTAAAAAGTGTAGACATCGTTTCTGATATTCTTGATCATCAAAAGAGCAGATAAGAAACAGAAGTGTTAATATAATCAAATAATAATAAAAAGCAAATTACTTGCCCAAATGTTACTTATTTATGCTGTTGTGAAGTAGAACAACAATGACATTCACAAATTTTGCAAAGATCTGTATGTATATGGGGACAGCAATACATATGACAACTACATAAAACCGATGCCTCCTTACAACCAAACCTACCCCAACCCTGCCACCAACAATCCCGTTTCACAGTCACATACACTCTCATGGCTGTCGCCCATTCCTGATTGGCTGGTCAGCGATTAAGGAATTTGTTATGACCCGGCGACACATGCAGTTTAGCCTTTCCCCTCCTCATGAATATACATGAGTATGATAATGGTGCCGCCGGTATCTTTGTTATCTGTTCACGCTTAAATAAATCAAATAGACCGACTAGCCAAGTATTCAGGTTCATTCAAAATGTCGAATAGACACAATAACGACCGAATTACCCTCTCATCTCGTTCATTATTCTATGACTATGGCGGCATGCACAGATGCATTGACGACGTCTGATGCTGCCACAAACCAATAACACAAAATAAATAATTTTGGACTTCGTCACTCCATAAAACATTATAAATTCATTTTACTTACATTGGCAATAATCATATCAGTGTTGAAGGTAACAATCGTGAGAATGTCATTCAAAATTCCAAGAGTTTTTTTCCCGTTGAGATGCTGCTGAGACAAAGAATGATGGCGGACGGAGTCAATGCGCTATTCTACCTCCGATTAAGATACTTTCGTATAATGTTTTACATGTATACAGCAAAATCAAAGTGCATAACAATTAATCTTCCTTTCTTTTTAATTTTTTGCTTATTAATGGGATTATTAATTTGTCAATTGCAAACTTTTTAATGCACATATGCCGTGTGCATGATCTAATGATAAGTCAAGTATCGCTGAGTCTAACGTCTGAGCTGTGCTAAACATTTGTTACGTTTCCCATTCAATGATGGGTATCATGGATTTAACACATAGAATCGACCAAAAATAATACCCCCGTTATATATACCTACCACTACCCGTGCACAATGTTTTTGCATTATTAAAATTTTGCATTTATGGACAATATCATGGTGAGTTATGTTAAAATTATAATTCAGTAGATCGAATGTATCTATATGAACAGAATCTTCTAAAAATAAATTGATTGATCCACGTCTTTCCACGTGGATACAACCTCGTGGAATCCACATGGATATTACGTAGATGTTGGTGGATCCACCTATCCACCAAAATTCCACGTGATTTCCACGTGGATTTCACGTGTTGTGCCCGCTGGGTATGTTTAGCTTGCGATCAACTGTTTGCACTGATTATTTATCGAACCATTTATTCCATATTTTAGGAAATAAAAACGGTGGTAGCGCGCTTATAAATTTCTTGTATTGTGAACTGATACCGACATACATCTGTTAACGATCGGGGCATATGCTTACGGTTATATTTGTACATAAATAAAGCCGCATCATATTCATTTCAGTTGTTCAATTTTAGAATGCAATTGTTTTTCAAAAACTGGTTGGTGTAGTTGTTGCAAGGGGATTTGTTTTTGTAAGAAAAAAGTACGTTTAAAAACATTCTGTTTGAGTTTTCCCAATGCTAAAATACCATAGGATAGATGTGGATTGATTGTAGCGATATAAAGACTGCGCAATAAAGCTTTTGGGAGAAAATGCTTGACTTGTTTGATAGAACAAAGACCATATGAAAATTTTATATTGATGTGTTTTAAATGGGTTTTCCATGACTAATGCTCGTGTATTCCAAGGAATTTTGTGGAATCAACTCTCTCTATTGCTTCACCGTCAATCATAATTCTGAGATTTGTCAGGTTTAATTTCGCTGTTGCTTTTAATCTTGCTTTGGATTAAAATACGCTGCGCTGATTCTTAATAGCAGTGATCGATAGGAGAAGTAGATTGCTCATATATTCAGCTTTTCGATATAGACTGATAATCATGAATCCATATTCAAAGCCAGTAGTTGTGTAGTCATTATCGTGTTCTAGAGCACGGGAGTTGAAACACAGAGAACAGATACATTAATGAACTGTTGACAAGCTGAATACGTTTAATATGCAGCAATATATATCAATCAAAATATAAGACTGCAAGCCAACGCTAGACAACTGTGTAGCAGTTGATTGACGTAGCTCCGCGCTTAGGATCCTTTTTTGTTTAAGTCATTGTAAAGCTAAAGCGGGCAGCTTGACGTAAACTGATATGAACAGCCTATATTCTTCGAAAAAAAAACCTATTGGAAGTAGGCTTGATGATTAATACCTGTTGACCTTTTATTTCGACGATGTTTATCATAATAAAAGGAGGAAAGATAATGCAATTAATAACATCAAATAAACACAAATTGTAAAGACAAACAACTGGACTTGTGATGGTGATTGAGATGAAAGTATTGCGCGACCAAAGATGGGAAAAGTTGTACTTGTCGACATCAATTAAACTGCAGTTATTAGCAATTATGCGTTTTTCAATTACTATAAGATTCTAAGATCTATTTCATTATTGAATGGGACCTCGATGTCATTAAGTATGCAGCTCGGGCAGTGAGCAATATCCTGCACATAATGCCACCAATTCTAGATTTGAATATGCTTGTAGTATGCTTCCCTGGAAAGCAACATGGGTAAATCGTATGTTTATACGAAATAGAGAAAGGAGTACTCTTAATTGTGTATGGAACATTAAGTGTAATGCGTGAAATCGTACAACAACTTTGTCAACATTTAATGTATTAGTAATCACTAGCGCTACATAGACGCGACATAATTGTACCTGACGTAGTCAGTGTCCGGGGCATATATGAAATTTACTTTTTCTGCCCAAAGTAGGCCGTAGTGTCAACATTATTTTCCGAAAGAGCCAACTGAGAGTTCTAATGACATTCTTGAGCAACTAAGGTTCCATTGATTGAGAAGTATTTGTTGTAAAAAAAACGAAAACAAGTGTTTAGTATTACGTTGCATCTATTTATGAGTTGACAAATCAAGTTGACAAATCAAAGTAGAACGCTTATCCATAGGCCAACATGATTTTATTGGCGGCGGGTTCGAACAGGAAATACCCAGTTAATTACATAAAATCGACCGCATGTTTGAAATTCGTCATTTCTGAAGCTGGTGACTATTCACTTAATGCATTAGAATTCTACATAATCAATCTTATGTTTGTAAATATTGACTAAGAGTGCTGTCGGGAATCCACACGGTGCTTTGAGATCCGCTACCCTTTATATCTAGCACAGATATGACATGAAACAGTCCATCTTATAAGAGGTTTACTTAAACGTACATGTCATCTGGTATGGTTAAATGGTTATTTGGGTAGACAAGTAATATGCTGTATGCGACACGATGAGGTTGAGACAACACTCCATAAGGTGGAATTGGATTCCGTTTCCTTCATCTGGGACATTATCAAATTATATCGAATGTCATCAACGACCTTGTCTGCTGCTTGTCTTGCTTTGAGATGCGGCATGTCGCTACTGTCTACGTACTGTGTCGCTGATATTTTCCTATCTAAGCACATGAATCGGCTTAGTTAAATGCATGAGCGTATCAAACATGTGTAACAAAATGCATTCTATGAGTGTCATATAATTCGAAAATTTGGTGACTTGAGAATTCCTTAACTAATGTAGACTGTTGTAAAAAGGGTAACATAAAACTCACGGCAGGATAAAATGTAGTTTGCAGTTATCTTAGGTTTAAACATGACCATTAAATTTATATCATAGCCTTTATTAAGAGGCAGTTTAGGTAGAATGAACTAATCTACGGCATTCTAAAGCTCATTTTGAAAACCACAACAAATTATCGTTCCTTCAATACATTATCATTATCAATCCTCAGACTGTGATCCCTGGTTACTAATGCTTCAATACACAAGGATGGGTGAGGGATTGGGCAGGGGGGTGGGGTCGGCTGCAATATGAGGTTATTTAGATATGGCAAAATTTCTGGAGCTGATTTTGTTCAATTGGCTGAACGAAATAATTAATCCGACAAGCGCATTTTAGAATAACCTATGATTACTTGCTGAAGCCTTCGGATTCGCCAACAAAATTGGAAGCGCGATGTTGAAACCACTACTGTAATGACTGGTTCCTATTCTGATATCAGATTTTCCACGTAATTGTACGCGGATATTATTTGCGTTAGGCGTTCATGCGTCGTTTCATAGAATAATGTGATACGCTCTTTTATGAGTGTCGTTGACATTCTCTTTATGCAGCACTTGACTGCAACATGGGAATGGTGATATCATCTCAAATAAAGTGATTTACATACGAAATGGATGATATGTTCTCGTGTTCTTTCCCCATATCACCCACGTGACCCTGCGGTAACCAACACTTAATACATTAAGCACTGACACGATCGAAAACAACGCAAATTTTATCCAACGGTCATTAATTATATATTTACATTTGATATTCACTGGGATTCAATCATATACCGTAGTTTGTTCCTTCAAAACCAACAAACTCCTCCCAAATCAAGCAATTCCGCTATTCGAGTATTTCTTAGAAGCTTTAATGGGCAAGCGATGTGCAATAAGTTGTTGCTATCATGGAGGTTGTTAACTAACACACCAAATAATTGCATTCAAGTCACCACACAGTGTTGTCATGATTACGCCCTGCTGAACGGAAAGGCTACAGGCATAAAATTGTAAGAAAATGCTGCGGTTTCGGGTTTCTATTGCATTTGTTGATGACAAAAACGTGTGAATTAAAAAAATATGCAAATATTAAGATACCCCTATGGTGCTGATAGGGTATATCGAAACTGGTGTGGTGGGGGAGGGGGATAACTAACAAACCAAATTAATGCGTTGAAGTCACCACACAGTGTCTACATCGTTTGCATTAAAAATGGCTGCAGGCATATGATTTGGAAACTAAGCCCTGTTAGCAACTTGTGATCGTAAGGGACACAACTACAAATAACAGTTAATGGACAAAGATGCTTTTGTGTTTATTAATAGGGGGAATATTTTGTTGGTAGAAATATGTGACACATTCCCCTAGCATCACTATTTTTAAAACAAAATGTTACGGAAATAAATCATCTGTTTAAAGGAAATTTATACAAAATTGTTTTTGCAATTTATCACGCAGACTAGGTACATAGTACGCTGCTGAAAGTTAAAGCGTTAATCTTGCTTTGGATTAAAACACGCTGCGTTGATTCTTAATAGCAGTGAATGATAGGAGAGTCATCATTTCCATGCAGTCTGATTGTCATAAATCCATATTCAAAGTCGCTGGTTGTGTAATCAATAACGAGGTTTTGAGAAAAGATTAATAACTTTAATCGGGTTACAGACGCATTATTGAGCTGCTGACAATCTGTACGCAGATCCCATGCAGCAACACATATCAGTCAAAATAAAAAACAACAAGCCAACGCGAGGCAACTGTGTAGTCGCTGAGCGGCGTAGTTCCGCGTTTTGTATCCTTTTCGACGAAATGATTGTAAAGCGAAAACGGGCGACTCGACGTGAGCTGTCGAAAAAAGACAGCCCCTTAAGACATTGGAAGTAGACATGAAGATAAGTACCTATTTACCTAATGAATAGACAATGTTCATTATATTAAAAGAAGGAAAAATAATATAATCACTAAAATCAAATCAACACCAATTATAAAGACAAACAAAGGGTCTTGAGTAAGTAGACAATATTGAGCGACTAAAGAGGGAACGTGACGACATCAGCTTCAACTGTAGTTTTTGTCGATATATATATATATATATATATATATATATATATATATATATATATATATATATATATATATATATATATATATATATATAGATATATATATATATATATATATATATATATATAGATATATATATATATATATATACATATATATATATATAGATATATATATATATATATATATATATATATATATATATATATATATATATATATATATATATATATATATATATATATATATATATATATATATATATATATATGAATATTAAATATATATATATCTACAGTTTTATATTTCCATATATATATATTTATTGATATATATATAATTATATATATTTATATGTATATATGTAAATACATAAGAAGGTAATCGTTGCTAGGGAGTTAGCATTAGTCTATTTCACAATCTCAATCTCATCTCAGCCTAGCTCTGCTGTTGTGCCGATGAGGGCAGAGAAATATAATCTGCCTATCACAGACTTCAATGTAGCATCGCACGAGGAGGTGCCTTCGTCTGGATACAAATGCTCACTAAGGCTCAACTTAATAGATACAGACAGGCTAGGAAAGCAATCTATGTGCATTAAAGATGAATAGGTGACTTGGTTGGTACTGATGTTTGACCTGGCTAGAGACACTGTGGATGCATTCGTGTAACCTTACCACTGAAAATTTACATTTGCTTCCCACTCGTAAATACGTTCAGAAATCCGAACCCCATCCAATGTTTCTTAGTTGCAGCAATCCATTTTGGATTTGAGGTATATACGTACCCAACTGTTTTACATTTTAAAATAATTGAAAAAAATGATCCAGATTAAGTCAAACGCATCCAAGTGGCAAAAACCAAAATGACATTGTGTGGCAGGGCGTTTTCATGGACATCAAGTGTTATCCAAATGCACATTGTCAAGCACAGTCATTTGCATCGATTACCGTACGTCCCTTGAAGCTTGTATAATGTTGAATGATTATGTTTATTCTTAAACACCATATTCGTATTGCTATTTGGTACTTATTTGTATGCCGTTAAGGTTGATAATGTAATGTACTGGACCGTTGTGCTAAATTGGTACACGTTAACAGAAATTGGTAACAAAGAGTATGATTCAACTGAAGGGCGTTGATTGTATGCAAATATCTAATAAAGTTAAGACATCATAAACGTATTTGTATGCAGCCGCATCGTCAATCGTGACAAAAGCGGGTTTAAACAGGACAGCCATTTGCGGCGATATCCGCACCCAGCCAGTATTATATTAAATGATTATGTTTGTTCTTAAATGCTTTGTTCATGTATGCCATGACATACTGATCGTATCAGCTCTTTTTCGTAAGGCTATGTGGTACTGATTTGTTTGCCGTTAAATGTAATGAAAGAAATCGGTCGCGTAAGGCATGATTGAACCCATGCAAGTTAATTGATAGCAAATACTATATATGGTTACGACACCATACGTCACAGATTTACCACTGTATTGTGTCAAGCAGACGTTGCTTTCGTTTTACATTTTTTCATATGAGAAGCCAGTGGTTATCATAAAGCGTATAGTGAGAGGCAGCATGGCTTACAGTAAAGCATCGACTTCAGGCATCGACCTGAGTATCAGCCAATTGCAATTTAAGTGACAATTAAGTTGTTGTCTTCGCCAAAAATATCTACATATTACATGATGACCGATTACTAGACTCCTTAAGCGAATGCCCCAGTGGCATAACATCATTAAGCTGATACAAGGCGCTGGTGCATTTATGGTTTCACGAGGCATGTATCTGCAACGTGAATGATTAAAATACGGAACTAGAAGGCAGAACGATCAGTTGCTATCGTTAGCGTAGTCCCACAGACGGCACTGAAATGCTTGAACATCATTTATCGGAAGTAATGATATTCTTTTACTTCACGAATGATCATGGTTCTCACGCGGAGGCAATAATGGCAATTGATTTGTGGCTGGTCTATCCGGTATAGACGTTGGCTGAATGATCGGTTCATCCGTGTGCATATCGTTTTATCATAACTACCAAAGTAAGTACCATCAATCGGAGGCTATTTGTCACGCTATAGAAGGATCATCAATAGTTCATACATGCCATTTTACAGTGCTGATTCGCGGTAATTTAGCAAATACCCCTTCTTAATGGCATTTCCGTTAGACAGAATGTCCAATTCCATCCTTTGTTCATTGTATCGATAGAGATGACAAGGCGCAGTTTAAGTTCTTATTAAACATAACAACATAACCAATAACTAATATTCTTATAAACTACAATTATTATTTACATCACTCGGAATGTAATACATACAGGATATGCCGACATCCGCACCCATACAATGGTTTCCATCCTTCTTTCATATGATATTATATGCAGAAGTGGTGGGACTGCAGTGATAAATTAATATTACATGTCGCCGACAACAACAATGGTACACATGATTAAATGCATGCGCATTAAGTAATGGATAAACCATTATTGCCAATCGTCAAAGTAGATACAGGGCTATAAATATTCGTTGTGAACAGGGGGAATGTTTGCTTAACGTCTTGCGCGAAATGGCCATGTTATTTGCCTAATCAAGTGCCACTCGACGTTTCGAGTCTCATTCATCCCACAGCACAACCTCCAAAAACCCCTGAAAAATTATTATAAAGGAGCTGGATCTCATGTATTTTCATATAATGTGAATGGCATTTTGCTTTGTGGTGTCTGAAAGCAGATGATAATTTTTGAACCATGCGCACTATAACAGTGAATCCGATATCCGTGGCCAAATGGTCAGGCCTTGTGATGCATTACTCAATGATCCACAATGGATCTTCAGCATAATCTTTATTATCATCATCATCACTGCATTTTCTTCCCTTGTTGGCCTAAGGTCAAATTACCTTACACAAATGTGATGTGTATCTAAGCCTGTTAGTAGTTTTGTAGTGTGATCGATTCTTCGAGTAAGCCACCTTCAGTTTAATGTGTAATACTCACACCATTAACTATCAAACTGAAAATGATTATTTAACCGCAAAATGTGGTAACATATTTTCGTGTCTGCACTAAAAATATAGGACAACGCTGACATAGTTGAATATTTAAACTGTGCGAGATAAGAGTTGCGTGGGGCGAAGAAGTGCTTGTTTGATTACTGAATATTGAAATGCATGGCCTCTATGTTCGTTTACTACGTTTTTGACGAGTAACTGTAATAGCATGCTAATATTTAATTAGTTAATACAACCTGTTTGTTGCAGGCAGTGTTATGCACTAGAGATTGAAAGGACAGAGAAAGTGAATCGTCTCTGTACAGCATATGTTAGTAATACCCATGGAAATATCGGCTGGAGTAATTGGAGCAATTGATGCACAATGAAGCGCTATTAGCCGTTGTTTTTCCTCGAAAAAATGGCTTTCTACTAATTGCAGGCCACGACGTTATTTTAAGATGGGCTAGATAACATATTACTATGACATAACTCAATTTTATTGCATTCTCTATACCCCGATGCCATCGCTAACACCCGGTTTATGAATAATTACATTCCTACAATTGTCATGAACAACAGTGGGTTATTTCTATGCTATTGAAATGTTGTAGTACGATTGTGCCATCGCTTATTAACAATCGGTACTTTTGATATAGTTTGAAATAGATCAAACTATTAGTGAAAGTTAGTTGATTGAATACTCGTATGAAATGCGAATGGATTGTTTGCAACGTTGCATACCATTTCTGTTAACGAATAGAAAGCACCGAAAATCTATATATTATGGGATTAAGATTCTTGCTTTAGTCCGTGAAACATTAATGCAAGTCAATAAGGCTGTCAAAGCTTTACTTTTACTGTCCAGCGTTCTAACTCAACACATGCAGAAATAAGTACAGAACCATAAACGTTAAGGCGCCACCCAAATTAATTCGCCAGTCCCATGTGTATTCCACAGCCTCACATCTCTTTGACCCTTCTGTAGGCTAGTTGATTGTTTATCGTAGCCATAAAAGTGTGTCAATGGGAGTGCTCGGAGATACCAGGGTAAGCTGAGCCATTGATATAATACCACAAACTTTCCATTGTACTAAAGTAAGCACAAACGCATTATCTTGCCAATAGGAATTCATATTCTACTAAATATCATGTCTGCCTAAAACACAAGCACAACCTTACATTTTACGAATTAGTTTCTTGAAGATATAATAAAGATATAATACACATACAGTAAAAGGTTGCTTACTCGCAGTTGGACATTAGAAACAACCGCCACATCACTGGGCCATTTGTTAGCTTAATTATTTTATTCAAAAGATGTCCTATTCTCGTGATGAATTGCCGATACGTAAATATAGTATTTGACAAATAAGAGGCATTAAAAGAAACAAAATAAACCGATGATAACAGTCATTTAGTGTTGACACATCACGACAATACGCCAGGAGATGTACGCTATGTTGAGTTCCGAAAAGGTAATTGTTCACTAATATGCAACATATGTTTATCATATACTCGGATGTGTTAGTATTAAATTCTGTGCCAATTTGTCACCGTGGGGCACGTCGCTAAATCCAGCAAATAAAATATGACATTGTTGTCATTGATTTGTAGAATCGAGCTTCTTTTGAACAGCTTCTTGCAGATGTTGTGAATAGATGCATGTGGGCAACAGTTAACGGCAGTTATTTAAACAACAATATTAAATATGGCGGGTATCAACTTACAAGGTTTAAAGCATTTGAATAATGTTACCAGAGTTTTTAAGGCAACGATAACGCCAATGTCCGAGTAAGATTCTCTTTGTGATATAATATAATTAAACCTAAGGCTAATTTTGCAATAGTCTAAAGAAAATGGTAGGATATAATCGTAAAGGCTTAGTTTTTAATGATTCTATTATACAAGATATGATTTAATTTGTTTTTAAGTCCATAAACTATCGATCGCACCGAACTTCCGTTTTAAATGTCAATCAAATAGTCCTTTCGGGTGATACTCCGTGTACACCATATTTGTTGCAGCGGTTCTTGGTTCGATTATGTCACTCCTCACCCAGACGTCTCACCAGTCATATAAATATGCACATATATATCATACATTTACACACACACACACACACACAGAAATACTTACGCACATCTATATATTTATTTATATGTATATATATATATTTATATATACATATATATGCATATATATATATATATATATATATATATATATATATATATATATATATATAGAAATATATAGATATATATATATATGTATACATATAAATATACATAAAGCTACATATATATATATATATGTATATATATATATCTATTTGCATATTTATATATGTATAGATATACATTTATATATATATAGATATATAGATATATATTATATATTATATATATATATTATATATATTATAGATATATATATATACATATATGGTATATATATATATATATATATATATATATATATATATATATATAAATATATATATATATATATATATATATATATATATATATATATATATATATATATATATATATATATATATATATATATATATACACACTACGAGGTCAACGTCAAGTCAGGTAAAAGTTTTTTAATGGTGTTGGAAGATGGAACAGGTTTTTTATAAGAGATTATGAGTGACAAGCCTCACTCTTAGATATTATCTTACAACTGGTAGCGTGCAGCTGCAGAAACGGAAGTAGTACTGCGGAGTAGTCAATGGATTCCGTCATGTCGTGCAGCTCACCCGGCATAAATTTAGATACCGATTCCTACCCTGATTCGGAAATAGATACTTATCAGTATATACATGTACTACCTCTGAGAAAAGAATAAGTGACTTAAATTGAAATCAAAATTTGCCGTAAAACATACATTGAATATGACACAACGTAAAAAACTGGGCTATCAATCACAAAGCACTGCCAATTAAAATTTTAAAAAGAGGATATATAAATTACTGATTTTGATAGGAATTTTAGAAAAATACATATAAACTTGTGACGTACGGGTGATTAGTGGTTCATCATCATGATTTTGGTTATTGCTAAGTCTCTGACAAATGTGATCTTCTAGTTTCAATCGTAAAATAGTAATTCAAATGATGGCTGACGTTACACAGGGTTAGGATTGTGCGCTAGTGGTGGGGTGTGGATGAGTGTGTATGGGGTAGGGATGATGGGGTACTTTGAGTGGGTGTTGCTAGAGAGCAAAGTGGTCTTCAAGTATTATTAAGCATAATAGTGGTACTTTGCGGGTATTCAACCATGTTTGGGATATGCCCGTTTTATTAACAATCTAGGCAATATCAATACTATGTTTTTGGAATGTTTGGGATGCACTTGCAAACTGACACAATGTCTGAGACAATGGCTTGATGTATGCAAAGCTGTTTACTAATGTACAAGTTTACATATAAGCTGTTAATACCGCTATATTGGGTACTGGAGAAATGCAGCAAAATAAATATATATATATATTCATATATTTATGTATATATATATATATATATATATATATATATATATATATATATATATATATATATATAGAGATATTATAGATATATATATAAGAGAATATATATATATATATGTACATTTATATATCTATATCTCTATAACATGTCCATATATATATATATATATATATATAGATATATATATATATATATATATATATATATATATATATATATATATATATATATATATATATGTGTGTGTGTGTGTGTGTGTGTGTATGTATATCGATATACATATATGTGTCTATGTGTATATGGCTACATAACTCTAAACATATAAATACGTGACCAGTCATCTTAGGTGCAATCAGCCTCTTACCGATGTAAACAGCCGCACTCACCTCTTGATTAAAGGTGTACATAGGTTCACATTTACCTTCTACAAGTCTCAATTGTTCAAAAAGGTTACGGCTTTGGCAGGTGGCTCCTTTGGAGATATAATAACAACAAATATACAAATTATTGTGCTGTGAGATGCATACTTACTATAAATTCGGAGCGACCTCTGGAGCAAACACAATGGTTATGGGTTAAAACAAAGATTCTGAGTTGGAGGGTTACGGCAAATGTCATGATGATGGGTATGAGGGTACTCACGAGCGAATATTTTACTTCGCATTACAATTTGCAATGTCGTTACCTTCGAGGGCGTCCCCATTTATTGATGGGGGCAGTTGGTCAATGCATCGATTAAATGCCATTTGTATTTATTAGCACTGAAAAAATATGCATGCGGATGAGGTTACCGTTACAAACGCAGCTGTGAATGTGCAATTGTAAAGCAAATATTTTAGTGATTAATTTTTATAAATGACACTCATTACGCTGATAAAACGTGCTTTACAACCACATCCGAGAATATTATTGTGTTTCAGCTTCGAAATATTCAATTTGTCTGTGCATCATAGCAATATAATGTCATTGAAACTGCTTCTTCAAGCGCTTTTGCTTTCTTTGTAACATTAAAAACTGCATAATAATTAACAAACAATGCATTTTTAAATAGTGAGACTAAACAAATGCATGTCATGTGCGTTTATCTGATACCAAACCATCAAATGGTCTATTATATTTTCTAAATTATAAGCACTTTTAGTGACAGTTATGTTACCCAGATATACGTATCGACCGATGCGAACTATACATCGTCATTACATGCAACTCCTGATCGATGTTATATATCCGTAGATGGGGTATAGATTGATGTATGGTCACGGCACTCGGCAAGCACAAATGTCTTTTATAAGCTGGAGCCCAGCAGAGCACCTCTTATGCCAGGCTCATGGAAGTTCGGTATTTTAAATGGTACTGAGTAAGGTTATAATATGAAAGGGGTTTCTTTTCCTCTCGATGCAACTGTATATTTGTAACTTGCTGATGTGCTTTGAACTAATATTTTGATTTTCCCTTATAAACCTTTTATATCATCGAAATTGTGCTTGTACTATTGGTCTGACAAATCGTTCAATTTGCAGTTCACCAAGCCCAAACAGTGCGTGATAAAAAGCAGGCATTCTTACTGTCAAACCTTTTCTGTCGAGCATAAACCAATACAATTGGGAACATTACACTGCTCAATCCGGATAAGAGCAAATACTGACTGCTCCTGTCACAGTGGATTCATTAGGTTTGACTGCTGCACATCATGCAGTCATTATTCTAATTAATATGTTAGTGCATGTGCATGAGATATCGTCTTAAATTTGCATATAAAATGGTGGTATATGCATTTACTGAGCAGCGGCTTAACATTAATGATGGTCATCACTGATAACAGTGATAAGAGCTTCCGATTATATTCTTTACACTACAAATAATCATCAATTTCATATGCACTGAATTATAACATCCAACACAAGTGTCAATTGTGTGGTTGGAGCGTAATTTGCACACCATTGATAACGATGTAACGATTGTCAAAAGCACTCAATGATTTGAAAAATCAAACGGTTTACGTCATCAACGCCATTGTTACATTGATTAATCTTAGCCGAATTTGTAATGGATGCATATGTTATTTTAAACACAAAGCAAATATTGACTAAATACCATATTCACAGCTGCCTCGGTCAGCATAACACGGCAGATAAAATACATACCCTAAGGAAAATATGTCTGCCTAACTATGTCGATGCTGATAATGCAAACCTCTCACTACCGATAGCTAACTTGGTAAAAAGCAAGCCTTACATACGTAATCGCCATAGGAAATATGTGTATGAGGCGGCTTCGCAATCTGCCCCTTATTTAACGTCAGATGCGTCCAATATATGGAACAGCCTGTGCGTTCCCTAGATCGCAGCATCTGCGCCAGTACATATTTTTATCCTTCATGTTGTACGTTTGATTATAAAAACGTGAACCGGCGTTTTGCTCTTCCAAGAACCAAACTTAATAACAATTGCGTGTTATCTTTGTTTTTTGTTGCATAAATGGCATAACATTTGGCGTTGGTAATGATTTATGCTTAAATACACAATTGCACCTTGAGAAAAGTACTAAATTAAATATTCAAAATGCGCTTTCGTTATATGGAGCACATTTTCGGCAGCAAATCTGCTGTAGCATATTTGCAGTGATATGCTGAAGCAATGTGATGGCTGAAGGCTTAGCATTCAATTTTATGTATCTATTCTTAAATCAGAGGCTATCCCCATGCCAACATTTGACGTTTAGTATATATGATGATATAATATATCCCTACATATAAATGCATGGTTCTGCCTTCGAATAGTACTCTTATGCTTTACGTTGCTTAGTAATAAATTATCGCAGTGTAAAGTCAAACGAAGGCATTCATCAATTTAGCAAAGTCGCTTCATTTATCAATAGAGCATCGGTCCATAAACAGACACAAGATCAAGATGGAAGAATCTTCAAACCTGCGCTATAATATATAGAAATATTATGTTTCACATTGCACTGACCCTTTCTCATTGATATAATCGACAAAACATGCAAGTGACGCATTCGGCGATATAGAATCCATAAATGATGTATTTATTTCGGCAAAGCCTTCATATTTCAAAAGCTTAAGAAATATAAATAACTTGTATCGGTCTGCAAATCTAGTCCACCTTTCAACCTATAAAACAGTAGCAAACCTAGGTACTGCTTACGTTTGATCTTTTTCTCCACAACCTCAACCCCTTCATCCTCATGTCGAGATCTTGCGGCGGGTCTGGGCCTAGGCACTGCTGGCGAAGAAGAGCCGTTTTTAGATGCTCTAGCTGGATCCGATGGCGTGATAACAGCAGCGACAGACGTCCTTGAAACAGCTTTATCAGGTGACGCCATAGTAGTAGATGTAGTTGCTGGTGATGAGGTAGGTACGGTAAAAGAGGTAGCAATCACTGACATCGGTGCTGGTGATTCATCGCAAGGTTGCGAGGTCACAACTGATGCGAAGGACTGACACATTTATCCACATCAATTTGTTGCTTAAGCTTATGAAGTCCTTCTTCCAACTGCGACACTCGTTCACGTTGCGATATTGGGCACGTCTCGGCGGGAATAGCCTAAGAGATCCGATGCAGGCCTCGAGAACTCGCAGCAAAAGTCCTCCAACTATATTAATGTTTGCGTTCACTTCTGATCGAGTTTAGGAACCTCGTCTCTAAATGAGTAGTGGCAGGATATTCCTTAAACCTACACCCCATAAAGCATCTTTTGCTTCATAAAATTCATCTGGCAGTTACAACTCACAATACGCTTGTTGCATCTTGGCGCAGGGGGAGTTGTCCACACTGTAAACAATGAATGTCAGAACTTAGGTCAGCGTCACGTCCACTCATTCGACATTTTGAGCACAAACTCTCCTTCTGTGCATGATTCAGAGAAGCAACGTTCATTAAGCGATTCGCTGTGGTATCACCTTTAACTGGTATAAAGCTAGACACTTGGGTGCCCGAATAAGAACGACGGTCTGCTCTGCTGGTGAGACACGACCATCAACGCTAATCCTTAATTTAAGCTAATACAAAGCAGAGGTAAACTGCTCGTAAATGTTTTAGCATAATGTTTGAGTTAGTTAATCGCTGATATGATTTTGAATAGCAATCAAACGTTGGTCAAACACGCACTCTCCAACCAGACGTTGTGAAAATGCACGGGAAGTAGGTGATTAATGCTTGAGGCCCTCTCCATTATTCAAACTAAAGAGATTTAAAGTAGTAAAATAAGTTGACGCAGCTCTTTATGGTGCTATAACAGAATTAGTTGCAAGTGCTTATTAGAAGTAGCGTTAAGAACCGAAACCAGACAAACGCTATTCCAAAAACTATGCGCTGTAAAATTGTTAATGTTTTCCTTAGGAGAATATGTATGGTACGTGGCAATATCATCAACTGGATGAGAAATAACATTGGACGAAGAAATAATTGTCCTATGTGTGAGGTTCTGTATACGCAATCTTTACAATCTAATATTCAAAGGTTATTGTTTCCTCCTCTATGTAATAAATGTAACTGCTTATCGATCGGCCGCCCATGTAATCATGCAACATTAACATGAGCTCACTAATTCCCATAAGAACAACTTCTTGGACCAAATGCTTGCTGCCTAGCATATGTTATTTATTTTCAGCTATGTTCTTCCTTGCAACCTTTACAGAGCCGATGTATAGTGTATTTTCAGACTGGTTCTTCTTGCAGGCTTGCTAAAAGTATGAACAAACATGGGATTTGATACATGCAACTATTAGAACTTGAACGAAATATGTGTCAGGATATCACTACTATGGATTCATATATTCCATGCTACTCTCTCGATACGTAATCTGTTCTGGATGCTTTATCTTGGAAATACCAACATTAGATAAATACTGCATATAATCTGCCGCATGTTTTCAACGTGTCCTATTTGCTTACTGTCCGAACATTAGTCGTTTTTGTACTGTGGCGTTGTATGAAACCGCTTGGCAAGGGTAATTGAATATAGCCAGCATTTCTTATAAGAACGCCTTCACTGGCTGACTAATCAGGCTTACGGTTGATCGGTACTTAAAACAAGATTGTACTGATAGTTTTACATATAGTGTATACGATTCGATAGCCAATAATACAATTGCACAGATAAGGGGACTTGTTATGACAACAGTAAGCTTGCCAATTTGTATGTTTGGATGTGTGGATCTACATATATATATCGACGAACGGAGGGTTAGTGTTTCTGTTATATTTTAGAAAGATGGCGGAAACGTCCCTTTCTCAATGCGATCACATGGAAATAGATTTGAATAAGAAAATATGCCCCCATAGATTTATACACTTGTAGCTTTTATGTTTTCGAGAAGAGTAGATGGCCTATATTGTTCAAGAAGCATGCTCTGAACAAAAGACTGAAGCTTCCGATAGCTAAGCGCGAAGTACGCAGGTATAAGTTATTCCTCTATGTTTAGAGGTCATGTAAAAGAGTAGTTTTATATATGTTTTCCAATATTTTAACCAATGGTCTAAACGTTTGAAGATAACAGAACATTGTCATTTGATTCGCAGAAATCAGCAAATACAAAAACATTGAAAAGCAGACATTTCAGTCGTGTAGTATTCGCGCATGAGTATTTGGTTCTGTAAACCTTGTCCACTGATGTTTCCTTATGTACTCTAGAGCCTCTTATCTATAACTCATGGATTCGACTCTCATTCATTAGCAAGACTTAGCTGGATTGTTGACTGAATATTGCGGTCTGGAGATAATTAGAAAAAAACTGAGGTTTGTGTGATCGGTGGTAAACCCTAAGAAATCTACACTGATTAGTAGGTGCAAGTGAATCAGGTGACCGGTAATTTTAATTTCCGGGGAGCACTAATATAGTTTGTAGTATATGATTTTATGATACCAAGAGCAGGTAAGCTGACACGGATATCTTCCGATGATAAATGTGCAGTCATACTTTTGGACAGGCTTTATAATGTAATGACAATGTTTCTTAGCTTTTAAATAAATAACCATGCTTATCAAATAGTGACATCAGGCAATAATGATGCCTCCTAGTCGTTAGTCAAAGTGGATTTTCTGGTCAGGCCAAGCCACAATACACACGTATGGTGTTTTCAACTCTTTCTTTATCCATTCACGGCAAATGCTGCAAACACATTATATTGCGCTCAATTATGCATGCTCACTCTTGCGGCGAATCATAATGTTTTTATCACCATGACGCATTACGTGATAAATCTGGTAATAAAGCAACTCAAGTGCATGAATGAAACACTATTAGTTGCGAAAACAGCTACAGCGTGTAGAATGAGAACGCCGCCGCTTACCAACAATATAAGTATCAAACGCGTTTTATTCAAGCCACATTAGACCTGTTGGGAGGTGAAAACACCGCAAGTATAGTAATAATTCTACATATACACCAATAATTATCGTCTGGAGAGAGTTGGCATAAGTCGCACTTGTGAAACATTTGACTTCATTCTACCCGTATGCATGTAGCTGAAGATATAATTAAACAGCAAGCGACACTTTGAAATCAATTGATGAATATCTATTCATGATGGACGGTATTCTATGTTCAAAGGAAACACGCATCATGCAGGATATCTCCTGGCAATAACATATAACGTTCATCTGCAGCAGTTGGGTGCTCGAGTTGGATTGTCAGAGTAGAGAATGATCTTTCTCTCCTGGTCAATGTTGAGGATATCACCCTTTGTATCCCGCAAATCTAATCCTTGCATTTATATAATTAGGCAAATATTTATATAAACATAAATGAATATATTGAAATATATATATATAAATATATATATATATATATATATATATATATATATATATATATATATATATATATATATATATATATATATATATATATATATATATATATATATATATATATGCATATATATATAAATATAAATATATACACACATAAGTATACATATATCTATATATATTAATGTATATATAAATGGATATATACGTATATATATGCATATATATATTTATATATATATATCTATATATATGTATATATATATCTACATATATATAAATATATATTTATATGAATACATTTTACGAAAGTCAAATAAGCAATATTTCAATGGTATCATACGCCTATCATTATCATAAGTGGGCGATTACGTAGTAATATATTACTGAGCAGCCAGCTCACATATAATGTTTCAAACTTGAAAGCTCGTCCGGGTCAGGCTCTCATGGCAACCCACTGAGAATGTCAACGGAGGAGAAGACGGTCTTTTGGTATGGGGTCGTCAGTCGTATATATTTGTTCCCAAGAACTGACTTGTACTGGGTGTCATCTATTGAATTGCGTTTTGTCTAAACGTAGAGTTTTATAAGCTATGTGTGTCTGTATCAGATTTACAATCAAAAAAACTCTTCAGTTGCGTTAGGAGAAATAACTTTGTTAAAACTGAAGCACATTGATAATGGGTGAATGGTTGTATGCTAGATCTCATATACATATGTGACCAATTTGACCGTGTGATAAATTGCAAGTTACCAGTGAGAATGAAATGAACTTAACGTTTTGATACAAACTGTTGGTTAGTCTTTCAATACCCCTCAGATTTAACTATCTTTGGTTTAATCGTTTGGTAATCACGTTCAACGTCAAATCCAAAGAATCTGCGTGTAGTGAAAATGTCATCTCTGATGAACGTGCAAAAATGTATTGATATTCAACTATGCAGCAAGTGTCCATGTTTAATTAAATCCTATTTTAAAGAACAAAAGATTCGTTTAATATTGAGCTGACGAATACCTCAATCGTTAATCAGCTTAATTTTGCCGCAGATTCGCCGGTGTTTAACAACAGTTTTTACAATTCATCATTCCATTCAGAGCAGCACACTATCCATCTCGATTCTTAATCAACGTTTTTGACTAAATCCTGATGTCAACGGATATCTATGTGCCCAACTCAACTATACAATATAATAAATACAACATTTATTACATGATAAACACGATCACCTGATTGATCCATTGCAGAATTACATAGTCTCCTTGTTATAATAACTGCTGCTGATATATGATTCGACATGAACATCAAAATTAATAACAGGGCTATCAGAGAACGCAACCCTTTTGAACAGATCAGCTAAATTTCTCATGAGAGTCAGAAAGATCAGATAAGAGGCACCCCAAAGAATCAATCAATTTCAAGGAAAGTGTAACACATGAAGTTAAATGGCATCTTGTAGAGGAAATGATAAGAATCAAAGCCTACTAGACACGAGTGAAGAAGCCAAAATGTTGAGAAAACTCAGGGCTCAGGTGAACGGGACTTCTGTTACTTACTGATGCATGTGTTAAGTCTCAACACCTTCTGAGTTTTATGAGTCAAATAAGTTGATGATAAGAATGTTTACAAGTTATTAAATGTAATTAACAATAGATGAGGCGCTCCCGGAAAAAAAGAATGCGCATTGCTTCTGCCTATAATAGATTCAGCCAGACGCAATACACGGGAATAAATTGTATATGATTGTGAGTCTCTTAATATATCCGCTTCAACCCATTATAATTACGGTTCGAGTGACCTTATTTGTATGATAATTGCTTTGCAACAGGGGACATTGCATATGAAGAAATAATATATGATTATAAGTCACATAATATATCCCCATTAAGTCATTAAGAGAGCGGCTAGAATGCACCTAATTTAATTATGAAATCGATGTTATGTGGTACAATTGTTAGTCATACGATAAATGCCTTTAAGAACGCGGTTATATTGCTCGTATTGCAATGTTAATCAGCGCCTTATGCTTTTGAAACAAAACCCGTAAAATATGTCTCATACGGGCCCCTTAGAGGGCGTGTCATATCACCTGGTATCCTGAACACATAATTCACGTAAAATTGTACCGCGCACATAAACTCTGAGCTTGTGAATACATCTTAAGAATAATTTATACAGTTATTAAGCAATTGTTGGAAGAAAATGTATCGCATCGTGTCAGCAATCTTCGTACTTTTGGGACATTTCGCACCATTATCCACTTTAACCAACATCACCGATGGTGATGATGATGATACAACTGACGACGTTAATGATAATGATATAGGAATAAAGTAGGACGGTGGCATTTGCATCAAATGCCTGCACCATTAAGCTACGATACATAATGATAGAATGTTTCTCAGTGTTTCCAACATCGCATCAGCAGGGATGACCCACTGGGCAACATATGACTGATATATGCAGTATACCTGTGTTTGCACGAGTAGTTACCTCGAAATTGTAAACTAAAGCAGGCGTTTCCAAACACGCTCAGCAGTTGGACAAATGGGTTTACCCACTTTGGTTTAATTACGTTTTGTTTTGTAACAAATGACAAATATTTTATGTATGCAGTAACCAATGTTTGTTCATATAAACAGTAAAACTATCATAGTCGAAATTTGGGAAAAATAACCAGCTTAGCAAGGTCGGTTACCCAGCTAGAAAGAAAGAACAGCTGTGCATGATTAATAGAAAATACTCCGTGGCCTCGCCCATTCGTTTGCTTAACTCATCAGGACTGGGGTAATCTATAACCCGATGAAAAAAATGTGGTTAATTATATATACCATGCCATTCAATGGTGCTATGTACCGAGTGTTGTTACTTACATAGCTAATGACAAGTAATGATTTAAATGTTTATAGTTAAATACATATTACTCGCGGCGTGAAATATTTTCGACATGCCCATGATTGTATTGTGAATGCAGTCACATATAATATGTTTACTTATAGGTTTAGGTCTGTCACCTTACACCGCTCATTTGCTGATAAATAAATAAAGATGCACATAAATACAATGACAAATATTGCATCTAGTTAATTCTATCAATGGTAATTTACGCTGCGTGCTCCGAATCGTTTTACAATCACAGGGTTAGTATGTGTACAATTTGTGTTAGTGGGTCTTAAGACATACCTTGACAATGATATCCATACATATATATATAATTATATAAATATATATATATATATATATATATATATATATATATATATATATATATATATATATATATGCATATGTATATATATGAATATATATATATATATGTGAATTTATATATATTTATATATATATATATATATATATATATATCTATATATATAAATATTTATCTATATATATCTCCTATACATTTTTACCGCTCCCATTTTTATTTAACGATATATATATATATATATATATATATATATATATATATATATATATATATATATATATATATATATACAATCTATAAATATATACTCCTGTGGTGGGTATATATTAACGCATTATCTCGGAAAGAGCAGTCACAACGTTCAGTTTATAACGCAGAAACACGATGCATTATTCGTTGTATGTCTCTTAGCTCTACAATGAAATCATAAAGGCAGATATTTTCAGAGCAGAATTTGATCTGCAAGAGATTCATTTTAACCCCTCGTGACGAAATGACTCATGTGCGTTTAAAAGAAACGGTTACTTTGCCTATAATCTCTCAAGGAGACACAATCATAGTTAATGCACCATATGCATGTAAAAGGTTGCAGCTGACCTGCATATTTGCGCTATATTTCGTTTACATTTCGATAATTGTATTTTGGTTTGGGTTTTGAGTCATAAAAATGCCATCTTTACAATCTATTTGTTTTTAAAATTAATATAAACACAGCCGTTGTTTATGCATATTCGCTGTGGAATATTGAATGCTACATACATTTACATATAAACAGAAATTAATATTTACATAATTAAACATATATTCATATATTTGCATGTAGATATTGATATATATTGATATAAACATGCGTAAATTTACAGACCTGAATATATATGCTAATATAGTCAAATATAAAAATGCGGATATATATGCTTATATGTACAATGATATATATATACATTTATATAAATATATATACGCGTTTGTATATGAGTATATACATATACTGTATATATATATATATATATATATATATATATATATATATATATATATATATATATATATATATATATATATATATATATATATATATATATATATATATATATATATATATATATATACAGTGCAACCTCGTTAAAGGGGACGCCTCCGTGGCCGGTCTAGCATCGCCTTTAACCAGGCACCCCCAATAGCGAGGTCCCACCAAGCCAACACAATTAAAGAACATGCAGGTGTCCACAGCCAACAGAAAACTACAGGGCCCGACCCAAAGCATAAAAAGCAAGTAAAATGTGAACAATTAAATCATCTCACCACTTGAATTTATTATTTATTACAAATATGTATGTATGTATATATATATATATATATATATATATATATATATATATATATATATATATATATATATATATATATATATATATATATATATATATATATATATATATATATATATATATATATATATATATATATATATATATATATATATATATATATATATACATATATATGTATATATATTTATATATATAAATGATTATATGTATTTTGCGTGTTCTGGGCATATCTGCCTTTCAATTTTTTTCATTTTCTTTGGACTGTGTATAACTTTAGCCATGGTAGACACATAATCAGTGGGCGCTGACACGTAAGGGGAGCGGTCCAAGCATCACAGTGATCCTCATCCATCACCGTCGCGATATCACTGCGTTGTTGAAAGTGACGTAAAACACAAATATTACCATGACATGTCAATTAAGGACTGTACCATGAATTTCGGAGATCACCTCAAACCTTCTCTTGTGAGTGCTACTTTTATTAAGCTATAATGGGGAAAGTCCTGTACACAACCCTCATAAACAGGCAATTCACGACCTTTAGGAAAGGTGGTGCAAGGATGCCACCAATATCTAAGCATGGTCGTGAGTGGCGCCCGGTGCACACTATATTTATTCGAAAACAACGGCAATTTACCTATATCTATATGATAAATTGGCGTCACATTTCTATCAAGCAGTATCTACATCGAAACAACTCCGGTTATGAAAGGCAATATCGTACGGACAATACAAACGACATGATCTATAACAGCCAGAAGATGACCGATAGTTGATATTAAATGACGTGTTTTGTATTTTCTAACATTATTCCCTGACCATTGCACTTTTTGTGTTAAGTGGCAGATATTCTCGACGTATTATTTTTTCCAAACCGATGCATAGCTTTGGTTAGAAGGCATCCTGCTGGCTTATCATGTCATGCTCGTGACAATAAGCTAAGCAAATGGGCGCAATTGATTTTGATATTTGCATTTAGTTGCCTTATATGTTACATTACCTAATATACTTATAATTTATGTCAATTAATTACAATGTTTGCTCAAGGTGGTCACACTTGAAGCTTACAATAATTGCAATAAAATACAAAGTGATATTTGAAACAACAAACCACATAAATGGAAAATGATTGTGAAACTATGCAAAATGATAAGTAACAAAGTATTGTACACAGTTTAAATCTCGGCGTGTAAAAGAACACTCCCCAGCTGATCATTAGTTTAACCTTCTAATGAATATATTTACATATATTAACACCAAGCACACTATATTTCCGTAAGGAAGTAACCAGAACATGTAGATGTCGTAGTGCGGGTAGTCTTGGATTGATGTTATGTATTATCAAAGTAATAAATTATTCAGGCCATGCTAAGGGTACTACAAAGGCAGTATTGTTTGGGAAGGCCATGTTTAGCAATACGTTGCACACAAGTATCTTGTGATATTGGTCCCAATGCCTAGGATACGAGAGGGCTTCGCTCACTTTACATCATTCAAAATAACGCTTATGTTGTTGCCACTTCGAACATTGTTGTAATTCATTTCATCATATAATCAATGGCACCAGTGAAATGAGTACGACATGGCGCATTATTGCGCAATACTAGATCAAATGAGTTATTTGTCAATCAAACCGATATATGACCGGATTCAATTACAAACAAATTCCATCTTACCAATAATACCCCACAGCACTAAGCAAAAATATACTTTTCTATAAAGGTGTCGTAATACAGATACTAGCGGTATTATTATTGTGACTTGAGTATAAAGTTATTGAAAATAGCTGAATTCGTACATCATGTCCATACTATTTTAACACTATGTCATCCAAGGTGGATTTTGTGTTTATCGACCTTATTTTAATGCCATAACGGGATTGGAGGTGGAAATGCTCGATCATTCAATGCTGTTCTATCTCGGTGTTCATGCAAATCACAACATGCAAAACTGGTTTAGACGAAATCCTTCATAATATTGTATTATTCTTCCAAACCTTTTGCTTCATCTTTACAATGCATTGATGATTTGTTTATATACATCGTAATGATATTTTTTTTCTCAAGGTCATTGGGTAATGCTTGATGTTATCATGAATCCGCTAAGAAAATGCGGTTTAATATATTGACATTTGAGGGCAGTTCACTCAACACAGTTTACAGTAGAAGTTTCCACCATTTGTCCCGATGGGCCAAGTCCTCAAAAAGTGATCGTTGTCTAATAGTAAGCTGTGCTATACAAACGTCAACATTCATATATATCTATTGCCAAAAGCGCCTGACCGCGAAAAAGCAAATCATTCAATTCTATTGCGTGCTCCCAAAAACAAGCAATGAGGTGCTGCCAAATTTCCATTTTATCCGATGCAATTTCCGCCATTAACCACCGATATAGGGAATTTCAAAGGGAAATATAATTGTGCGAAGTAGCGATAACAGTAGGAGATGGAGTACTTGGTTTAACATATTAGGCCTCGGGCATTTGAATAAAGACGTTATGCCCTTTAAGGTCTTTAACATTTCTCTATTTCTTTATCTACATGTCATTGCAGACTTTGTTCGACCAGAAGTATATAGCAAGATATCTTTTATAGGTCAATTTGCCCAAACACAAACAATGCTTTGATCAACAGTAAATGAATCGTTTGACATCAGTTGTAACTCGACAAGCAGGAGCTTATTGCATTCGCGGCTAGAGTGCTAATATTGCACACTCGGAACAACATATGTTCGTTTTACTTTCAGATATATAATGTGCTGCATGCAAACAGGCAGATAGGGGTGACCTGCTGCTCCATGTGGAGCCTCGGATGTATTTTAACCGTTTTTTCAACCTGTACATCCAAATGAAATACGATATTTTGTCTCGGTAATCACGTAATATCAGGCTCAGGAGATAAAAGAGGACTGTGCGCTCGCGCTCAGTGCCATGTCGTCAGTAAATATATATGCAGAATACTATGAAAGGTAAATAATGATAAATAATACCAAAAGTTTAATTTGTGCAGATATGTCATGCATTCAGATTTTTTTCGCGCCTTAGATGCATACAATAACTCCAAAAACCTATAAATGTGGACACCTTATATTCGGTTCTCGTCGGGATAAAATGCATGCAGCTATTCAAATAACATATATACTTATATACATAGATACTTATGTTTACCAACATTATCATGTTGCGAGGCATACTTTCACGAAGATTCTTCAGTTGATATATGCTGCTTCAGCTTTAATCTTTCAATTGGTTTTTTTTTTCTTCAATTAGTGCGTATTTATCAGCGTTTGACCATAGCTAAATGCAACAAAGACTACTTTACACGGCTTTAAGTTGATGCCGAAGACAAAACAGCGGTATGCGTTCAGAATGCATCGGTATGTTCATTGCTTTGCAAAAGTTGTGAATTATCTGCTATTGCATAGCTACCGGCGGCATTGCATAAATGGGATATCGGTCACTTGTAAGTTTACTTCTATTCGTTGGTAAATATCAGCACAATGGGATTGTTCAATGCTACAATTTCGATTCAGAAGTAGAATGGGGAGTAAGAAGGTGCGGTGAGTAGCCAGACATTTGCAAAATATCTCTGCCATATACAACATGGTGCTGAGATATTTGATTTTGGTATCGGCGCCAGGACCAATCAGCGAGATTAATATCCATCGAGATTCGAAAATATACGCTGTTGATGAAAATACTGCAAAGTCGCAATGAATGAAAGGTGCATATTCTAACTTTTAAAGAAATGAGCTATCTTTGAATTTGTCACGCTATTGAGCTGTAAGCATTGTTTTCGATCAAAACAGTCAGGAGTCTCAATGATGGCACAAATCAGACGAAGCATAAGGAGCAGTTCATTAATCACACTCATTGTCTTCGTATGTATAAACGTAGTGTTGTCTTAGACGTATAAAAAAACATATCTTTTGATTCGTATGTGCATAACGGGGATTCGATACCACTTTGCTCTTACAACGATCTTAGTAAATAGCACGTACTCTCTTTCTACTATCGAAGTGCTCAGGCAACATAAGTTAAACGCATTTATGCATTCATATAAATCCGTAATATGCCTTGATTGTCATTTCTCAACCCATTTTTTGTCATATTGCCTTTTGCGTCATATAGTCAAAATCATCATATTGCCCAAATGACCAGGGCCGTCGTATACCATGAAAGTTCTGTAGCCCTGTTTTGATTACAATACAAAGCAGCTAAAGACAGAAATCAGCAAATCAAGCCAGAAATGTGATCTTTGTTAATAATATTTTCTAACTGAATATTTTGATCTTCCAGTATCTGAACTTCAAGGGGATCGATGGGAATCAATATAATTTCTACTCCTATATATATCTGCTATATCTGTAAGCCTTTAGAGTAACAAATGACTGAAAAGAATTTTTAATAGGACTTGGTGTTACGTTACTATATATATGTGACGTCAATAGTACGGTAAAACGCTTCTCGTTGGGTAAAAAAATAATTTCATCGTGTACAGGTACACATTCGAAATTCTAAATTAAACCAATATAATCTATTTGTGTTAGCAATTTGTCTGAAACTCGTCATATAGAGAGCTTTTACGAATCAACTTCGATGCGTTATATATCTAGCATTCCTCATAATTGATATGGTATATCTAGTAGTACGGGTTTATTAGTCAAAACATAATTCGTACGACACCGTTGGGGAAAGCAGTTGTATTGTCTACCGTATTCTTAACATGGGACATGATCAAATTATATCAAACGACCTGGGAGGCTGCTTTTGTCGTTTACAAATTTCAAAAGCAAATTTATTCGGCCGGTGTAGCACAAAGAACCAATCAATGCATTAGCCATCGTGAACGTTTACATAGTTGGTGGCACGGTATTACTACCATCAATGTCATGACTAGAAATTATCGTCAGTAAATTAAGAACTAACAGTATATTTATACCATATACCGATCACTTTCAGATTAGTTTAACAACACAATGGATCCTTTGCAAATTCTCTTCAAGCAAACTTATAAGGCTCGTTTGTCTCGCACAAAGAAACTCCAAATCGGAAGACTTTAAGATATATTACGTCTTAAGTCAGGAGCAAAGAGGATGTCAATCCACCTGAGTCCCTAACGCTTCATAATATCCTTCACTCTATGAGCTATATGGAAATAAAGGAGGTTCACTGCTGAAAAGCAGCGAGCAGCAGACATCGCAAGTAACTCTTTGAATGCATGTAGAATCATTTAAAATACCCGCCATGTCTACTTTACTTGCTTTTTTTCATTCAAGCTGAATAACAACAGCACAGGCTTAACGCCTGTCTAGCTAGTTACAATGTTCATGTTCATGAACACCTTCAATAATCAAGTTTCCATTGATTAGACTTTTGTGAAACTCCCAGTCAAGATCACGTAATTGACACTCGGATTATTATTGGTATATACTTAATTTGATTGATTTACCTAATTTCATGGCATTAGGTGTACTACAGCATATTGTGCTTGAGATATCACAGTCAAAGATAAACTCAATAAATAGGAACATCGCCTCACATGGACAGCGATGCAAATGTGATGCAAATGCGATGCAAATGCGATGCAAATGCATAAAAGCGCATAGATTACTTGCAGACACACACCAACAATGTAATAGAATGTTCCTGGTTTGCTGTTTCAAGTCTTGACTAATGTTACACGTATTATCAGAATATCCAATATCGAACTGACCCAAAAGACACAAACCAACTTGCAAGTATAAGAAGGAGTAATTTTCTCTTCCATGCGGAATGCTTCTGCATTCTGCATACGGGCATTATGTGACAATAAAATCCCCCTGGCCAATTGCTTCCCCTTTTCAAAACAGTACGATGTATAACGAGCTAGACAAACATAGTAACACTGCGCCTGCCGACCATCTGAAGTAGTTATTAGAGGAGAAGCGACCGTAAATATTAAAAAATATTTGTGCTTACACGCTCAGTTTTTGGTTCCAAACTCGTATTTGCAATACATCTATCGCTGCAATAGAAAATATTCGTCCTCTGAAGTAGAATGAAGATATTCAGTAGTTTGGTGCCTTGCAAACAAAGTGCACCAGGGAAGTCACAGCATATGCTTATTATGTTCACAAATTTTTTTACACAAGAATTGATTTGCAATTTAGTAGCCTGCAGAGCTACTACAAAGGGAGCAACTGACTTAAACGCGCTGGAATATTCCCTATGAGAATAAAATTGGCGTCGACGACATGAGACGATTCTGGATGAATAGCGATCTGCAAACAAAACTCGTTGTTTTTGTTCACCTGCACACGCCCATACATACCGGCGGTCTATGTGTTGCATTTAAATTTCGCCATGCATTCGTATGTTATTTCTATGCTGTTAAACTTATTGCACCTAAGGAAATGACGTGCAATCATCATGACGATCAACAATAGAAGGGCGGATGTGTTTGCCGAATGGGAGAAAAACCTTCAATTCATCTTATCACGCTAGACGCATGCCACGGTCATGTACTCTGCAATGTTGAATGAATGCATTCTGTAAATAAAATCCGATTTCCCATTTTCATCTTTGTAAGGTTAGGACGCTCTTACTACTTACCTGTTATTCATTGTAGCTGCATACAGTTTTGAATATCAAGGACTATTGTTTCGGGAATAACCTGCAATGTTTAGTCATATAATTTGCATGCACCGTACGCAATAGCTGTACAGTGCTCATTGCGTTTCTGTTTATTATTGTTGGATATATAGCCGAGGTTGTAGTACGCTATATCAAATTAGAAAGTAGGTACACGGTTCAGTCATATCTCTGTCTGCTTGTGTTGGTATTATCTTGCGTCGATTTACGACAGTAAAACATACACAGTTCCCTTGAATTAAGATTAGGCTGATGCGTAGGTGAGAGGCACAGCTGCTACTGCTGAGCAGATGTACATGCGGTAGAAAGACTATGATCCGATCTTTATCTACTGACAATGTACATTGCGTCGTCGTTGAAGCAGGATGCATGATGATTTATTCTCACAGTCGCTACAGCAGTGAACAACATGAGTCAAGCGATGTAATCTAAATGATGGTATAACACTAACTATTTCATTTCAAACAAGATGATTCTCACACTCTTCTTTAGCGCCTATATCCAGATAAGCACTGTTGTCGGACACATTACCTGGTGTAATAGGCGATACCCGAGTGCATCATTGCCGCTGCCGCACATTCTACGGCATTCATCACATTAACCTTTGCATGCTGTTTTTGATCAGATGTAATTATTACTAAAGCTATGTTTAATTCATGCCGTCCTGCACTTCTCACACCCATAATGTAATTGCAAATTTCATCAAAAGCAATCACGGTATTATTCACCAGATTAGTGTACTCTGATGTTTCAGAAAGTCAGTCACCACTGTGCTATCAAAAGTGTAACAATTATCACTCACCAATCTAGCAAAAGCCCTGCACAACAACCGGTATTACGGCATGCATGGTCGTGAGTTCAGTGTTGGAATATTTGGTCTGACTACGAGTTTCGGCTACTGGAAGCAACAAAGCCGTAAGTATGATATGATAGGCACATATATTTAGTCATCATATCATGATAAAACAAATGGAGAGCATGCTTGGATCAATGATACTTTCTATGGTTAAGGTTAGCAGAAATCTCATACTAACTGATGGTCAACAGGACCTCTGGAACACGATTTTAATGCTTTTTCAGACAGTTTCATGCAACTTTATGTTTATGCAGACCGAATATGTATATTTGTACTTCATCAAGAACCCCAGCATATGAAAAAAGCCTGATTGGCCCGTAAGGCTAAAAAATTCAAGTTGTAAGTTCTCCAAATTTAGAAGATGTGTAATTCAGTTTCCAAACTTACATGTTACTTTTACATGATCATGGAATATAATGGATTGTCTGGTATCAACAATTATTCCCGTAATAACAAACACACTGCATATATGATACTTAAACTTATCGCATGGCACCCTACTCTCAGCCAATCAGAGCTCGAGAAAAAGCTCGGTCTTTTTCCCATATCGCCTCAAACGCACAGTTTGCCATGCGATAACCGCAACCGTGTCGATATATCACCAAGAAACAACTACATTTGAGAAGGTCCCTCACAGAGCACCGCTGCTCTAACGTGGCAACACTACGGAGGTTCTTTATATCACGCACACCTTGCAAGTCTTAAAACGAAGGTTTTCTCAAAAGTCAGTTGCTTGCCAGCCGCTTATCTTGTTGCGTATAACTCATCAGAAAGTCACGGTATTATCCCATCTCCCCGGAATCATGCTGAGGCGCTGAATTCTTACACAGAGTCGTGTCTACTACGCTTAAGTGTTGGTAGCATCAAACAACGACGAAGTCGGCGGAGCTCTGATTGCCGGATTAATCTAATAAACAAACAAATATAGACAAAAGTATTTATCTAATCATCACTAAAACACAGGCAGCTGAGGCCGAATGGGGGATTAAGATCTACCTCTCATATTTACAGGTCCCAGGCAGATACCTTACATAACATAGGCTCACGCTAATTATCATTATTAGGAGACAGCGTCGTGCTTTATTATCGTGTGTAGGTGCCATCGTAATAAGTATGTTATCGCCTGGTCACGTGGGTGATATGGGGAAAGAACACAAGGACGCGAAACAAACAGTACAGTGGTTATAAGTTCGATATATGCCATACCATGCGCACAATATATCACATCTTACAATTTCCAATAGTCTACATGACAATACGATTCTGATGCCTAAAGATGCATAGTACATTGATATCTATCACAACTGTTCAGAATTATCATTCAAACATTAATCAAGTGATATATACGACTGTTTAAATATTCCACTGCTATATATTTTGCAATAACGATTAATGCTTTTATCAGTTTCAATACGAATGCGTAAAAATGACAAACACTCGATGTAACATTAAACTCTAATATCCATAATACTTTTGATGTACAAGCAACACATTAACGAAACAGTGCAACAACAGTATTAGTGTCAAGCAAGTGAAAGCATATAAGGGTGGCCGACCAAGCACTACAATACTCTAACAGGTTTTGGTCGCAAATTTCCTTAATTCCTGACTGTGACGTTTAACCCTAGCATCTCTTTAAGACTTCTGCGATGTGTCTTAGCTTGCTTCTTCTTTATATCTAGATCTATCAACAAAAGGTGTCGATGTTGGTTGAGAGTTTTAGCTAACGCTTGCTACTGTAATAATTGTTGTGAAAAGTGTCAAAGCGGTGACCGTGGCTGAGAGTTTCGAGAAATTTAAGAAAGCAATACTTTCACAGCGAGAAAATAGCGAAACAAAAAGTACAGCGGTTGTTGTTAACAATAGTATTAGGCAACATTATCAAATGTTTCAGTTCCTCTTGAAAACATTATTTATTTAGAGGTGTAGATATGTAAAACTAATGATATCAATATCAGATGACCGCAATGTTATATTGCTATACTGCTATTTCATCGGGCGAGGAAAGCGAATTCCAACAAATTCTACCTGAAGTTAGATTCAATTAAGTTGTTGTTGAAAGTTAAGTTGAAAGATGCTGGTCAGGTGCTATAGAGCTCGGTTATAACGGAAACGAGAAAGATTTTTCAATTTTCATTCCGCAAATGAAATGACGGCTACGGTGCGGAATGGTTGTGAATTAAACAAATTTATAATAAATTGAAGGTAATATCTGCGGCCTTCAGAATTCAGTTCTACAAAACTGGTATCCATATCCAGCAGACTTGATACTAGAGCAACAGATATGATAAGTGCTTATTAAAGTCAGCCATTAATATTTTGAAAATGCCATCATTGGAGCATGAATTTTCATCAGGTCGAGGAAGGTTCATGTTAATGTGTACGGTATTAAATCAACTAATACACCTTTTGTCTTCTGAATCAAAGTACAAAATGTCACCTTATTTGTAGGTACTGATTTAGACAAATAAAGTGATATATCAATTTTATTATTTTTTCTTATTTGTGTGTATTTCAATTTGTAGTTACTCTGGTAGGGAATTTTGTTTTTTCCCCGAAGAAGAAGCTACTACCGCCAATGAATCCCAGAATAATGTAACTTTAAATGATCGAGCGTTCAGGAGGTAGGTCATATTATCAGACAATAACAAATATTTTTATGCAACTGTGATCAACTGCCATCAATCATCGGCACGAATTGTAACCGACATTGCCAATAGAACAACATTTAAAACAGTTGCAGTAGCAGCTGTTGTTGACGTGATGACAGAGTGGCTGGTCAGACGGGCGTCAGGCTTTTTTTTCGGGATAATATCAAAGCCAATAATGTGGTGTGTTAAAATTTATCGAACGTATTGGGGAGGTCCTCCACTTTGTTTGGCACTCTTCTCATAGAGTCTAAACATCATTCATGACGGAATAATATACTCTTTTCCCATATACAATCGTTTGCACTTATCATAAACTCCATAACGGCGCTATAACCCTTTGATCCTCTAAACAAATGATCCTAAACTGCCGCGAACGTTTCTCCCTTAGCATGTTCACAAAAGATGATTCCATTTGTTACTATGTATATCATGTATAAACCCAACGGTTTGTCAAATAGTAGATGGCACGAGGCATAGATGTCATTAGTTACCATGTATATATAGTGTATATCATATATCAAACCAATTATTTGTTAAATAGTAGATGGCACGAGGCATAAATGCCATGGAATAGCAAAATTGCGGGTATTCAATAAACGAATCTAGCACATCAAGCTAGTATTTGCATACTCACCAGACGATCTAGCGCAATATAATGGATTACATTAATATATGCACCGGTCATTACTTCCACTCGGATTTTGGGTTGTGTGAAAGGCTTAGGTGAGTTGGAGTTAGTTTGGCGACTGACTAATGCATGAGCTATATCTGAAAGCATCGTGAGCTTTCTGCTGTTCAAGTCAAATAAGTTATAGATAAGATATAAGATAAGTTTGTAAATGCAATGTTGCTTCTAATACAAAATGCGCGTGACGCCAAAAGAACTAATAAAAAAGGGATAAATGTTATGTGATTAACAGTCGTCGAATATGTCCTCTTCAATTCATTGAGCGAATGGCTTATTGTTATGATGGTAATCATCCGTGGCAACAAAAAATAAACATTTAATATAATTTTAATTTATATTTGTCAGATTATATCTATCAAGCAAGCTGGCCTACAGTCATTCTCTTAAGAAACAACCATCTGTGCTATTGTACGAATATCAAGTATTTTAAAAAATAATTTCGTATATTTAACGCGTATGCCGTGGTCTGTGTGGACGTATGGCACTTCAATACATTTGGTATTTAATAATATAGGCGTCGTAGGGTCTTATGCAACAAATAATATGTGTGCTAATATTTGTTAAATGTGATGTATACATGATTACTCTCTGAGCGAAACACATCAGAAACTTTATTAAAAAATGCAAAGAAGACATTCCTGATTGAGACAAATTATTCCCCCCCCCCACAACCCCCCCCCCCCAAAAAAAAACATTAAACGGATTAATATGAGTTGTACAGCAACGAAAAGCTGTGAGTGTCGTTATGAATCTGGTGATAATTGGGAAGCCTGGTATGATATATTGGTGAGCGCCTTATATCAAACCTCCTTACTATAATTTTAAGTAACATATCACCAACTGATGTTGCTGTAGTGTCCGCTGAAGACCAGTCCGTTATGCGTGATTCACGACATACACGACTAAAATACATTGCCATGGGTTGCATTTAACCGTCTGGCTTATACAATACTTCAAGCATGTATACACACCTGGGTTAACTACTGCTTATTCAAGCATGGAGAGACTGTCAAACCCAACAACACATGCAGCTCATATGTTGAAAATCAACTTTTAGGTGCACAACCATAACCAAAGGTAAAGAATGCATGGCAGAGATAATGCCCGCGACGAATCAGCTTTTTTGAAGAAAACGCATCAACCGCACATTTAGATATGGCTCTTAATGTGTTGTGAGTTCGACACTTAGACACCATAATGGTAGTCGATATGTGACTTTACTCTAGTTATGAATACATGTACTACATGAATCGTTCTTCGATTTATCTGGAAACCATCATTCATTTATTTGTGGCAAAAAGTGTGGTGGTAGTAATGTTTACAAGTACCCTTTACAGCATAATACTGCTCAGTGACATCTCTTACAGCGACCAACCATCAAATAGTGGCATGCTTGTGTGGCATACAACGCTGGCAGACTTGTGTATTGACAGACGTTTTCACAGGTTATATATGATAAGGCGAGCGTCTTGCTGTCCTTGAAGCAACGGCAAATGGAAAATACTGTCAAACGTTAGTTCCTGATTATTCCGGTGGTGATTGTAACCAGTTCACACCTATCTTTTCACAACAAACACTGCGAGCAGCCTTCGTTTTCACGTTAATTTGTTTAGGAGATATCATTCTTTAAACTTAAGTGTACTAGCTGATAAACTTTTCAAATCGCAAAGCTTGTTTAAATGCTCTATGTGTTACAGTACACTTGATTTGCATTTGACCCTGTAAAAACCACATTAGAAAAGCAAACCAGCCTTTGAAAATCAAGAGCGCAACCGCGTTAATGTAGTTTGTCTGCTGGCGGCATCGGAAATGTTAACGGATAGATTTTATTAGATGTGAAAAACGCCGTACTATTCTACTTACGCAATATGGTACACTATTTTTTTTTATTTAAACCAAAATGTGAACAAAGCTCAAGGCGAGTCTGAGTTAATGAAGCTTTGCTAAACTGTTGAGAATCGTTTGGCCAATCATGTGTCACATTCGATGCACTACAAAAACAAAATTAGCTTTAATCAAATAAATTATAGCAGCACAAGTGTGTTTTGCTAATACTTAACGTAGGAGCCAATGTTTTGCAGAACCTTGTTTGACTTAGTTGCGTCGGTTGCTTGGACAGTCAATACAACATCGTCACTGTAGGTAAGACTGCTTCTGTTATGACTCATGAAATAAAATTAAATGGTGCTAGAATGTTCCTGCTGTGACATCTCCCGTTTTATGCAACTTCATTTCAACCTGTTATTAGTGCATCTGCAAGGCAGTAATGTACTCTACTTGAGAGGCTACTTGCAATTTATACAAATGTGTACTTAGAAGTTGCGCTCACACTATTGCCGGCAGATACAACTGTTACTGTGTTACGTCAGTCCAATTTACATTCATTCGTCGAGTAATAGTATATAGCCTTGACCTAATACAGATGGCGAATAGTTTAAAAAGTAATCTATTCCAAGCCAATTTATACGCTCTTCTTTAAGAAGCATGTTTGAGCGAATTGTTCGTTTAAGGCAATGTTACGTCGTAAATTGGATGCCTAAGACATCTAAAAAATTGTCAAGTATAAAAATCTGCAAAGCAATAAGATCTAGTTAAGCATCCTGACGCGCTACCGCCTATCCAACGCCATGTTATTCATCTGCGTATTACATAGACAACTTCGGAATAGGCAATCCCATCGCAGACTTGATTTGCAGACTGTTATAACGGAGCACTTTACATTGCAACTTTCGACTCGAGCATAACGTAACGTGAACGAATGATTTTCCTGTGATTGTTTTAATGAGAAATTGCTGGTGTTGCTGGACTTGATTGAAAGATACAGTTTTATGCAACGCATAGATTTGCCTTTGAACGACGTCAGCTCACCACTGATCACAGAATAGGCCTGCGAGTATAGCGCAAACGCAGATTTATACTTTGCTATGATTGGATATAGTATGACATCATATAATTGTTTTGTGGTCATGGCGATGATGGGTTTTCGCATGTGCAGGTAGAACGCCTACTATCATAAATCATGTACATACGTCTGTTAATGATCAATTGTTAATATCCGTGTTTTGTACTGCAAGTGTGAATGCTTGATTCACACAGTTGTCTATGGGTACATTAATACAAGGTATGCAATTGTCAATGACTTTTAGTAGTGCATAATGGTCTAGCATTTCCCTTTAAACGATTCACTTCAGCTTTGACCTAAATGATTTGAAATCGCATAATGCACCTGCAAATCAAATTATATGTGATTTTTAAACATTCCTAGTGTATCTTAAAGGATAAGTTTAGCAGCGAGTAAGGAGTTGGGTAATATCATGCATTTTTGATATCAAAATGCTTTAAAGGTTGTATGTAGCATGTGAACAGCTGACTGTTACTATGAGGTATATGAATTCTTACAGATTCCGGTTGTTAACAAAAACGGCCAGCTACTGGACAAACCACAGATGTACAAAAGTACATCCATAACGGAGGTCAGGTTATTCGATATCAGATGTGATATCCGTTTCGCGGTGTTAGAACACGTTTTCTTGCGCTGCCAACAGGTGCATCAATAGCATGTTAACTGGTCCGATATGTTACAATTGTTAGAACAAATGCTCCTTACAAAATCACACACACATATCTCTAATGGCTAAGGTATACATGCGAGGCTTGGTCTTCGTCGAGGTGTCCCGGTATGCAATAGTGAAATGATAACCAGTGATGATTTTGCTGGCGGCGATATGATTGATCAAAACACTACAACTAGCAACGACAATGCCATAATATACATTACTGTAAATGAGCAACATCAGTAATAGACTTAATGCGAGTAGATGAGGGCAAAGTATTTAATCTTAGATAGCACCAAGAAGTAAGGAAACTTTAAAGGAAACGGCCGCCTGCAATACTATCAGTGGTCATGAAATGGTTACTGTCCTACCAATCATGCACGCATATACTTGTTATTCTACGTGTTTGTAAACGAAGATTGTTTTGTAACTTATTTCCCGTGTGTGACTGTCGGGGTATTGCTCTTACTGAGCAAGAAGAAATTCACACCCTGTTCAGTAGCTTCAGTCAACTTCAATCACCTGTCCATGAATTCGAAGCAATTGTTACTTGAGTCGCCTCAGAATAATAACTAGGCTTATATTACGCCATGTTTTAATCATGATCGAAAAGGACAGGGAGCCTCTAGGGAATCTTTAATGGCATACGTATATTATAGCTATAATCACAAGTGTGACAAAAAAGGATTTGCATAGCAAAGCATCCCTGTGCCATTGCTTATCTCAAACTCCCATATATATATATATATTATATATATATATATATAGATATATATATATATATAGATATATATATATATATATATATATATATATAGAGATATATATATATATATATATATATATATATATATATATATATATATATATATATATATATATATATATATATATATATATATATATATATATATATATATATATATATACTACATATATGTATATATATATGTATATATATATATATATATATATATATATATCTGTATTTATATGTAGATATGTATGGCTTTATATTTATATATATCTCTACATATATATATATATATATATATAAATATATATGTATATATATAAATATATATACAGACATTGTGCCAGATGTGGGGTATCATTTTGAGACCTAGATGAGGGGTACTGTATCAGACCTAGCTGCGTGGTATATAGGTATATATAAATTGTGGGGTATTTATATAAAATATATATACCCCACAACGAGCGCAGTAAATACTCCACAGCACGTGAATTATATAACATGTACATACCCCAGAAATTGGGCATGTTAGTATATAACAGGGAGCAAGCGCAAAATATATCGCCCACAACGGAGATGCGTATACATCAATTGTAATGCATGTTTGGCTACTATAAGACTACTGTAAGACGATAAGCACTGCGCATTACACACTTTTGACTCTGTACCTTGGTTTCACCTGTCACGCAAGACCCGATATAACCTGACCAGTATGTTATCTGAGCCAACATATCACCTGATAGCTGTTATTGAGCGTTATATACCAACGCACTGATTGTCCGAATACATAAACAATTAATGGTGACGATGGTGATGACTTTATTATATCCTTTGAGTTTAATGTGCTGTGTAGGTGTGCGGGTATCTTTGATAGTGGAGTCGGACGGAATTGATCATGTCTGCGGGTTGTTTCGGGTATGCAATCTATTTGGATGTCATGCCTGCCTTTCCTGTTTGAAAAGTTATCATTCTGTTGCACGGATTCCGTAATACCTATTTTCCTTTAATTAAAGGACCGATTTCTAAATTGTGTGTGTCATTCCTCTGTTTAATCAACCGAAACAGCTCTTTGGTGCACGCGCGTGCTCACGTTTCACCATTGGGGGTCAAAAATAGATGGCAGTTGGGATAAAACCTTAAATCTGGAAATGCAATATTGGGGTAGGGCGCGTTTGGAATCAGGCTAGGTTGGTGCTGATTGATCCTCAAGGCGTGTTAAATTAGTTCCGGTTCAACTTGGGCGGCGAATATCGACAATTGCTTCAAACAAACGTTGCTTGTTTATCATTAGTTTCTAAATATCACCTCCTGCCCATCACTTCGCTGGTGTACCCTTATATCATTCGATAAAAAAACCTCGTCTGATAATATGCTTAGTGACTTCTATAATTCACCGTCTTACCGTGCCATAATCACCAATATGATATTAATGAATCTCATGTTATCCTGGTCATAGAGATAAAGATGTAATGGGAGGATTACATCGTTGTGTATTACAAGAACAGGTTTGGTGTACTTAATAGACGCTCAAGACGTCTTTCGAAAACACCTATGGATTTACTAGACGTGCATAGTTAATTCCAATTTTAATATAACTATTAAAATGCATATTTCATAATATGTCCCGAGCTACTTTAACAAAAGACAAACTGGAAAGCCATTTATTTTATGCTACAACGTTACATAGATAATAAAGTTACAGATCATTAAAAATAATATAGGCAATTTCAAAATCAGTTTGAAATATGAACCGCAGTCAAAAGTCACACACAAGTTTGATATATACAATCAAATTGCCGACTTACTCACATGGGAAGGATGATCATACCAATAAGGCCACGCGTAGCTCTATTTTATATTCAAAACGTAGGGATTTAACTAGATATTCAATGATACATTTACACTTAGCTGAATGAACTGCAGCGTCAGAGCAATTCAATAAGCAACTATTGCCAAATATATTTGTTGACTTGAATACGACCATTTACAGCCATAAATAAATTCAACACACCGTACGACGTTAGTAAAAGCTTCATTTTACCTTTTCTTTGTGAGAAGTAATATTGTGAATTTTTGTTCTTATCTGAGCGTCGGTTCTGTCGGACGAGCATGGGAATTTCTCCTTAGCTTGCATGATGACCTCGGCTTTTACCGACCGTTTGTTGATAATGACGTCCTTAAACGAGGCGTAGAGGGTGTAGATATGGGATAACTAAGATATATGTTTTTAGTACGATTCATTCAACATATTAACTCAAGAAACTGTAAGATGCTTTTGTGCGCAAAGCCCCTAGAACAATATACGTCTGCCTGAATCCCTATCCTTTTTACCACTTGCTTCTATTCGGGCATCTACTTCGACGTCACCCGTATCAGAGCAGTGTCTGTGCAATACACAAATACAGCACTTAATATCGATCTGTCAGTCCCCAGTACATTTGAGTTTTCATGGAATACCTATTTTGTAATGTGGTTTTATTGAGAGGTTATATGACGAGAAAACATTTTTTTAATGTAATGACCCAGCGTGAGGGCCAATTGTGGTGAATCGGTTTCCATGGATACACTTTTCACGCTTTGTACCACTGGTCTGAAGTGTTTACCAGTGAAAAATGCCATAAGAGGTATCGGTGTGTCCGTGGACTGGTTCATATTCTGATGTACCCTTCCCAATGTCCGCACCTTTGTCCTCATGTTATCCATTTCCTTCTTCAGTTATTGAGACCATCTTGCCGACAAATTTCATCTAATCCAACATTGTGCTCGCATTCTGTACAATAGTTGGCCAAGGGTTACTCTGACAAGTCTCTATATGTGTCCACAGAGAATCTTTAGGAACAAATGCATAAAAAATCTCGCATGGCAAGACATCGTGCGGCTTGTACTGTTTTGTGGCATCTTCACGTGGGCGTCTACTGATAATCAACTGTCCCTCTCTGACTTGCAAGACCTGTATTTTTACTAAATAACAGGCGTGCGAAAGTTATTAGGATGTCAGAAAGTACAAGAAACCAATAGCAACTCGATAGCATTTTTATGTGGTAGCAATTAAATAATTTCGCACAATGCTAGGGGTATCATTATATTATTTCATTCTTATTTCACAGTGGATACCGTTTGCCTTGGTGTTTACAAATACATGTGCATTGTGGTAACGTGGCGGATAGTGTCGGCTGGCTATATTGAGAACAATGGATGATGGCGGTGTTGTTAACAGGGGTGGAGACACTTACTATGATGTGAGCAATTTTCAATATCTTACCTTTGTTGTGTGGTATCGGAAGAATTGCGGGATTATACAGTGCATTATCTTTCTGACTACTGCGATAATGACCATGAGGGTAGCGTTGTATGTGAGAATTGTGATGTTGGGAATAGATTAGTTTGGCTCTATTAAGAATACTGTAGCTTTGAAACGGTGAGTATAGGTTTGCGATGTTGAGTATAGTACAGGGATCAAATGCTGAGAATTTATTTGCGTGCCAGTGTTCAGGATAGTGCAGGGATTGTGATGTTTTAGATATTGCAGAGCTTTAATATTGTGCAAAGCGTAGGGTTCAATGCTAAAGATATTGTATGTTGGCAGTGTTGAGGATAGTGTCGGTTGGCACTGGGGAGGATAGTGTAGTTTTGCAATGTTGAGGATAATGTATGTTGACACTGTTGAGGCTAGTTTAGGTTGTCACTGTATTTGAAGTTGGTAATGATTAAGGATAAGTGGGGTGGCAACATATGGATATTGTAGGTCGGCAATGCGCAGGGTAGTGTTGAGTGACGATGTGTAGGATGCTGTAGGGTTGCAGCGTTGAGAATAGTTTAAGGTGTCAAAGTTGAATACAGTATAACGTTGAAATGCTGAGGGTAGTGCAGGGGACAGTGTTGAGGATAGTGTATAGCGTTAATGTAAAGTATAGTGTAGGTCAGCAAATGAAGGATTTTGTAGGGTCGCGAGTTTGTGAAAATATAAGAGATTAGGAGAATACAGGGTGACGATTTAGTTAATAGTGTAGAGTGACAATGCAGAGCGTAGTATGTGTTGGCAATATTAAGGATGGTGTATGGTGGAGAGCGTAGTATGTGTTGGCAATATTAAGGATGGTGTATGGTGGAGATATTGAGGGTAATGTACGATGTAGATGTTGAGGATATTATCGGACGGGGATGCTGTTAACGAGGATGGAGACACTTGCCACTATGCGAGTTTTCAATATAAGACCTTAGTTGAGGGGTATCGGCATAACTGTGTGGTATTTATAATGCCTTACATTTCTCACATATGTGATGTTGTTTTGCGGGTTGAGGTGTTAGTAATAACGGCCGTTATTGTTAATAGAGTTTAGTGGCGATGTAAAGGAGAGTGAAGGTTGCAGTTTTCAAGGATAGTATAGGATAGTGGTGTTAAGGATAGCGCAAGTATGGGATTTTGCAAAATGTGCCAGATGGCATTGTAGATGATAGGGTATGGTCGCGATATCATGGACATATTACAGTGGCGACGTTGAGGACATTATTGGGTGGGGTTTTTCTAATGCCTCACTATTCTCAACTATGTGTTGAGGTTTTTGAGGGTTGAGGTGATGATATTAACTGCAGTGTTGTTTATAGAGTTTGGTCGCAAGACAATCTCCGGTGGCGATATACTTCCAGGCTTACTCCTGGGTGTCCCGAGCAATCGTAGAGTGGAGTGCACTAGATGCGGAGTGCACGAGGTGGGAAAAATCGCCGGGAGCGAAAGGATTAGCAAGTCCCTCGTTTCCTTAAGTCCACATTGCAGCCATGAGGTTACCAAATAATACATGCAAATGTATAATAAGACTAGTCCGAATTGATGAAGACGTAAGTCATAGCAGGTTATCCTTAATTGGGACGGCCAAACCGACTGCAGCGATGTAGGGGCCCCACTCGGGGGGATCAAAACGTCTCGAGAAGGGAAATAAAAACGGGTGGTGTCCGGACGGATCGGAAATCCGTTGGCCTTGCACGAAGCTGGCCGATGGCGCTCATCAGTGAGCTCCTCTCTCTCGGTAACGAATTAGAGAAGAACGGAAAATGCTCGAGAAAGTAGCTAAAGGAAGCTTGGGTGGATGAGGTGTTAGTAATAACTGCCGTGTTGTTAATATAGTTTAGTGGCGATGTAAAGGAGAGTGAAGGTTGCAGTTTTTAAGGATAATATAGGATAGCGATGTTAAGGATAGCGCAAGTGTGAGAATTCTCAAAAAGCTTAGGAAGGCATTGTCGAGGATAAGGTAGGGTCCTGATATAGTGAGCATATCACAGTGGCGATGTTGAGGATACTGTTGGATGGCGATGTTGGAGAAGGATGGCGATAGGGCAGCAGGTTGCAATATGGAGTTTAGTGTAAGCTCGGAATGTTTAGGATATTGTAAGGTGGCAATGTTTAGGAAAGTGTAAGATAACGACGTGTAGGGTTATATGTGGTAGCAATTATTAGGGTCGCAATATAGTGGATTGTATGAAGTGGCAATGTTGAGGATGATGTAGGGTGGCAGCGTTAGGGTTAGGTTAGTGTATTGTGGCGATGTGGAGGATAATGTCGGATGGCTATATTGAGAACAATGGATGATGGCGATGTTGTTAACGGGGAGGAATACCCTCACCACGATGCGGGAAATGTTCAATATCAAACCTTATGGGTTTCAGCAGAATTGGGGGGAAAAACCTTTGATCGTGGAAATAGCGGTTCTTAACAAGAATATGATCATTCGATGATAATGGGCTACATATTGATGGGCTTTGGCTAGGAGTGGTGCACTGTCTGTCTGCTCGTTGCCAGGAATTCCGACATGGCTCAGAACCCACACAAGCGAAATATTCTTGCCCCGTTCAATTTAAGTAGAATCAAATAGTATAACATTAAAAATAAAATCATTACGAAAATAACTCCCTTTGCCTCCAGGGCAGACAAGGACTCTTAGAAGATGATTAAATGTCGTTTACGAGACTGGGCAGTGCGGCACACAGCTATAGAAAGAACGTTTAGCTCAGCGTGAAAATTTGACAAAATAGGCGGTTTACGCATACGGAACACAATTGAACCCATCAGAGCCGCATCCCCAAATCGGTCTCATTCTTTTGAACCGTCTGCGTAATGACCGTGCGCCCCGATTTTTTATCTTTCTACCCGCGAAACCTGTAAAGAAAGGCAGATAACTCCGCGTTCGTTTTGCTGCCAACCGACAACAACAGGAAGACGCAAAACTACGTGATTTCTTTGTACCTGTATATGTCATAATAGACATAATCAGAAACGTCTACAGAACGAATGTTCGCGCTGGTTTCAGGAGTTACTTAAATGTTGCGTTTAGTAGTTATGTCATCGACGGCTCGATCACGGGAAATTCAGGCAAACAATTCATGTTTTGAATGTTTTAAATACAATTCGTGTGAGCGAAGTCAGCAGCTACAAAAAGGTGCTGTAAAACCTCCCTGCCCGACCACCTCCCTAACCCGATCGCCTCCCTAACTCTATCGATTTTTTCCAGTACCGTTGGTCGGCCTATACTTTAGCATTGTGATAGAATTTTCTAACCCGATCACCTCCCTACTCTGTAAGTCAATCGATCATTATGGTCCCAACGCCCCATTTGATATTCCCTAAGTCGATCGAATGTCGGCTGGCGGAAGGATTAGAGTCACCGGTTGATTGCAATTTGCAGAACGCACACACTCAGGCGATAACGCCTGCGGACTGAATAGTACTCTTGACAAGTGTGAACATGTTTGCGGTTTGTTATGTTTTGTAAGAGTATGCACTGAAGCTTTGATGATCTTGATCACAAAACTCCCTCTTGTTACAACACACACGTAAGATACAAGTAGCGGCTATATAAGGTGTGGATATTGGTCTTATGAATCATTATCTCACTGAACGTCATGGCAGCAACACGGAAATAGGCGAAGGAGCTTACACTTTCACGGAAAGTAGAACTTATCGGCACGAAGGTACGCGAGGGCAAGAGCAATCAATATCTTTGGTATCGGATAATCAACAGTTCAAACCATACTGAAACGTAAAGCTGAATACATTATGGCATATGAGGCTAATGAAGAACCGAGTCGCAAGCGCATTCGGACCCGTGTTGATAGCGAAGAGTTAGAATGTGCCATATGGACTTTGTTTCGGAAGGCCAGCTCCATCAACGTTCCTGTCAGCTGGCCTATGTTGCAAGAGAAAGCCCTTGAGTTCGCCGCTAAGATGAAAATTAAAGGTTTAAAAGCATCGAATGGCTGGTTTGAGAAATTCCGTTCTCGTCATAACATAACGCACCACGTTCTGTAACCCGACCACCTCCCTAAGTCGATCGATCAGCGGCAGTCCCATCGTCCGTCGACTTAAAGAGGTTTTACTGTATATGAAATAAGTATGGACAGCTCCCAGTTATTTTGTTAATGAAAGGTGAGCGTACGCCAAATGTCATTCTGACTGACGGACGAATATTATGTCTGGGTCGATATATTTTTCATGCGGCGCGATGCTAGTAGGTGGCCTTTATCAGTGGCCTATTTCACGTACGTACCTTAGTCAACTATCATGCTTAGCCGACTGTGATAAGCCGACTATCCAGCTTAATTGCGTTCCACGAACACCATAGACGACTAAGCGTAGCCCGGGGGGGGGGGTTCTTTCCTTGGAAAAGGTAGGGGTGAGCCGCCATGGGAAACAAAAACAGGACAATATCTATACCAAGCCAAAGTGAGAAAAGGGAACCATTTAAATACTAAATCCTCTGAAAAAGACCCATTCATATATGAAAATATTAAAAGGATCACCAATACATACACCAGAATTAATGATCCCTAATCTTATCTAGACCACCTCGAGGAGCTACAAGGTACATTGTAGACGCTGTTAACTATCCGCAGAGTTGAACACGGGCGAAGTTTTAGCTGTAATTTCTGAGATTGATAAAATTATGCATATGAAGCTATTCATTTGGTTCGCTACTCGTTTGGATTTGAATCAAAGGCGCGACATTTATATATTATCGAATTTCCAATACCAAGAAAAGGTCACAAGCCAATTACTCTAGAAACTGGACAAAAATATAAAAAAATCGCCGGAAAAAAAGAAATTTGTATCATTCACTTTACATTTACTACACCGTAGTGTAACTATTATTTCCTAGTGATAAGCTCTCTATGATTGAGCTATGCTGTTGTTAGAGTAAAGAAGATGATAAGGTCAGTGAACGTAACTACTTCATCCAATGCACATCGAATTGCCTCAGGTCAATTGAACCTGGCGCAGTTTGCATAGATTTTAGTCTATGCTGCTTCAAAAGTGAACAGGGTTATTAAATGATCGCTTTTAATGCCCTCACGACCGCTGAACTTTTTTCAAACTACATAATAGATCTCTATGACGTTTCAAAAGTGTTGGTGACACGCACGGCGCAATGTGTTGACCAGGTTGTGGCTGGCAGCGCGAAATTCTGACGCTGACGGCAATTATCGAGCAAAGCTGATAGCCAATGATGTATTTATCGTAAACGTCTAGTGATGAGGTTATCAAAAAGAAGACATTCGGATATCAAAAAGCCTTATTCGAGCTTGAACGAAACGGGCCATGACACGCTTTCATCAACATTCATTCATTCCTTGCATTTATTTGCCACGGAGTTGGGGGATAAACAGACCAACAGTCTGATCGAATACATTGCACAAGCTGCAAACTTGGTCCAAAAGTGCTATAAAATACGGGTAGCCGAACAAATTTGCAGCAGGAAGATAAAGATTCCACCATTAACTCAGTTTCGCTAATAGACGGTAACAAATAGGGAAATACTGAGGTTTCCCTGGGAAATCCTCTGGCAACGCGCGTAGCTGGCTAAGCATAATCAACGTTGCTAAGTCGACAACCGAAATCGTTCGTGATACGCTTTAGTCGACTAAGAACTCTGACATTTTAAATGAGTCATCTACGGAAGGATAGTCGGATTCGGACTACGGCCGGCCGGGTACGCGAAATAGGACACGCAGGGACATGTTCGTAGCGCACCTTGTGTCGACCACTGGTCTCACTTTTGAACTAATTTAAAGAAGTATATTTGGCTGGTTCTCCAATTGGTCAATCCACAAATGTACCATACAACAAATCGGTTATCTAAAAGCTACGTTTAATATCGAAATATCTGATGGAATTAATGAATACACTTGAAACTCTATAAGGAGAACAGATCATGAAAAATACACTGGGTGATTCAAGGCAATACCAGTATTGTTATCAATATCTGCTGCAGAAATAAGCGACGTACCATTCGAAATGTGAGGCGTGGCTACAAGAACGTACTATATTATTTACATCATCATCCAATACTATTTAAACCTCTTCGGAGCTGATAGGGTCATATTCTTATGCGGATATCAACAGCCCCAACCATCCCCAATATTTGCCTTGTCTTTATTTTTTTGTTAGTCTTATAAGTCGCATTCTCATAGATTCCAATGACGTGTCCATAAGATGAAACCCTCGTCCGGAATAAGTTTAAACCAACTTACTTTGATCGACGTCGGCTGAATCTAGGCCTACGGGATGCTTCCTTAAAGGTGCGCGATGTTTAGAAACTGAAGGGTTCCCACTTAGTACAGTGCCTAGAGTTTGTGCTGTTTCTGATGCCACCTTTGACTGGTTTCCACATTTATATACTTCTCTGTGTCGATGCAGTTTATTAATTGGTGGTCTGTATTTACTTTATGACATCAATTATCCACAAACCTAACAAGGTAACCCAAAGTAAGGCCGGTGCATACACATGCTTAATTGGGCTTAAGGAAGTCCACGAACCCCGCTGCACAGAGCTGGAGCAAACATGTCGGCTGGCTTGAGTAGGGAAGAGGCAAAGAATAACAGAAGACGGTAAAACTACGAAGGCTAAAAGAAAGGGTTTTGAAAACGTGACCCAAACCCTGCGGGAGGGAGCTGAGACAGGAATATACACTGCTAATGAGTGAACGAGAGATAGCGCTGATCAAGTCGGAGCACAAAATATCGCGGTGCTGAAGCAGGGCGTAAGACCGCCTGCGCGAAAAGCCTCGAGGGAGGCCGACATCCTCCCTGCCGCAGTACCTCACTTCCGAGAGCCCTGATACCTGTATACTCGTCTTTCGATCCGTTAGAATCTACAGTAACTCTCTTAAAGGACTAAAAAGACCTTTAAAAGCCACACTCGACCAACATACCTCACATACCTTTTGGTTCCTGTCAGGGTTTATTTTTCACACATTGACCAGTAAGTTACGCACAATTTAGGCAATTACTTGATGACTTCGCGCAACGGAAACCGTCAAGTAAATGGAAATTGCAGTCACTGGCGGGCATGTCAAGTCGTAATGTCAGTGCGCACGTTTCTCTTACGTATGATTGACCAAATTGACAATCTGACGCAAGGTATATTATCCTTCTTGACAACGAGTTTTAAGCTGGACGTTGGATGGTGGCAGGCGTTCCTCACCACGATCAATGGCATATCAGCCTGGCCAGATCTAAGGCCCGTAACCGATTTGAAAACTGTTAGATCAAAGCTTGACCTAACGTCGCCGCGTGATAAATGCTTCTGGTACAAAGTACCCCCCCCCCCTTTTACGGCTGCTTTCAAGCCTTTTTAACACCTCATAAGGTGCGATTTTATTGTACACCCTGGCGGCCTAAGCCACGGGGTCGTAGTGCAAATTCGCTTGTCCAAAACTATTACAATGACACGCGCCTTCTGCTGCACATGTAACGCCTCACTTCAGGGCCCCGCTCTCATGACAAGGCCCAGTGATAGGGGACGTCCATCTCCTCTGTTGTACAAGGTTTTTATCTCCTAGCTCCGGGATACATTGGGCACCATCATCTTCAATCCTGACCTTCACTCGGGTCATAGTATCCGACGGGGCGGTGCCTCTTGGGCGGTGCACCAGGGTCTTCCAGGGTAGACTATCAAAATTCTAGGATACTGGAAGAGTTGAGTCTACCACTCTTATCTCACTCTCACTCTCACAGCTTAAACATCCTTTATAAATCAATTTGCCACTCACCTATCCTATTGAATACCATTGGCTCCTTGGGCATTATCTAAAGTAGTTTTCTTTGTTTTGCCATATTACATAATAGTAATGATCATTTTGCACTTAAGTTAACGAACTACGATATTTGTGCGATGTTGTATAATAACGTTTTTAATCAATTAATATCCCTTGCTGCTCACTTTCATTTGACTTGCTCCCCGAATATATCTGAAGTTAATTATTGAGGTCTGCACATTAGGGTAATACGAACATGGTGTATGCATATAAACGAGACCAGATCAAAAATCTTGGCCGTGTATCTGGCGCGTTGCCTGAACTAAATCGCCATTCATCACCTGTAAACCATAAACATCTTATACGTTATGCAATGAACATTATATTCATTCGTACCTTTTGTTACCTGCATGTGAATATATCAGAAATATTCTTTGAACGAGTTGAATACATGGACAAGACGCATTGTGGCACAAGCGCGGGCCACTGTCGGCGCCGCATCCCTTGAGTTAACGATTACCGGACCTCTAGCAACTGCCCTTACAAATCGTCAGTTTCCATCGTTTTCCTGTCACGGATACCGCAACGTTGAAGCTATAGATTCATGAACTCAAGAGGAAGGCGATGCCAAATTTGACGGCGGATCGCATGAAAATCGAAAGCTTACTTCATTATTCTGAAAATGTCGAAACTGAAGCGGTCAACTTTCCCTTCGATGTTCAACTATGGTTCGTACAACCCAAAAGCTACCGATCGTCCTCCACATTCCCGAGCAGGTTAGAAGAGAGGAGAGAGGAGGTGAAAAGCTTAACCAATCCGGGCGTGTCCTACCGACATTCACAGTTTACTTCAGTATTTACAGCATGCACGTTTCGCGGATTATCGCCCATCGAACTCATTATGTAAAATGTAAATGAAACCATTATATCCATGGTGTGGGCGACTCTGATTTTGATGACCAATTAACCATTAAACTCTCTGGGACAGCCTGTCATTAAAGATATAGCAATGTGCTTTGTGCCATTTCCAATAGACCAAAAGCAACCTAGAAAAGTATTCATGTAGAACCTCAACTATTTATAAGTATTTGCCTACAGTGATTTTTAGCGGTAATTGTCGGATTACGCTTATACATGTACATCAACAATTGAAAGTCTGTAATCTTATGACGAGTCATTGTCGATCTCTTATATTTTCTATACCCTGATGAAGTAACAAGGTACGGAGTGAATCATATATTAACAGAACACCCAGTGTCACTAATGGGGAGTTAAACATATTTTTATTTTTCAGTCAGTTTGTGGTTTTGATGCTGGGTGATGTAGTATGGCTACATAGTTTTCCCGACGGCAATGTTTGTTTGGTAAATCAATTATTAAAATAGAAACAATTCCTGTTGCGTAGCAGAAATTGGATGTCGTGGAAACGCGCACTGTTTGTTGTCAAACAGAACCCCAGGATCATACCGAGTAAAATCGCATGCGCTCCGTTAACCATTGAAGATATGTGACGTTAGCGTAGAATCAAACATGTCTGCCATGGTCAGTGACCCCAGCCTTGAGGTCACCCGAGTGAAAAGTTAAATTGTCTTGGATTATCACATGTTGACAGGGAAGAGAAGGTCGTAAAAAGGGGCAAATAGTTGTCCTCAACCTGGTATCATGGGATGAGATTAGGGCCCTACCCACACGACATTAACGTCGCGCCGCAATTCCTCGCCAGCTGCCAGACATAGCCCGCCTGATCGAAATGATAGGCGTCTAGAGTTAAGTCGCAAGCAGTCGCTTAAATGCCTGATCATAATGATCGTGCTATTGAGTCTTTAATAGCCCCTCCTTCTCCCGTGTTTATCGCCCTCTTCCGCTTAATCGTTCGCTTTCCTCGCGTGTTCTTTTCCTGTCTGAGCTCATCTCCCGCAGGTTTTACGACTTTCATCGTAGTTTATACCGGTGCGCGGCCTCTCGTGGTCACTCTCCGCTGAGCCTGGACTCGCTTCATTTGGCTGTCCTTCTTCTTCCCCCAACCAACCTCCAATTCTAAACCCTTTCGTTTCCGCCATATTGTTTTTCTTTGCCTCTTCTTTACTCCTGACAGCCAGGCCTTCCGGCTTTTGCATATTAATGCGTGATCGGTTTCGATATTGCTTGTTCACGCTGCTAATGTTCTTTATGTCATTTAATGTTTCCCCAGCTCTGCTCAGCGGGGTTCTTGGACTTCCCTGAACCCAATAAGGTGTGTGTATGCACCGCCCTTCCTTTCGGTTTCCGTGGGAGGTTTGACGATAACAATGACATAAACCAACAACCAGACAGTCGTGGATGAACAATCTGTGGAAGTGATACACACCCATGGAAATCCACAAAGAGGGCGGCCTCGTCTGTGCCGGTAATCTTGCCATATGTTTCTACAGCATGACGCGTATATGACTTTTATTCCAATACAGCTAGAGGAAGTCCTCTCTCAGATCAGCTATCGAGAAGGAGCAGCCACACGCACCAGCTTTACTAACCGATAACATCATCGTTTTTTACATAAGCTCAGAAATAGTCAGAATCACGCCGAAATCAATTCCAGAATGTGTTTGAAATTAGGATATACTATTATGCAGAAGAAACCCGCAACACTACCAATGCATTTGATTTATAGAGCGATTTCGGAGCTGCAAGCAATCCAGCGCACGACGAAGTGATGTCGCCTTCATCATTCGAGGGTGGTGTTGTAGATACGTCCGATGTATACATCCACATCATCCATAACCTACATAAGTTGTATCCAGGAAATCGTATGGAATTGATTACTGGTCTTCGCGACGGATCCATGGCTTATGATATTGCTGACCAGGTCTCCCCCTTGAGCTCTATTCGATTCCGCCTAAGCCTAATTACTCTGAAAGTAGCCGTGCACGACGTCTTATTGACGTCGTGATATGGTCGTAACCGTACACGCGGTGAACGATACCCAAGTTTCCATTTTACACGCTGATGACACAAATGTACATATGAAGAATAAGTATACGTGTCACTTTGTCAATTATTATCGTTTTGCAATTCCTACCAAAAAGGGGTATATGTGTTCAACGGTATCGCATTGACAATTGAAAAAAGATAACACGTATGGATTCCCGCAGCATGGAGGGGGCACTTGGCCTTGTCCTGAGTAGGGGTGTGCCCCGGGATCTCGAAAACCCGTACCCGTCTTACAGGGTGAAATTGCCAAAGCATACCTCGCCATACAAATGCGAGACCCAACAAAACCCGTCGCACATACCGAGAGGCCGAAATTACATACCCCGGCATATGTATACTACCTCTATATACTTAAGTGACCCCTACCCCCTTGCACCTGCAGCCACATGGCGAGAGAAACTGAAACTGCGTAATGTGACGTCATATATCCAAAACGGGGGTTGGCGTGAACGAAAGTTGTGATTCTAGAAGTTCATATGACAATTGCTAAATAATCACGAGAAAATGGATAACCAAAATAGTATCGTTCAAAGAATATTCATCTCAATTCTCGACATGTATAGATACGTAAGTACACAACATTAACGGGAAGCTACATGCACTCGAAATAAAACGCTCACCGCACGACGCACATTTCGGCTACTCTGAAATCAGCTTCTAGCCTAACCCCAGTCAGATCCCCTTTAAGTCTCATGTCTCGAAGAACCATTGAGCACACATATGGGATCTAGTATCGAATACTTGAGTTGGGCACACTTGGGACACATTTGAGGACACTAGAGTTGGTACACTAGAGGGGTTTGGACGACCATCTAAAGATTTGACTCATTTGGAACACCATATATATAATTATCTCCGAGCAGGACCATGCATGGGACATAAATGCGTAAGAAGAGGTGTCAGAAACCCACACCTAGAAGACGGGTTGTCGGAACAACATGCAGAATCCATAGCAGGTAGTCTGGGAGAAAAGACAAGCAAGCGAATCTACGCGGAAATGCGCACAGCAATTCCGGAAGCCTTCTTTGATGTAGCGTTGATAGATGCCAAGAATCGTTCCAAATATAAAGCACGGTTGCGTGGTATATATCAACGCACGCCGTCTATACGCATATTTTTAAGTGACGAACCAGGACAACAGATGGCGCCGTTGAACAGGGCAATTATATATAATTACGATTTCAGACCTTGTTGTGCAAAAAACAGTTTTTATGAACACCACAACCCCCAATAACATCATAACATATGAAAGAATTGTGGGGTATTATATATACCCCACAAATCTGCCGATACCCCACAACAAAGGTTTTATATTGACAAATACCCCACATCTGGGTGAATGTCTTTCTATATATATATATATAAATATATATATACATATATATATATATATATATATATATATATATATTCATGTATTCATACATAGATTCAGATTCAGATTCATTTATTTGCCAAACAAAAATCATTTGTATACATGTACATCACTAATTAATTTAATTATAAAGAAATACACATTAAACGGTTGAAGAGAATATATACAAATGAATTTGTAAGGCTCGGAGACCACCTCTACGAGAATGGGTTTGTCGTTAGCGAGAGGGCCACCTGTTTGAAACAAGTCATTCTGTTTTAATTTCGAGTGCATGTGTCGTGGAATGATGGTGATTAATATTCATTTCGTGAGATGCAGGTGGCATAAGCATTTTATAATTTAATTGCATGCTGGTATATTTTTACATGCATAGCAGTTTATTTGCGAACATTTTGCCTCATATATATCAGTGCAATGTTTCTTATAATTATGATGTTACTGTTTGGATACTATGGGTATCTATCTTTTCCATTATATGTAAAGGAATTTTTTAAAATGTGTTTGGAAGAGTGATTCTCAGCGTGTGTTTTGCAAACATGTTATAAATTCTATTTGTGAACAGTAATTGTGCTTGTCTAGTGTTGTGGGTATGGATATCGGATACTTGGGTGAACATAGTGGACATATATGCTGGTAGCATTTTATGTTGTAATTTGTAATAATTTTAATTCGCTAAGTGTAAAAATATCTGTTACGTTGAGAATTCCAAGTTGCTTAAAGATTGGGTCAGTATGAGCATAATGTTTTTGTTTTGTTACTATACGGATTGCTTTTATCTGCAATTTGAATAATTTTTGAATATGGAAACCCTACACCAAGAAACCATAATTAAATTGAGGCACAAGTAATGCATTGTATAAAGTAATTAATATATGTTGAGGCAAATCATGCCTAAGGTATATAGTTACATATATTCTAAAACATATATATATATAAATATATGCACATATATATATACATATAAATATATATATAAATATATATATACATATATATATATATATGCATACATATGCATATATATGTAGATTAACAAAAATATATATCTTTATACATATATATACATACAAGCATATATATATAAATATATATATATATATATTTATAAATATATATATATGAATATATATATATATAAATTTATATTCACATATATATATATACATATACACACATATATATATATATATAAATTTATATATATATATATACATGTTTATATATTTATATATCTATATATATATAAATATTTACATAAATATATTAGTTAATAAATAAATTAATTCATATATATACATATAAATACATATTCATATGTATATATATATAAAAATATATGTATATATATATACATATATATAAATATATATATAAATAAATATGAATATATATATAAATGTAAATATATATATATATGAGTTTATATATATATTTATATATAAAAGTATATATATTTATATATATACATATATATATATATTTATATATATATATTTATATATATATAAATTTAGAGCGTCTGATCAGAAGTAAAATATTGTTATTTCTTTGATGTCGTAAAAACAACTTACACTTCGGTTGACATAGCATAACGATTGCGTAAAGCACGCAATTAAATAGGTCATCCAAGCGTAGAGAATATTAGACTAAATATATACTAGCAGACGTCTTGGGAGCGCTTATCAGCATATATTTGACGGCCTGATTTCAGTGATACAATATATATCCACAGGGCTCACATATCTATCTGCCGTTAAACAAAGCTCTAATATTTTCATATATACAGTTAAATAATGACATGGCTCATAAACGCACTCCAACCGGCCGCAAATACGAGTTACTAGCAGCTGCAGCATATTAAACTGATTCACCTGTTGCCGTTATACATCAAAGGTCGTTGCAAGAGAAAATAACAGACTTTATATGTCATAGCGATGCGAACAAGTTTAGTACTAATACCATTCATTACCTTATGAAAAGGGCAAGCACCTGACTTGATTCTCGAATATGCAACATTGTATCAATATTTATCCACTCGAGAAGATGGATCATGCAGTGAATATAGTTGTTGGACTTACAGCGAGAGTCAATCCTCTTGGCTCACACGAAGCTTATTCCACTGAACAAACAAACGGAATATCGGAAACAATAATATCATGAATAATTTCAATAAAGTTACCCACAATTTGAAGAAGTGTCGACACCAACCAAACATTTATATATATATATATATATATATATATATATATATATATATATATATATATATATATATATATATATATATATATATATATATATATATATATATATATATATATATATATATATATATATATATATATATATATGTGTTTATATATATATATCTTTATATATATAAATATATATATATATACATATACATCTATATATATATGTATATATTTATAGATATATAATTATATAAGTAATCGCTCGAATTTGAATGGGATTTTATCGATGTCTAGGTAAATTGTTTATTGTATAAGCCATTATCACTATTCATTATTTTCAATTGGTTAAGTAGTTTCGAGCCAATTGTTATCAGAGGTGTACTGGACGATGTTTTCCCGGCACGTGCTTTCACTGAGTGTGATTACATTGCGTTCATGGTGGTTTCTTTCCCGAATGTAGTAGGGTTCGCCGAATTTGTTATTCTAGATCCAGTTGTTAGAAATGACGATGGACATGATACATCCTTTCTGGAAACACTTTCATCTGCCTGATATCTCCGAGAACCCACGATTGTTCTTTTATACAAATGTCAAAAAAAGTAATATCAAATGATATAAAATCAACTTGTTCATATGCACACAGCTTGGTATCAACAACCAACTATCTAAGGAACAATGTCAATGTGCGAGTGCAGCTCAAACATTTCCAAACGCTGGTAATGCTATTGCCAAGATTGCTTATAAAATATGCGGATTCCACGCAGAAAATTCACTGTGTGACCGGAAAGCTTCTAGCCACTCACATCTAATCACAAGCACCCGGAGCAATTTCCCCGAGCACCCTTTCCTCACCCCAAGCATTTCAACCCCACGCATCGCAAAAGTTCTAGCCCATATACACCCAGTCATTCTGCCACTAGCACACAATCCTAACCATTTTAGCGGCAAAATTCTTTTCCTCGTACCCGACGAAAGTACTCAAAAAGAGAAATATAATCTCACCCTCTATCATGCCTCGACACATCTCAATGATTTCATTGCAACTTTAGCGCTACGTAGGTCATTTTAGTAGATTGTCGGTGAGGGTGAAAAGGGCAGACTAAAAGTCAGTTGTTGTCATTAGAAGTGACGCCACTGCAGAGCCTTTCACATGTCAGTGTTGATAGCATAGGGGTTTCTCATAAATACACATTATCTGCCGAATCCAACGATCTGCATGCGGGCCTGACCACAATTTCATTCCGTAAAAATTGACTTCGCCCTCCATTGGTTTTTGTAGACTTTGTCTGAATGCACTCAATCATTCGAGCGGATATATATACATATATATTTGTTCTACAATGAATTACTAAGGACAATGATATTCTGACGTGTTGACGGTTCTTCTCTGCCATTGCAAGCTACAAACGAAATGAGCTTATTAAAGAAGCCCCGTCAGTTAACCATAGAAAACTTTAATATTGAAAGATGGAAGCCAATCAACTTTGGAACACTTAATTCATTGGTGCTACATAAACTTTGAAGACACACACCTTTGACAAAAATAATGTTCTTTGTACTAATTTGCATTTTTTTACAATATGTGGCTTGCAACTTCGATCTTGTCTATATTTGCTTTTTGCGAGTTGAGTGCCACCATACATACGACATGCAACAATGTTAGTGTCTGATATGCTATTTGACAAAAATAATATTCTTTGTACTAATTTGCATTTTTTTACAATATGTGGCTTGCAACTTCGATCTTGTCTATATTTGCTTTTTGCGAGTTGAGTGCCACCATACATACGACATGCAACAATGTTAGTGTCTGATAAGCTATTTGACAAAAATAATATTCTTTGTACTAATTTGCATTTTTTTACAATATGTGGCTTGCAACTTCGATCTTGTCTATATTTGCTTTTTGCGAGTTGAGTGCCACCATACACACGACATGCAACAATGTTAGTGTCTGATATGCTATTTGGCGAAGCTCATTATGTCAAACGCGTTTTCCTGAATATCCGAAGGCATTCTTGTTGGCATTTTACCAGCTAGAGGAGGAAAGATTTTCACTTATTGGAAGCGACTCGGAACAAGGACCTTAGCTTAGGGTCACGAAAACTCGAACCTTTCCTCGAACAAACTTTTATCATATCCTATCATATGATTCTACCAGGCAATTAGGTTGAGCAATATAGCATATTGCCTCACATGAAAAGTGGACGGTGTCAGACGTGAAGGTGATTTGGCAAAAAAACTGTCTAGGTTTTTGAGAGTAAGCTTTTGTAGTGGTGAGTGAGTAAGGGTTTTTTTTTGTCTGCTTGGTGCATACAAATCAGGGCCTAGATGTTTATTTTCATTATTAATTTCACGATTGCGGAATATCAAAGGATATGATACAATATAATTATTCCTTTGATGTTCCAGCCGGTATTTCATTTTGTGTCATGTTACAAATTATTACAGGCAAATGAAAGCCTCTATGACATCTAAGACTAATATATGATTGCCAGTTGATATGAAGCCAGGGCGGCGCCGGTTTTTCAGTTAAATAGCAATGCAAACATTATGGGCAATATAGGGAAACCAATTGTTTCTCGTAAAACAGCTGTGTCTTTTGTTATTAAGCCACCTCTTGAAAGCAAAGGTTTAGTAAAAGAAACATTGTCAAGAATCACTTTAATCTGGTACCGCTATTTTGACATGACTATAGTTAATGACCATGAACAGTGGGATCTTGATTCCCACGGACGTTTGCATGCCATGGATAGGTTGGCTGTGTATATTGTGTTAAAAACGAACATGTAACCAAACAATGTACAGAGAAAATTGCAATCATGATTATTATAAAATAAGGATTAATAAACCAGTGGGTGGATACCGTCGATGTTTATAGATTTCCTGTTATTATGTTTGATCGTCAATCAGGATGCAAACATTGCTAGATATTGTCACTTGATTCTCATCCGTTCACGGTATCCTTGGCTAGAGTACGATTTATTGTAGTTGTCGTAAGCTGCCTTACGCAGACCTGCATAAATGCTTTTCGTCTTTGCATACCGCTGATACAGAGGTTTTAGCTTCCGTTAATAGATACTCATGAACGAAGATAATATCCCTGCGCTAACTGTGTTATCTGATACCTTCCAATGGTTCTTGTTCATCGCTTTAACAGTTCTGGCCTTAATTTTGCCCTTCATTTGGGTATATTTTGTGACCTCAGCTAAAACGAGTTTAAACTCATGATCCGAGATATTACCAATCTAAAGTGCTGTCAATACAATGTCGGCAATGGTATTCAATTTGCTCTGCGCTAGAATGTGGATCTGATCATGTTTTTTCATCTAGATGGTCAGTCGCCGACTGACGAATTTTCCGGCAATTACAAGTAGCCCACAAGCGGATCCAGTAACACCCATCACTGTGGCAATAGGAATGGCAACTACCGTAGACATTATACCTACACCACTTGCGGCAAGACACATACCAAGAGTAACTAAAGCAGTGTCGACCGGGTCCACTGAGTTTACTGCATGCCTATATTTCTTGTACATCGCACCATATTTTTCAATTTCTTTCTCAAGGTATTGCTTCTTGAGACTGATCTCATTCAACCGATAGGAGTGCCCTGGATTCTCATCCGGTGGCTCCAGATATAACGGTGCAGTAGGAGTGTTTGGTTGTTATTTGATACTGCCATTGTATACATAAGTTCATATGTCAAGTTGAATTAGGAATGATACTAATGACGTTGTTGCCTGGGAAGCACTACCACGTGTTCGGAAACTGATTCGGTCAACCGCAGCCAACTCGAGAGGTGTGGTAAACACTCGAACGCCCACATAATCGTTTCTTTGTTTGGTTACATAATTACTGCTTTGCAGGACACGATAAAGAACAATAGTTACACCTAGAAGGGCAGAATACCCACTCAGACCAGTACGCAAAACTCGACCCAGCACCACTAGCACGATCACCAAATGACCATTCATGCAATCCATTAACCAACCGACCACTTTATTCCGCCCAAATAGTTATGAGGGGTTTCGGTGAGGGGCTGGTTGTTAAGCACATCAACATAGTTTTTTTTAACATATTCATAGAGGACCAGTGGTGGCTGGGTGTGAAGTGCATCAACATAGATATTTTTAGCATATTCAGAGAGGTCGGCACCCCGATCCGTTTTCTGTTGAGTTCCATAAATACTCGCTTTTATTGACATCTTGTAAATTGAAGAACAACACTAATAAGAAGGTCGTGATTGTCCAATAGACGTCCCTTATCCTGCTTATTATCTCTGCTTATGGACCTTTAACTCATTTACAGCTCCGACAGTAACCCGTTTTGACACAGGATTAGCGATGTTCGTGGTTATAATATCACAAAAAGAGCTGCCCTCTAAGCCCACAACTTCAAGAAGCGTAGTGGGCGCAGCATCAAGCATGTTGTTCGTGGTACTGACTTGATCGAGGTGGACATAAAGTGGATTAAAGATGCTAAAGTTGATGGGCCGGTCACCAGCAGGTCTGTGACTACCTGAAGAAACATTCTCAAGAACCAATAATTTTAACACACAGTTGTCACATCGTAAAACCCTACCATCAGGAATTCGGAGGGATATAAGAGCGTTAACAGGGTCAACCTCTTAATTAAGACCTAGAACTGCAAATATCTTCTGCATAAAGTTCGAGAGGCCAGGGCTAAAACAGACACGTTTTCCTTTTTCTGTAGGACCTTCCCTCGTTTTAATGACCAAAATTGATTCAATATTATGTCAACCCAGAGTAAGACCTGCGCATAGATCACCTGCACTATTGTCAATAGCATTTTGAAGGAACACAGCCTCGCCGCTTTGAACAGTTGACAGAGTGTGATACATAGCACTATGGATAAACAAGCCTTTACATTGTAATAGAAACGAAGCCGCTGCACCAACCACAGGCCCGCTTTACCCACCCCTATAGCAGCTGAGCAGCTGACACATCTCGTCATCCAGGTGCAAGCAGACGACATTTCAGAGGCGTTCAAGGTGGAATTCTCCAACCTTTTTGAGCACTACTTGGTGCCAAACATAAGCAAGGATAAACTTGTAGTTGGCTGGAGAACCAACCACATGCAATACTGGCAGAACCAGGTTAATTTTGTCGTATGGTGCGCAACCTCCGGCTGCGATGTATATGCGTTGGACCACCTTAACTCTGTAGTCCCACCAAAAAGGAATACTTTATAGGTTTCACGTCTGCTACACCATCCGGATACTTCTGAACGAAATGAGGGTAGCACTACTGGATAACGCCACATGGTCAGCCACCAACAATACCTTTGACAAGAGAATCTACCACCAACTCTGCCATGAGTTTGATGTTGATGAAAGCAACGATTGGAGGATAAAGAGTGGAAACCAGGGCCTAGGGCGGATGTACTTCACTGACCCCGAGACACAACAGGTACGGGTGATCACTCATTATGGAAACACCCACCTGTACGAATCAGTTAGGCAAAACTTTGAGAAATAAATCGACGGCTTTGTTTTCCAGAGTGGCAAGCTACATATTGATTTTATAAAGCGAGACCTGGAAAAATCAGAGGGGTTCACCGCCCCAGGTATCACACGGATCAAACACAGCAATTCTTGGTGCATACTTTCTCGGAAATACTAGGTATTGGCACATCCTTTGATGCCCAAAAGCAATTTCGGGTTAACGTTGAGGATGCCATCAACTATCCAGTGGACATTCCCTCATCCATCCGCAGACATCAAACCCTGCTCCAGAATGCTTCCTCAAAGCTTGATTATGTGTTTGGAACGGGCCTTTACATGGCTCCGTCGGATATGAGCCTCGCCATTGGAAACGTTGTTGGATACAACAATCTGATCACCATCGCGACTGCGGAACAGCAGATCGGCAGCAATACTGATGTCAACGCGGTTGCTGCTGTTCCAGATAGAGGAAGCTTTGACCCTCCCGTCCTTACAGTCATGGCCTCAGGGTTGCTAATTTCTTAATTCTCTGTGGCTTTAGCAGCTGCTTGATCAACGCATAGGAGGGCTTTTGCTGCCTTTCATGATACTGATTGTCGGGACCACTCAATGAACCCCAAACCATCACGGACGGCATTAGGCATCCCCCCCCCACCTTTACTAGCTATAGTTTGAAGTGAAAGCGTTTTTAGTGCGATAATTTGTAATACTCATGTCAGGGTAGTCCTTCAAGCGTAACTCTCCTCCAACAAGTTCAAACTTTCCATAATCGCACCCGGGGGTGGGGGAGGGGGTTGTTGTGTGACCTTTTTCAGCTAATGCATGGTAATAATCATTGAGAGCGCCTATAACTTATAGCCCTTCCTGTGATAGAGACTGATCCATCCTAATGTCCCCTTCTATAACAGGTGGGAGAGAGACGGGGCCTCTGGGATAGGGAGTACCTCATCCTCTCTTCCAGCGTTGTGCCAATCCTCCTCCACTACGTCTCTAAATGTTGGGTTATCCATACTATGTTAAAGATATAATTATTGTAAATAAGCATTCAACATGTCGAGTACTTACGAACACAAACTATACCCACACCGCCGGTTACGCGAGGCCCTCTGGTCAATGGGCGTGCGACAGTCCGTAGTTATTACAAACAATTCAAGCACTATTGACCATGATCCAACAACTGCTGGTTCGCTTCTACAATCTAGGTGCAGACGATGTCCTTGTCCAAGGGACAGCACGGCTGGCCGTTACAATCACGCTGACCTCAGCTGATCCTAACTGCAGCGTTGTGCAAAACCGGGGTCGCGCCGTGGTTAAGAAAATGACAATCAAGATATCTTGCAATGAGTTCATGTCTATTGATAACAGCGATGTTTACAACTTTTACCACGACTTGTGGTGGACTGCAGAGGAGAGACAGGGCCTCCAGTATCAGGGCATTGACACATCAGATGACAGTAACACAACTAAGATACGAGTGGGGACAGGAGACAAGGATGAGGACGAGGAAGAGGACAAGGCCATAGCCGATATCTATGGTAACAGGTTCTACGTTCCCCTTGACTTTGAACTACTCGAGGGCAACATGCCATTCTACCAGAGTGCTCTTAGTGACAGACTGGAATACGAGCTCACATTCAACGACTACAACCGCGTGATTCACGCAACGCGCGACTCCAGCTACAAAATTGATGGCATCTCCTTAGAGTATGACATGGTTACGATTTTGTATGAGTGTGTGCTTCGTCACAGGAAGCTTGCATACAATAAACAAAATACACTGTAAAACATCAACCTGAACGTGCCCGCTCACAGCATGAAGGTAATCCTGCTGCTCTTTGAAGACCCAGCCAATGCCTCAATCGCCAGGAAGAGTCGTTCTACAACCCAAAGATTACAAATGTTGAGGTGACCATTGAGGCCATCCCCAACCAACTCTATGCCCAGGCATGCATGGCTACCAGCAGTGGGATGAGGTGAAGAAGCCTTTCCAGCAACGAGTAAACGAGACCACAGTGTAGCAATAGCTGTAAAAGACTTAGCATTGTCGGACGTTTCCCTGGGAGAGTACCTAACCAGTAAGTATGTTCGGTGACTTAAGGACGAGTGATGACGACCAGTTCGGCTATTGTTTGTGGGCAGACAAGATGCCGGAAAATCGTATTCATCCTTGACTTACTTGAAGGGCCATTCTTCGGTGCCTTTAAGCATATTGTAATCTTCTGCCCTATCATCCGTTTCAACGAGGCCTATCAGTCGCGTTCATGGGTGTGGGATGATTCAGAGGTCTAAGTCGTTGACCCAAGGGAGCGGCTCCATGACCACTCGAGAGCTTTCTATCATTGTTTTAAGGGCGAGCCTACCCTGTACATTATTGATGACTGTTCAGCAAAAAAGGCCCTAACCACGAAGAGAGTCATGTTATACGAACTGGCCTTTAGCGGCCGCCATGCGCAGCAAAGTGTGTAGGTTCTAACCCAAAAGTACAACTCTGTGCTGAAAGATTTTACTTGAGCAGACTCGCTGGATGGTGCTTTTTCACACTAAGGACCGTGATTCGTTTGAAGACGCCCTACGTGAGAATGATGTGATCCCAACAAGGGAGGAACCTGCCGCAGTACGCCAGCTACTAGCAAAGACCAAGGGCGCAAAACTGATGCTAAAGACTGATCAACCTACAGCATATGCCATCGATTGAAGTGATATTGGCCCTAATAGCAGCCCCTGCCTCAGTTACCAGTTTAGGAGCAGAACCCAGTGGGGATATGTCTCCTAAGAGAGATAGGCTTGCTGCCGTCATAGCCGGGGGTCAGGCCCGTCAGTACCTTGGTGGTTAGCGCCTTAGAATTGACCAGATTGAATCAATGTCTGATGAAGATATCATAAAGCTGTATGTGAGATACGCGGCTCGACTGGGCGCTAGCAGTGCTACAGCTATACTCACGCGCTAAGCACTGCCACTTGCGAGCTATATCATTGCTATGGTATGTTTTTAGCTCCATTTACCGCGGCATTAAAAACAGGTGAGCACTGTCAATTTGTAAAAACACCGAATCAACAGGGACTGGCGAAGAGGAAAACACTCCTTGCGCGCTATAGTATGTGTTTCACTCCACTATAACATGTGCTTAACTCCGCTATAGCATGTGATTAACTCCGCTATTACATGTTCTTACTAAGAGCCGTCAATTGGACAACACCGGTAGAGATAACGTCAGTGACCAGTGAGCGACCTACAAAAAAATACTATAAGGGTTGTGGCAGGACGAAAGGGTGCTGCAGCTGTAAAAGCCAATCAGAATAAGCTTCTGACAGAGCTCCGTGAGGCTAAGATGGCGCTTACAGACGCTAGAGACGAGGTTGTCGAGCCAGCTTTAACAACAAGACTCTTGAAAGGCGGATTTGGACAACATGGGCTCCGCTTTTGGCTATCGGCGGCGTTGGGTTGGCTGGACTGACGTGGTATTGGTACAGGTACAAACTGCACCCTAAAGAAGTTACTCAGTCAGCAACCCTTAGTTGCTCAGGACGTACAATATTGAATAAGATGACAACACCGATTACTGATGGAAAAATTCCCGTTAACACGCCGTAACACAGTGCAGTTGTTTTCGGTATATGAATAGGTAATGCCAAGCTCGGACAGATGGCTCTGGGTGGGTTAGTTCCCAAACTTGACTTCATGACACGTGACCTGGCTATTGCTGTTGCCGATGCAGCTCTAGCCATGGACACACAGGATTTGCTTATTAAACAAGGGATTATACCCGGTGATAAACTGAAGTATTGGCTACAATTGCACTTCTTGTTGGGGGTGCTCTTGTTAACGCCCTTGCATTCTCTGGGAGCAACGTTTTATTCTGGAAATTACGAAGCAGCCAAGTGGACGCGGAACGTAAACGCCATTATATGGCAATCGAGCAGCTTCAATCCTCTCAGGCAGCATGGGCCAAGAAGTGAACTGAGCGTTTATACTTCACCAATGAGCAACTGCACCACCAGGGACATGCCAACCATACTTATCAGGATGTGGACGAGGCTATGCGTGAGTACTACATCATAACGCGTAAATCCGTGGACCCGCTGGACTCTGAGACCCAGCTTTCAGACTTCTACGAGCCCTCAGATGGTCACAAGGAGCGTGAGGTGACGTTCCTTAATCTGGGTATGGCTACGACTGGACTGGTTGCATACAGGCTTGCTAAGTAGGCCATGTAGATACTCGAGCATTTACTTTATATGGATCGTCAAATGCAAAAGATCTACTATAGTCCTAAGGGCTACTGGAAAGGCATTACAGCTATCAAGAAGCTTGCAACAGAAGCGAGGGTTTCTGAGGAAGTTGCCAGGGGGTGGCTAACAACGCAAACTATAGGGCAAATCTACCTGCCAAGTATGCCTGAACGGTACTGGATGTGAACTCCCGCTACAAAGCAGCTCAGCCATTGACTACAAAAGAGGCTAAAGAGGTCGCAGGTGCACTCGAAAGGATATACAAGCGAGTACCGCTGCATTGGCCTAAACTACTTCAGGTCGACCCCGGACCAGAGTTTATATGAGCAGTGATTCAGCTGCTAGCAAACATGGAGTATCAGTCAGACATGGCCGTGTAAATATCCATCGAGACCAGGCTATAGTGGAACACTTTAACCGAACACTTGCTGAACGACTGTTTGGACACCAGTTTGCCATAGAGTTAAGGGATACTGGAAAACTATTGACTAGTGGGTTTCTCGACTGCAGGCTGTAGTCTCTGTGATAAATAATGAGGTGACCCGCTTGACTGGAAAAAACCTAAAGATGCTATAAAGGCACAAAGCTCTTTTCAGTCGTACCAGGGCATCCTCTAGGTGTCAAAGAGCAAAAGCTTCCCTCTAGTGTTGGCGTTTGCTACCTCTACCAGCCTGGTGAGGTGGAGCAAGACCAGCGTCGGCGGGCCACTGACCCTGTGTGGTCACTCAATGTTTACCGGATTGGAAGCTCTGTCACTAAATCTGGTGAGCCAGTACTATACTATTTGTTGGATGGACCACTCCGTGGCTTTGTAAAGGAGAAGCTACTTGTGGTGCCGTTCGATACCCAGTTGCCACCAGACAGTATTCTCAATTAGACAAATAGATATCTATATACATAACAATGGTTGTATTTGAAAATAAGTGCCTGTGGATATTACTTGGAAAGAAAGACCACAGTAACAGGACCTGCAAGCAAGAGTTTTGTAACTTACACAGATATAAGATAAAATATGGTGCCGTTAATAATCTTTGCATGGGTTGTCAGAAGGGTATGAGAAATAACGTAGGATTGTGTATGGATTGTGGGTTCCATATAGTCAACCACAAGCGTGTTTACCATAAGGAAAAAAGTGCTTCACAACAGCCTATAGCCGAGGACACTGACTCACCAGCCAGCGCCACTGAGCCTAGAAAAGAACGGGGATTTCCCACTGTATAAAAATAGAAATCCTGTGGCGCTGTCAATAGGTCAAAGTCCGCTGGCTGTATTTTCGGTTTTTTTATGTATCATAAAATTTCCTTGTAGAGATATGGATATGTATAGTAAACATGACTCACAATACACGTGCATGTAAAGCCCACAACGATTATGTTACAATTCATGGTTTCAACCCACCTTACCCACGCTCTAAGGTTGCACTCCAAGCACTTAAAAAGCGTATTGAATTTGACCGCGTATACAATGAGGTATTTGCTAGATTAAGGGCCGGGGTGGCACCCACCCTTGTCTTGCTCCGTGCACCCCCGCACCGCGCACACCAGTCCCCACCCCACGCGCCACCGCACCCCAGTCCCCGCAACCCAGTCCCCAGTCCCTAAACTGCGCTTTGAGTTCAAATAGACTAAGTGGGCTGTCAAAAACTATTTGCGTGGATGGGTGATGAACGTTCCTGAGTCTCACCCCCTTGGCTCAGACCTTATGATGTTCTTTAAGGGCATGGGTCGGAAGATGCATAAAGTTTTTACTGCTGAGCTGAAAGGGCTAGGTGGAATCAAGTGTCACCTTGTAATGCTAATATCCAACAGCGGTTGGAGAAGTGGACCAATAAATGGTCCGATTGGGAGTTTGAGGCAGTCACAACTCTGTGGATTGATATTGCATACTACCTGCCATTGAATGGTGGCTCCTACTTATTGCTACCGAGTTAACTGGCAGCTAAGAAGGCGATCATATACGTAAAAAAACATAGACGACTGCTGCCTTCTATTGTCTATTGAATCGGCTCTGCACCCGGTTATCAAGGACCCACAGCGACCATCGAAATATAACATTCAATGGCTGTTAACCCTGTTGGAAGGTAAAGGCGTAGAATATCCGACACCCGTGTCGCATATCGAGAAGGTAGAAAAACATCCTAACCTAGCTTTGAACGTGTTTGGCTGGGATGGGGGGTCCACTATCATACACCACATCAGTAAATAGTCTGGTCCACGTATAAACTTCATGGTGATTGAAAAACATGGCAAGTTTCATTACGCGCTAATCAAACATCTGAACCGCTTGCTGTATGATCAGAGTAAATAAGAACACCATAAGTTTTTTCTGTGAGCGATGCCTACATGGTTGTACCACAGACAAGCCTGAGTGTATGGAGATATGGCAAACTGCTTTGCGAGTGGATATGCCTGAGGAAGGGAAGAACATATTATCCTTCCAGAACTTGCAGAAGCAGCTGGCTGCCCCTTATGTTATCTACGCCGACTTTGAGGCGCTCATGGAGAAACTTCCAGGCCCTGCACTTGATGCTACCAAGAGCAACACACAGAAAACAGAGGAACATGAGACATGCGGTTATGGCTATGTAGTTGTTCGGTGTGATGGTCAGACCAAACCCCCTGTGGTCTATAGAGGAGACAACGCTGTAGCAAAATTCTTGCTCACCCTGCAACAGTAAGAGCTCAAGATCAAGGCAGTTCTCTCCCAATGCGCATGACGCGATAGGATAAAGAGTGCATAGGCCAGCAACCCATTGTCATGTGTGCAAAAAAGAACTGGGTGGTGTCCGCGATCACTGCCATACAACAGGTAAGTACAAGGGGGCAGCCCTCAACGTATGCAACCTAAGGCTGCGGTTGAATCCTAAGACAACGGCTGTGCCTGTAGTATTCCATAACCTACGGGGCTATGACTCCCACCTCTTGATGCAGGCCGTAATCATGGTGGAAGGGAAGATCAACTGTATCCCAAACAATATGGAGAAGTATATATCCCTGACTCTGTAGGCGACCACTGCCATACAACAGGTAAGTACAAGGGGGCAGCCCACAACGTATGCAACCTAAAGCTACGGGGCTATGATTCCCACCTCTTGATGCAGGCCGTAAGCAAGGTGGAAGGGAAGATCAACTGTATCCCAAACAATATGGAGAAGTATATATCCCTGACTCTGTAGGCGACCACTGCCATACAACAGGTAAGTACAAGGGGGCAGCCCACAACGTATGCAACCTAAAGCTACGGGGCTATGATTCCCACCTCTTGATGCAGGCCGTAGGCAAGGTGGAAGGGAAGATCAACTGTATCCCAAACAATATGGAGAAGTATATATCCCTATGGATCAGACAGTTACGCTTTTTAGCGACAGTGCACAGTTCCTCCTGGCCTCGCTTGGCAAGCTGGTGTCTGAAAATAACCGAGAAGCACTTACAGCGACGGCTAAGTATGAGCCTGATGACACGAAGTGCCGGCTGCTACTGCGCAAGGAAGTGTATCCCTATGATTTTATGGATGACTGGGATAAGTTTGATGCCTCGCTACAGCCAATCCAGGAGTTCTACAGCAAGCTCTCTGAGCAAGGTATATCTAATGCAGACTATGAGCATGCACAGAAGGTCTGGAACGTGTTCGGATGTAAAAACATGGGCGACTATCATGACCTCTACCTGGGCACAGATGTACTACTCTTGGCTGATGTGTTTGAGATATTCTGCAAAATCTGTATTAAGCAGTCTGGTTTAGATCCAGCATACTACTATACCAGTCCTGGCCTTTCACGGGATGCGCTTCTTAGTAGCACAGGGGTGGAGCTCGAGCTTCTCATCGACTATGACAAACACCTATTCATTGAGAAGGTGGCATAAGCATGGTATCACGTCGCCAAGTTAAAGTTAAAAGCCAGTAAGTAGATAGCTTTGAGCAGGATAAGCCGGCAAGTTATATCCAGTACATTGACGCTAACAACCTGTATGGATGGGCGATGAGTCAACCTTTGCCTACTGAGGGTATTAAGTGTTACCAACTTAATAACCACCGGCCAATCTACAGATACAGGACCATCCCGACAATGCCGAAACCGGATCTATACTCGAAGTTGATCTGGAATACCCTGCAGAGTTACATGCTGATCACAATGATTATCCCCTAGCGCCAGAGCGAATTTCTGTGCAGAATGAATGGTTGTCAGACTACAAGAGGAATCTCCTAGGTGTATTGGGGAGCGCCGGAAATGGAGTTGAAAAGCTAGTGCCGGACCTGCAATAAAGAGAAGTATTACCTATCTTTACCGCACCTGAAGTACGACTTCTATTATAACACAATGAAGTCCAAATATGGTAGCGACCTTGGCCTGCTATACACAGACACACACTCATTGCTTCTGGAGATCCGCACAGCTGACGTGTATGTAGACATGAAAGAAGATAGTGACCTCTTTGACACCAGTAATTATGATTCTTTCCATCCCTTGTCCAGTAAGTGCTAGGAAAGATGAAAGATGAGTATGGCGGTGTGCCTATCAAAGAGTATGTTGGTCTGCGCCCAAAGATGTACTCGATCCTGATGTCTGACGAGGGTGAGATTAAAAGGGTTAAGGGAGTGAAGAAGGTTGTGGTTAAGAAACACCTACGTCACGCACAGTACATGGAGTCTCTGTCACCAAGAAGCAGTTCCGTCATGGAATAACATGCTACATATGGGCTTCACGTCAACAAGGTGTCACTCTCTCCCTTTGATTCAAAGAGGTGGATAGCCGCGAACGGTGTAGACACCTTGGCCTATGGGCACACTAGTTTACCTACAAACTAGTACCTCGGCCCCGTTTGGGGGTCGGGTCCGAGGCGCCCTTAGGTTGAGCAAAAATCTTGCAAAAGCTGTAAAATGGTGAGCAGTATCGATGAGTGGCGGTGTGCCAAAACCGCTACTCTCTATACTACCGGTGGTTTCAATTTTATTTTAGTAGCAGCAGTTAACAGTTCATGAGATCAATATGTGCAACTTGCGTAAGCAACATGATCTCCTTTGAGAAATGCAAATATTTTTTACTAACTCTAAGAGGGATTATAATCGACGCGCAATACCATTCATACTCCCAAAGCTGTATTAATTGACAGCAAAGAACCCTTCACAAAGTTTCTACCTTTTCATATCCTAGCACAATATGAAACGTTTTGTCTTGAGGAATATGTCAATGTCTATAGCATCTTTACTCATACTTAATTCATACATTTGATCACATGGTGTAATCAAATGTATGAATATGCTGCCATGCATGTGTTGCAGAACTTAATCAGTGTACTGTGACCGTTAATGAATGCATATTGATATATGTATCAGCGCATAGATACGAATCCTTAAAGATATATAAATATATGAAAAACTATTTATGTATATATATATATATATATATATATATATATATATATATATATATATATATATATATATATATATATATATATATATATATATATATTTATATATGTATATATGAAAAATTTTTTCATACATTTATATATCCTCTCTAGCTTCAGGGTTATTTAATCAATCTTGTGGTAGGTGCGGTTTTAACAAATTAATCGCCGCCCATGCTAGGCCAGTGGTTGGTTCAGACCCGGTGCATTTCTTTAACTTGCATTTGTGTGATAACTGCATCTTGTGTCTTTGTGGCATATCATAAGCGGCTAAAATTATCCGTAGTGTTATTGTTTTTCTTTAAAATTGTACCTGCGATATCTTTGCGCTTTAAATTTTACTACGATATTAACATTAACCGAAGTTTGAATGTTTTTTGTTAACCCTAAATATTGTTCATGCCTACAGTTGCTTCTCGAAGTGTGCAAACGCAACTTTGCTGTTAAGTATGGTATAGCGTGTCTGACACATTCAATGCCCAATCAACATTGCCGGCACACAGTGACATTTCAATAATTAAGAAGACAATCTATTCAGCTCTAACAAAGCTATAAGGCATAAGGCTGCTGTTGCTCCTCCTAGGTTTTACAGCACTCCACAACTATACATATGTTCAAATAGGTTGAGGTGTGGTTCGGGTTACTATACGTGTCGTAGAACTTACTGAAAATTGCTATCGTTGAGTGGGTAACCGTATTAACGGATGATAGCGATCACTTACTGGGTAAACATATTCGTTCACAACATCAATTCATCCGTCGTCGTATACCTATCAGCGGAGGGCATTAGATGTATTACCACTACGCATTTGACAAACATTGACAGCCTGTGAAAGGCTGTTTTTGCTCCCCCCTTGTCCCCACCCAGTTCTTTTTTTCACAAATGACAATGGGTTGCTGGCCTATGCACTCTTTATCCTCTCGCGTCAAGAGCATCGGAACAGAACTGCTTTTATCTTCAGTAATGTAAACAATCAATGTTATTGCAGTGTTTTATCCGCCAAACATTGTCGAATTCGGTGGAAATCCCCACTCATATATATATGTAAATATTTATATATATATAAGTAGATATATATATATTTATTTAAACATACATATATATATATATTTATATATTCATATATATATATATATATATATATATATATACATATATATATATATATATATATATATATATATATATATATATATATATATATATATATATATATGTATATACATATATACATATATATATTGATACATATATATATATGTATATATAAATATGTATATACATATATATATATATCCCCTCCTGTGGGTGCGGGGGTAGAATAGGCTCACTGTATCCTCCTGCATGTCGTACGAGGCGACTAATAGGGGGCAACCTGTTGGCCGTGGGTTGCGACTCGTGTCGGTGAACAATGGGTTCCTGGTGGTTGAGCGGAGAGGTCCGTTTGAGGGCCATATCTGCAACACACCACTATGGCCTGGATTTCGCCTAGATGAGAGGCTGGAATGGCCTGGTCCAGTCAATCGGCTGGTGGCGACTTGCCCTAGGATACTATTTGCATTTTTATCTTTTTCATCATCATCAACTTGTATGTCCCTCTTTTATCCATTAATCCTAGAAGGCGGCTGCTTAATCAGGTCAAACTTTTCTATTAACCTCTCTAGGCGCCATATAACACATACGTGTTGGTGTGCCGTTAAACCCTATACTTACCTTACCTTATATATATATATATACATATATATATACATATATATATATATTAATGTATATATACATATATATGTACATAAATATATATTTATATATATATATATGTATATATAAATATGTATATATATATGTATATATATATATATATATATATATATTCATATATATATAAATGTATATATACATATATATATATGTATATATACATTTGTATATATATATATGTATATATATAAGTAGATATATATATATTTATTTATACATATATATATATATATATATGTATATAAATGTGTACTTATTTATATATGTTCATAAATAGATATATATATATATATATATATATATATTTATATATATATATATATATATATATATATATATATATATATATATATATATATATATATATATATATATATATATATACATATATATTCGAATGATGAGCCATTTATAGATGATTTTTTGGCGCTATTACAAACTTTACCTACGTTAAATTAATACATGCTCTCCTTTGAGAAATGTAAACATTTCTAAAATGAGTATTCTCCTATAGCTAGTGTGTCATCGGTTTTGTCCGAGAGATGGCAGCATATAGCAATGCAGTCCCAAGCTCGACCGGAAGTTATGTGTTTATGCACTTACTTCTAGTTTACTAGTAAAGTCAAGAGAATCATTTCTATTTTGTTTCACTTCGACGAATAAAATATCTCGCACTACGTCACGCGGTCATGAGATATTTGATGGGGACGACATTCAGAGTAAAGCATATACTGTCAATGCGCTGTGCGTAGCGTGCGAGCATCTCCGAAACTGGGTAATGGCTGATAAGGGCTTCGCCATGCAGGACTTATTTGCTCCCTATGATGACATCGTTAATATACCAACCTTTTTCAGTAAGAAGAATCGGCCGACTGAGAAAGCGGCACAGAGAGATTGGAAGAACTCCAGCAAGTGGGTGCACATTGAGCGGATAATAGGATTGGGAAAAACCTTCAAAATCTTGGTAGGAACCTATGAACCACTGCTAGGTCCAGATTTCCTCTGACATAATCTTTGTTTGTTATATGTAATGTAACATTCGGCAGTGCATCGTCCCCACAACTGCCTAAGGTGAAGTTAAGTGTTTGTGAAGTGTTGCTGTGTATGTTATTAAGTCTATCCCACTGAAAGGTGATATGTAGTAGTCTTTTTATACCATGTGCCTTATAATGAAATCTATAATAAACCTACATGTGAATACTGTTTGAGAAAAAGTAGTTTTTCATCCTATTTATATTTGCCCCTTTCATTGAAACAGCGACTGTGGACACCTAACGGGTTAATTTTGTATAATTCAATCAAAACACTTTGTAATTAAAAATTTCAAGAGTTTATTCTACATACCACTACGTAAAATATGCAGGTACATAATTCGGTAAAGATAAACAAAATCAGTGCACAACACTACTCTGTAACAGAAACTGTGAAAAAACAATGATCAATACTTCTGACTTTGAAATTATAGTAGTCATCATCACGGGTAATTGGAACAATCTCCATACTCTGAGATGTAAACGCCACAAGATGATAAAGTTGACTGTTCGTTCAAAACAACTGTCCCTGAATGTGTTTATAGTAGCCGTGTTGGCTGTTAAGTGTGATTAGGTATGACACTGAGGCAGGAGTGTCCCTCGTACTGTGTGGCGCTTGACCTCACCAATCATGTCATCAGACACAACCCCCTTTTGAGAATGCGAGGTAGGGGTGAGTTTGGGACGCTACAATCCCATATGGCTTGACTTCGGTCCCAGTCAAATATGCATATTTTCTCAGAGCCACAGGCGATTCCTTGAACTTTTTCGTCTGATGGAAGGTCTGGAGCCTCTATGTGCAGCTTTACTTAAGTTTTAGGTAACCAGACACATTAAAATCTACAAGTGCACACAGCACAGCACACACATGCTTACTGCGTGCCTCTGGGCCCGTGCCCGCACAACAATCACACTGGTACTCATTGATGGCACCATGGATGTAAAGTACCACATCAACCTCGTACTCTATGACTTCTTCATCTGTGCACAGCACCGACTTCAGATGAAGACTTGGTCAGAGTCCAAGTTAGAAGTAGCTTGCAGGGAATGGAGGAATCCTTCAGCGTATAATCATTTTGCGTCGTTGGTGAGCTCTGTGTTGAGTGAGCGGAGATAAGCAATCACCTGGGCTATATCAAAGCAGGGGACCAGGGTGTCCGCGTTGATATCCCTACACCAGAAAATACACAAACACAATAAACTGAGAATACACAAGCATGACTTGACTCACTTTTTACTCCATCAAATGCAGAGGTAACGTGATAAAATTCTTACAGCTAATCATTCATAATTAATCACTAACAAAAATACATTGGCATACACAGGTAAGGCTGCAAACAATTAATCAGTATACTACTTCAGCGGTTTTGATGCGGTACTCCTGTCCCATTGAAGCTCTTATTGCGGTCAAAAGCTTCAAGCCTGCGAAAAAGATGGCAACACATTCAATAAACCACCACCGTATTGGCTGGGTTACTCAAGTAACGATAACAAGCAGTTAATCCCCACACCCAGGCCTCTCCTCGTATTTAACCAAGAAGACTAAAAGGGTGGCGGTCGGAGTAGGAAACGCTAACCCAGTGTTCTAGATATTTAAAAAACAAACAGCGTCAGATTATCTGATCGAAGGGGGCGACGAAATAGTATCAAAAAACAATTAAGAAAAAGGACAGGGTTATTACATGGAAGGACAAAATCTACGTATCCTTGCCAGCGAAACTCACCTTTCAATAAGTTCAATTTTTCACCCGCTAAGCTTCGCATTTTGCTTCTTCAGCTCTATTGTCAATAGCTGTAAGGTCAGATGGCCGTGCTTATCCATTAGTGATGATTTGCTCTAATATTATCAACGATATAACTCGAAAGGTTTCAATCAAAAATAACAATGTTGCGGAACCTTCTATGGTAAACTGTGTGTATTTGAATACCGGAATCAGGCGAGGGACCGCATTGCTCCGTGACGCCGCGTAGCGGATTGAAACTCGCGGTCTCTCATTTCGCTAGTCGAGCAAATGTTGCTTCATTAATAGTCAGTTTGATTTCCAAACCACGATTGATGGTCCATCAGCAATGCTGTTTGATGTTAACATCTTTTTGAACATTAATCTTTACCGTTTTATTACATCCATGTATAAATCGGTATTTATTTCCCAGAAACATGCGACATATAAAATGCCTTCCAGCATTGCAAGAAGGTAATGCATCGTACGACGTGTTTATCTGCAATACACGGCATAATTTATTAAGATATTGTCATTCATGTGTCTGTAATATATTAGCAACAAAGCCGCAAAATTCTTCAATAATATATTGTTAATCCACATAAATTGTCGGTGCACTTCATGAATTGTAATTGGCCGCAATCAATTATGATCCAAAAACGTACAGCGCCTTTGAATGATTTAATCAATGATGCTTCATGACATCCGTTTCGTCTAATACAATCCCAAATGACAAATAAACTCTACCATTCATTCCACTATGGCAAACAGATAGCACATACTTACTGCTTGGTAAATTTTGCTAGTGCTTGGAACTGTGAGCCATAAAATATAAAACACCTTTTTGGGCTTACCTTAATTTATGTCATTCTTGTTGAGAGGGCGTGGCACACATATGCAAGATTCTTAGCCGGGTCAACATTACTATTTAACAACGAATACCTGGATTGATTTAAACATGAGATTTATATGCAAGAGGTAAGCTTCTTTTCCGTTGCAATATTTGTCCGCCGTTCAATGTGTGTGCATCGAGTCAACTGGCATAATTGAAGGTACCTTGTCATTTCGTCATGTTCACGGCCGCCCGGTGATGTCATCCCATCGTCCCTGCCATGTGGCGTCGCAGCTTGCCGGACGCGTTACTCATATCATCCATTCACCCTGCTACGATGAATTAACCATAGCTCTCTGGAAACTACACAGGACTTACGTGTGATAATCTCACCACAAAGCAACCGTTAGCCATTAAACAGCAACGGCCTATTCAGGCGCCATATGTGCTGACGATTTATATCTCTCAACTTCTTCTGCTTATTTGGTTTCTTATCTGAGTTATGTTATTCAAGGGCTTTCCATGGCGACATTGCGGAATTGGAGGAAATCAGGCGATAATCTGAACGTCATCTTGGTGGCGTCATGCGTGCCTAATATGACCCACATAGTATATCATATCACATTTGTTTTGGAGGGTTTTTTTTAGCTCGTGCGTTTTGACCTTACAGGTGTGTATTAGGCGTGTACGTGTCGACTAAAACGATTAAAGCTCTGAAATGGAAAACGTGCTTTCACTGTTAACAAACAGTAAAGTGGTTGTCATTCATCGAGGAAATGGTTTACAACCATATGATGGAAGCGATTTGGAGTGTAATACATACTTGGATCGTCGTTAAACATGCACCCATGTTTATGGCTTTTACACCGGACGTATGATAAACTCAATGTAATTAATTACGATGTCGCTGATCATTTGCGACGAGCACAATCCAAACAAACCGTTATTTATATTGCATGCTATAATTAAAGCTGCCAATACACCAAATGTATCCCCGCTGCCTCATGACGACATTTTGCAGAGTTCAGCAAATCCCACAAGCAGAACAAACGCAAGGTTTTGCTTGTATCAGCATACAGTGAGCTCAAGTATCTATTTTTACTTTAGTGATTTGCATGTCCTTATGATCCTTTGAGGGCCTCATATATGTATATTTAGGTATTCCACGAATGTTCTTTACAGATACAGTGGTAGTAAAAGCGTTTGGGACCATGATTATAGCAAAATGTTTGCAATATCCACAACAACGTAAGATGCATAATGGTGTTGTACATATTTCTATATTAAGCCGTTGATTGCTTCTGGTTACCTAGCTGCTTGAAGGACATCCAATTCTTGTTGATGGGTTTAATCAAGCAGAATGCCGCTTCAAGTTTTTAAATCCCCATCCACAAGTTACTTGCTTGTATTTAAATCCTGTACCAGCAAGGACACTAGCATATTTCAGATAAAGAACAATCATGATCAACAAAATATTTCATCAATGTCGTTTATTCAAATGTATTGTGCCAGAGTAGAATATACAAATATTAATATACTCACCATGGTCGGAAGAGTTCCACAGTGTCAAAGTCGCTGTCATTAAGCTTTCATGCACGCGATCTTCTTCATCATTGTATTCAATGGGCCAAATTTAAATATTTAACATGTAACTTATATAACATATGAGTTTTAATCTCGGGAGCTAGTGTGTATAGCTTTCAAGGAAATAATCATGGTAGGTAAGTTAATCTTTTTGCCAAAACAATAGCAATGACAGCATATCTCAGAACGTTCATTAAGACTGATTCCAGGCTTTGTCATATTCCGCTGTTAATTCCGATTTGGATTTTACCTGCGTTGATAAATCGAGAATGAATACCCGGGATCGATACCTCTTCGACTATCTGAGCATGTTTTACCTATACGTACGTAAATGCAAGGGTGCTATCTAACATTTGGATGTGTACAACTGAACCCATGTCGTCGTGAACGCACGGACACAGCAATCTTACATGAAGGAGAAGGCGACATCATGTTCTCGCCAACTTATACACTAAACTGATTCTGAGAAGCCAGAGCCCTTAATTGATTTATAACACCCCATGGCATCGTTAGCCATCCCTATAAATCACCATGAGTGTGATGCTGAAACTGAGCCGATGGTTAATTAATGTAAACATTCAAATCTAATCTATGTCACGACTTAACCCGAATAATGCAAGAATATAATGCGGACCCATGTTCACTCTCAAATGAGATGCATATCACGGATATTAACTTACCTACAAATGTCTGCTGTTGATCCACCGTGTGCTATAATATGAGAATAAGCTAAATTTGTACTTCATCGTTATTTTATCATTGTGCATGTACGTATCACTCAAAAGCGAAATGAAACAGGGTCTTTTTCATATCAACGCACGTTCTTCAGAACCCGTGTTTGACACTGAAAGATATATTAGAAAGCAGATGCACTGTATCATCTAGCAATACATCCCCATCTAATTGCACAACGGGGTCGCGAGTGGCTATTTGACAGTATAATTGCCGCAACGAATGTGCCCGTTGTAGACTTTTTGCCATCTATGCGGCGTGGACTAAGGAACAGAGACAGGACCAATATAATAGCCCAGCAAAATGATAAGCAACTGGTCTTTGACTAAAGATGTAACGGAAAGTGGAATGGTTTTTGTCGAATACAACATTGATAAGTCGTATGAAGCCCAAATATAGGCGCTATTTAATGTTGCATGTCTTGTATCTATACAACCAAATATATATAGTGCTATAAACGATAAACAAATCAACACTATCGTGAAAAATCTTATGGTGTTGTCGACGTTTGGCAAAACGAGAGTGTACAATTTTGAATGTATTTGGCCAATAGTTCTAAAGATACGCTTCCTTCACTGGCACCACATATTGACACAATGGTCGTCCGAGCGTTTATCAAAATCACAAGCTGAATTCATGACATGGTTAATGAAACTCTATGATCCCGTAGACAACCCATATGGGTTCCCTGGCGAATGTATGAGTCATATTCATTGCAATACAAGGCTTCACTAAGGCAAACTATTTGGCGTCAATTAACAATAATTAACTCAACACAATACGTCGTTAATGTTCCTGCTGATACATTCCACTTATACGCCTACGGATTAGGCAGTAGAACACATGACTTGAAAAGTCATTGGCGAGCTACAGAAAATGTTCATATTGTGGTCTTGATGTAAAGCTAGATGACCCGAATATTTACGGATTCAGAATCCGCTATACGTTAGAGCGAACTTCATACGCTTCTTTCCAATGGCAAAAGGGTGTTTGTGAGGTGCGCTCTTTACCTAAATATCCACAGTTTGTTACAGGCAAGCATTATCAGTATAGGTCTGTCTACAGTCTGACTATGTTGGAGGTTGTGAAGTTGGGCAAGGCATTTTAAAGTGTGGACCACAATGAATTGCGGATATTATAATTAATGGATTTAAATGTGACAAAGACTATTTGGGATATTCGAAGTAATATTTACTGTTGCTATCGATGATGAAACCCTTTTTATTCTTTTTGATATTTATAGTTGGTTTATTACAATTGCTACTTTACCATACGCGGTGTGTATTCAATGTGTAAGGAATGCTTACCTCTGTACACTGTATGCAGAAATGTCCATTGTCAAGTGCTGAAGTACTGTTCAGTAATATACAATTGCAAATATATGCCGATTACTCATACATTTACGGTTTCCCAACTTAAGCTTAATCAACTAGTGCATGATTTCCACTGCTACCGCAGTTATATAAACAACGTAATACAGTTAAGTACCATCTCCTTCAATGTAATACTTGTGATGTCGATTTTCAGTACATGCTATCTGACAATTAACGGACTGCTTTAATCATGCCGATATATTACATCTTTATTGTTGCCGCTATTACTTTGCGCTGTACCACCTTAAGTAACAAGAATACAGTACATGCAATCATGACATTTAGCAGCTCAGGAGAGGGTTATTAATCATGATTTCGGTGGCAGCGATATGATTGATCAAACCATTAAACCGTTACGACTTGCGACGGCAATTCCTGCACATGGATCAGCATCTATATCATACTTCATGAGTAAATGTCGTTCGCGGGTATTGCCTTACATTCTGCACGACATAAACATTTTTGAAAACCATGTGACGTTTCCTGATGTATGACGGTTTATTCTAAGCAATGTGAATAGCCTCCAACGAATGCACTTGTTATCACTGCCACTTACAGGGGTTGGACAACAAAGCGTCAGACTCGTTATCCGTGTTTCTATTTATGTGCAGTACATGTAATGGCGATACTGTATTCTCCTGTCTGATATCAAATTGATGGTGACTACATATCCGCTGATGCATACAAATAAGAGCCTGATCATGCCATGGTTTATATATATTTGCGATGATATCCCCAATAATAATAATAACTTCAAATGTAATAATACACATATGGAAATAATGTTGTGTCAGTATCATATAACGTTATGGAGAGAATGATGACTTATAGTGCAGTAAATAAGTATGTTTGCCCCGAATGGGAACATAAATTTGCTTCCATTTCCCAGGTGTCTGTATCTTAAGCACTGATTTCCAATAATGTGATAACATCAACTGATACGTAAGATTGGTTTTACTACCGCACAGCTTGATATCCATCGACCCAGTGTCCAAGCCACAAGTCCATGTGCAAGTGCTTCTCAAATATCTATAAAAGCTGGCAATAGCATTGTCTTATAAAACAAAGGTTGAAGGCTCATGGAAGAATACATAGAAAGCACCAGAAAAACACTTGATGAGTCTTGGTGGCCTATTTGTTTTATATAGCCACTCCGTATATGAAAGGGCGATGGAAAGTGATCTAGGCAAAAAACAAGACTCACATGGAACAACACATTGTCATATTGAATCATGCTTGTTCAAATTATAATAATGTTATACTGAAATCAATGTATCCCAGACTCCATACGGGGACATGGTTGAATCAGATAACATAACTGCAAGTGAAGCATTTGAGGCCCATAAACGAATAGTGTAGTTTTACACTTGCTTATTCTTTTGTATCAACAGCATAACCTGTACGCATTACATCGAAGTATAAAACCAACCATAACAAACATTTTTACTAGAACCTTCGATTGTTGCATTTATTATTGGGGGCTAATATTCTTGGTGTTAGTATTTTTACAAGACAGCAAATACGTCCTGGCAATATATTTGTATAAAATACAGATGCAGACATCAGTTAACAGCATTTACAGAACCAATCAATCCATTCAATACCATAATGAAAATTAATATTCACCAAACCTCACAACTTTGCATTCGCATGAGTGGCAACGTGATTACAATATCGATATTCAGTGGTCTTTGCAGCTGGAAAGTAAATCAGTAAAATATCGGCCTTTTCATGCTGATGTATTTGTACAGATGACAGGTCGTGCTCGGTGGTCTTCATTAAAACGTCCGATTCACCTTCAAAATATTCTGATCAAGGATCTTATTAAAACATGCATAAAACCATGTTTATGTATGGTGCATTATGTGACTAAATATATGAGCGTTGGATGGAAATTGGATGGAATGGCTTGGGAATCGTCTACAATACAGTAAGTAGCTAATCGCAAGTCAGGAACTTGATTGCGTTTTGGAACGACCAAAACAACTAAATCTAGGGGAGTTCCAGTACATTGCCCGATAGGGACTGCCAACATGGATAACAAGCAAAATACGGGAAAATATTTATAAATTCCGTAATGTTGTCTCTATACGCAAACATGAATTACTAAGAAGTTACTAATTGGTTGGCGGAATCGTCTGCCAAGTAATGAAGAATTCGTTACGAGTGTCTGGTAAACCTTGGTGAAACCCCAATGATAACGTGCTCAAGACATTTGCTAGCTTATCGAACTCATCTTGAAATGAGGCTGATGGATGGTATTTTGCAGATTGTTGTCAATTGCCTTGACGGAAGGATATTTCTTTTATTACGGGCTTTATTTTGGCAGCTGGTTCGTTTAAATGCGTCAGTGCCAGGCCTAGTTCAAATCCCTTTTTAATTTCATTCTGCTACAGTGCACTATTGTAAAAATAACCCAAGTTTCCTTGAGACAAATGTAACATTTGACTGGTTATGATTTGGATATCCCAGAGTGTATGCTTATGGAACAATGAAGCAATATCGTGGTGTTATGTTACCTGGAGGTCTCTAAATTCTGTCAATGCACAGGAATTACGACCAAGATTCAGCCTATACTTTTTAGCGGACATATAACCCTTCGCTGAAATATGCATCAAGACAGAGGCGCAATTTAAAGCTGCCTTCTTTGGCTTGCAACAGCAGCTGTGCCCATTTAAGGTGAATCGATGATGAAGATTTTACATGCTAGCTCAAGTGAATACCTATGGATTTTAGAAACGCTAGTTTTACAGCATTTATAGAGACGCGCTCTGTACATTCAACACATATGGGCTTAAGCTATCAAAATTAATGCCATGGCACGTGTTACTGGCTGATGCATGAATAACACCATTCGTAATGGCTCCATATCAGTATGAATATACATGGTTCATAACCCTGGAATATCAAGTCGTTCTACTGAAGAAAACTTCGTGTTATTACTACAGATGTTGATATTTATATAATTACTTTACCGATTAAATGTCAAGAATGATTAGCAATGTAATATTGTTGTTTTTATTGTGCTGCAGATTATTGTAACCTTACTCGTAAAAGTATAATGCACTTTAATTCACCGCACGATTCCTTGTCAGATCAATGGGTTAATTGATATGCGGAATCTTTAATCCAACAATTATTCTTGTAAATAGACTTTTGAAACAACATATGATATTTATTTAATCATCTTCGTGCCATTATCGTCTCATGCGACATGGCGTCGTTGTCTATGATAATGAATAAACAATTTAAACAAACTAGACAGCGATGTGATAATGTGCTTTCACGGTTTCACAGAAACACTTCTAGTTATCCGGGAGTATGATTTGTATACATGTCCTCTCCTATCGTGGAGACTGCCTTATAGATCTCAATTATTGATCATTCTGCATTGCCCACTTGCTGGCTTGTGTATCAATAAAAAATAATGTGTAGGTAATATTGTGTAAAACCACTTGGATCATCAAGTAGTGTTTATGGTCTAGCGTTCGATTGTTTGATATTATTCCTTAACACAGCATACATCAATCATTTAGAAATGTGAAAATCATATATAATAGCAGATAAATAGTAAAAATACAGGTGACAGATTTCCTTTCAGTTCAGTTATCCCCCTCTCTGAGATATTTGGCCAATTAATACCGCAATGCTTAATCGACTGCTAGGACGTCAAATACGATCAACCGGCAACGGCCAAGTTATGGACCTGATCAAACATTAACCATACCATAAAGAATAAAATCACCATAGGTACTTCAATATATCTATTCCAAAGGCTGTTGAGCAAATGAATATATATATATATATATATATATATATATAGATAGAGATATATATAGAGATATATATATATATATATATATATATATATATATATATATATATATATAGATATATATATAGTATATATATATATATATATATATACACATATATATATAAATTTATGTATATATATATATGTATATATATATATGTATATATTTATATATGTATATATATATGCCTATATTTTATATCTATATATGTATCTATATATATCATATATATATGTATATATATGAATATATATATACACACATTTATCTATCTATCTATATATATATATATATATATATATATCTCTATATATATATATCTATCTCTATATATCTATATATATATATATATATATATATTTATATATATGAGCTTAACTACTAGCACAGCAAACTTTTATTACCAGAACGAAACTGGGAGTTATGGTTGATTGTTATGCGGATATGTCATCTCGCTGTATGAATGTCAGTTACGGATTTCAGCATAAGTCATATTCCGGAAATGACTGCGCTAATCAATCTGCGCTAATCAATCGCGAATACATATCCCGCTTTGATGAATTTGAAACGATATGAAGAAGTTTGACCTTAGCGCACTTTTAAACGGGCGTGTTATGTAAAATAAAGATATCAACAGCTGAAATACTTTTATCACAAGCTTAGTAGATTTATGATTGCCCGGACTCTATTAAAGGTAAACAGTGACCGGCTTTCGTATATGCATTGTCTTCCAAGGGTTAGAGGTTGACTACGTGCTCTCCCTAACTTAAACGTTGTACTCATCGCCAACTGAGCAGATACAAATGAATTTAAAAAACATCTAGTGGCTCTGTAAGCAATCCCTATGATTCAACTAGCGTGCCATTTTGGGTTGTAATGCTGAAACTAAATGTCAGCATGTTTGATTTGCTTTGCTACTGATCAACGTAATAGTACAATGCAGCATCATTCAAACCAAGCAATGAAATCATTGTCTGAATCATTTCCGGATTGATGGCTATATGGAATTTAATATGCTTATCATGCGTAGACACATCGATACCCGATCGGGAAGTTACAGAAATTGCCTTTGCGTTGGATGGGTAATATAACCAGAAAAACCCGGCCTACCTTCTGAAGCAGTTAGGAGACCAAACAACGGGAGTTTATTCGCATTTGTGACCTCATAAACACTTACAGCACAAATCGACAATGATGCAGCTGTGTTATAGCCGTAAGGTCTGGTAAGCGTTGGAGAGATGTTGAGCAAGCTTTTTTACCCAGGACCATTTACGTACCCGGCATTTTCTTGTCTGCAGATACATTTTTCCCATTCTGTTGTCACGGCCATTATGCTATTCTCTTGTATACGATCCGCTTACACGGAAGCTGACTTCGTAATATCAACATTACAATGATAATGCAAACATCACATACATTCTTTCTGTTATTAAAAACAA
>CM067345.1:20699450-20704450 GCA_034190875.2 Urechis unicinctus | reverse complement strand
CTTAGTAATGTATGCTTGCTTATTTTAAGCGACAATATAGCGGAACTTAAACAATATTGCCATAATTTCTCTTGTTAACCTTGATGAAGTCCCTAGTTCTTTTTATCGTCTAAAAAACAATAAAGTTCCTCACATAAAATAAGCTAGTAAATGTTTTGTGGACATTCCCGACAACATTTCCATCAAACGTTTTATTCATATTCAGTCACATAATGCCACATACAAAAACATGGTGTTGTGTATGTTTTTATAAGATCCTTGCTCGCAATATTTTAAGGATTGGATCCGACGTTATAATGAAGACCACCGAGCACGACCTGTCATCTCTATAAATACATCAGCATGAAAAAGCCGATATTTTAGTGATCTAATTCTCAACTGCAAAGACCGCTTAATGCACTCTTGCGAATGCTAAGTTGCGACGTTTGGTGCATATCAATGTTCATCGTGGCATTGAACGGAGCGTTAGGTTGTGCAAATGCTGTTAACTGACGTCAACATCTGTATTTCATACAAATATTATGCTTGGACGTATTGACTGTCTTATTGCAATGACAACACTAAGAATTGGTTGGTGTCATGCTTCGATGTAATACGTACGTGTTATGCCACCATTGTGCACAATTGATCGTAGCAAACCTCCAATATGAGGATATGATATCACTAACAGATGCAGTGAAAACCACACCTTATCGCACACAAGTTAAAGTAATACATACGGAGCGATTTGTCAATGCATCAGGCAATGCAAGCTGATATGTAAACGCAAATGAAGGGAACGGGGTTATTTAACAAAACTATTAAAATAATCGCAAAACGTGGCGACAGGCCGACACGCCCCACTGTCAAACACAACGATACATGATATGCATCACATACTCATTAGACTACCCTATACGTTTATAGGGTTTTTCCCCAGTTGAAGCAACAAATATATCACTTCGGTCAATAACATGTCACTTGAAGTTGCAGTCATGTAAGATACCTTACAAATTGTAATTCAACCAAAGAATTGTTGCATCGCCGGCAATGATGTATGTCACATAGATCAATTAATTTGATTATATTACTATAGTGTAAGCCTATTGTTTTCAGCAACTACATCTAAAAGTCTCTTGAGTGGCAATTATAACCGACCTTTAGCCTGTCCTACTCCCGATAAAGGACAAAGTTTTTCGGGTGCAGGACCGTAGGCTGTAATTTTAAGTGTAATGTGTGGGTCTTGGCATGTGCCTATATATGGTCAGGATTGTAGACTTGTTGTGGGGTTATCGGTTTGGTTGAGGGTAGGACTGATATATTGCTTTTGTGTAGGGTTCGTGTGCTTTAGGGAACAATTAGGGAGCTTTCCTGCTTGTTATGAATGGCTCTGTAAAAAAGAGACCATCAAGACTCAAGCCAAGTATACTGCTGGTTCTTTCTGTGAATTCCCCCATGTGCCGACAACGTATGTTTTACAACCCATCTCGACAATGTCATTATCAGCTTCTATAGATGTTTGGGAAGCACTCACACATTGACTTGTGGCTTGGACACTGGGTCGATGGATACCAAGCTGTACGGTAATACACACATCTATCGAATCAGTTGATATTATCATATTATTGAAAATCAGTGCTCAATATACAGGCACCTGGAAAAAGGAAAAAATAATTAGCCGATGAGTTGCATCCTGTCTCAATTCATGGCAAACATTGTTATTTACTGTATTTAAGTCATCATTCTCTCAATGACGTTCGATGATATAACACTGACATAACATTGCTTCTATATTTGTATAACATATAAAGTTATTATCATAATTGGCGATATCATTGCCACTTTATATACCATGACATGACCAGGCTCCTATGTATATGCATCAGTAGGTACGTATTCGTCGATTTGATACCTTGACACGCCATGAAAAGTTGAAAGAAATGTTTCTCTCTACATATTCACTGTAGACACGAACACATTCAAACTCAAACATGTCAGCATGATTCATCGGGCGATGAGCATTCTATGACCATCGTTATATTTCTGGACGGCTGTTTCCATGTACCAAATCTTCTTATTATCTAGGATTAAAAGCAATGCCCGCAATATACTCGTAAACGACATTTACTCATTACGTCTGATATAGATGCCGTCCCATATACAGCTATTGGCATCGCTGGACGTAACGGTTTAATGGTTTGATCGATCATATCGCTACCACCGAAATCATGATTAATGACCCTATCTTGAGCTATTAAATTTCGCTATTGCCTGCATTGTATTCTTGTTACTTTAGGTGGTACGGGGCAATATAATAGCGGCAACAATATGGATGTTATTTATCGGCACGATAAACGCAGTCCCGTGTGGTTCATTAATTGTAAGATCGCATGTACTGAAATACGTTACCAACAAGTTAACATGAAAAGAGATAGTACTTACCAAAGATAGATTTTGATTGAAGAGAAAGCAGACACTGATGAAAATGCATTACCGTAGCGTTGGTCTTCCAACAAATACTATATGGCCGCAATGTCTTAGCACACATCATTGTTTTGCAATGTAGGCCTGTTGTGACGCGAAATGAAGCAGCAATTGTATGAGAACGTGCAGCCTCACATGTGGACCGTTTTTTTTTCAATCAAGAATCATTGCATGGCGCGGTGGAAGTAGTAAACAACCAATTGTTGAGGATGTGGCATTTTTCTTTTAGTGCAAAGCAAACATTCATATTGCTCCGCTTATAGAACGAGAATTATCTGGCATCATTCAATTGTAGTCAAAAGCATCGACGGCCTCATTAGACCTAATGCACCCTGCAAGACGCGATTTGCATAAATTATTTCCTTTGCAACCTGTCCTTTGTCTCAATAAATGTAACTCGACCTTAAACTAATCGACGTAATCAGTATTTTGTCTACTGCGCCGCGTCGAGTATCCCTTCATGAGAAATGATGAACTTTGAGGGAGTAATGCAAATAATACGGGTTTTCCAAAGGGATCCTTTTATATTCGTATAAGGAACCACACTTGCCAAAAACCGATCTTCCCTCTACTCCTCAGCTGAAAGGTTTTCTCTACAAGTTTTCCCTACATACATTGACGTGCATAAGTCCGCTACAACTTACTGTTCACGATAACTCTAGCCTAACATGCTCTGTTGCAGTGACATTCTTCTCAGCTCATCGGAAGTGATTGATTTGCGTTACACACTTCAACCACTACCTCCTCATAAATTGTCAGAATGGTTCTTTGTGATACTTAATCATGTCGAATACTTAGAACATGTTTTTTGTTTGGACGGACATAAAACGTTCAAACAGTCGTTATAAAAGGTATGGATTAAGATACCAGATAAGCAAACTACAACAGCTCACATTGAGTCGTATCTTATCCGGTTACTTAACCCTAAGTGATTCAGAAACTTGCAAATGCGTGATAATGACGATCGTCTCAATTCATTGTCAGTATATCACATGGACATGCATACACTTATACCATGGAGAGAATGTGCATAATTTTGCTGATTAAGAACGTATTCTCTCTGAATCGATTTATGGAATTTATGGATCATCCAGTTTTACACCAAGACCATAGCATGAACCCTTTATTTGTAGCTCGCAAATGACCTTTAAAGTCAAGTGTAGTGCTGCCTAATCTGGAGGGCTAGAGGTGGAATGCGTCATTGATTACAGCGACGTCAAATAGTTGGGTTAGTGAAACCGAAACAGCCAAGCCAAATTTCACCCTTGTATTGCAATGAATATGCCAGGGTATCCATATAGATTTTCCACGAGTTTCATTAACCATGTCATGTATTCAGCTTGTGACCGGTTCGCTAGTATAATTTTAACTGATCTAGATATTACAGCATTTGAGCATTAACGTCTTATGCACTGATAAGCAATCGCGTTCACGCTATGATAATCAAAGTTAAAATCCCATATTACATTTATACGAGTTTCATTTCAAGACGCAAGAAAATAACTCGATAATCATTCCTTTCCCAATCAAGACCACAAAGCCGTGTCATTTGGCTTATAGGAACTGCCTGTCGAGACCGAGATATTGCCTCCCACATTGAAACAAGACAAATGAGAGATTACGTTGTTTGCAGAACATTTATTATGCTATCTCATCGAAATGCCAGCGTGACGTGCCATTTAACCAATTGTCTTCATTCAAAATTATATATTCCCTTAGTTCTTGGTGCGAATTTTGCTGAAAAATGATTAGGCATTAAAATAGCGACACCAAGCAAGGTAATCATTGTTCCAACGATCTAAGGCAGCTATCTTGTATAAGGCTAACTTGTACATAGTATTAATCGGGAACTGGTGACATTGTTAACATAACATATCGTAGAAATCAGACTGTAATGTCTTTCATTCCGATTGTGTAACTAATCTATTCTATTCTTACTGACTTCATATATTGCAGTTATTTTTTGCACAAGGGCAATAGCCATTGCGATTAAGTTATATACAGGCATCAGGGTCGATCAGACGCTCACACAAGGGTCTTTAATGCTATAAGTTTTGCACGTTAATAGCATTCATTATTTACCCTCGAATTGGCAGTATATCCTCGACCACTGCAAGATTGCTTTTAAGCTGTTAAGCAAGTCGACAGGGCTTAAACGGGAAGCTCATTTCGTCAACACATGGGATGTAGCTGACAGATCTTGTCGCCATTTCATGAATGCTGGCAATAAATTTTAAATACGCCATCGGCCGTAGAACAGGGAACATGGGTATTTCAGCGATGCTAATGGCTTGAGACCCGTAGTATGACTGTAAATCACTTTATTTCATATTGCATAACGTGAATGGATCTCATCCATTCTGATCAGCGGGCCGTAACTATAATTCATAGTTCTTACCTAGGGAGGTAAAACATATGCTATGCATACAAAGAACAGATGAAAGCAGAAATCGAAACACATGCCTTTGCATGCACGAGCGGATGTGATATACAACACCAAACCAAATTGATCAGATATAACATGTGGGTCATATGAG
>CM067345.1:20674450-20694450 GCA_034190875.2 Urechis unicinctus | reverse complement strand
TGATTAATGGTTTCCAGAGAAATCAAAGTATGGGTGATGTTGTACATGTATTCATAACAAGAGTAAAGTCACATATCGACTGCCATTGTGGTGTCTAAGGGTCAAGCTTACAACACATCAAGAGCCTCGTCTCAATGTGCGTTTGATGCTTTTTTTCTCAAAAAGGCTAATTCGGCATTTTATCTGCCGTCCATTTCTTTGCATTAGCTAGTAACAACTGACACTATATCATTACTAACGCAATATAAATTATCTCAAAGAGAAACTTCCTCCACTACGTCTTCCGGATCTGCTACTTAATTGTCGATTTACAATAGTTGCGGCTGGATCAAAATGAACAATGCAATGAAAAGTAGATTTTCAAAATACTTTGTTTTTGGGTTGACCGTTTTGTGTTCACACTCTCTCCATATTTGAATAAACAGTAGTAAATCCAGACACTGCTGGTGTGTGTACATGCTTGAAGTGTTGCATAAGTCAGATGGGGGAATACAGCCCAAAGGAAATGTATTACAGGGCGAGCATGCGATCCACGAAAGTATTTTGTCGTCAATAATCACGCATAACGGACTAGTCTTAAGCGGGCACTACAGCAATATATGTTGGTGATATGTTACTTGAAATTATAGTAAGGACACTCACCAATATTTCATTCCGGTCTTTCCAATTATCGCCAGATCCATAACGGCACTCACAGCTAAGCGTTGACGATAATCCTTCAAATGTATTTTAATTTGGGGGGGGGGATTTTCTGTTTGCATATTTGAAGAAAGTTTCTGATGTGTTCCACTCAAACAGTAATCATTTCTATAGCACATTATGCAATTATTAGCCCACATATTATTTTTTGTATAAGACCCGACGTCGCCTATATTATCAAATCCCAAATTTATTGAAATATCATACGTCCGAGCAGGCCCGGACTAACGCGTAAAATATATGAATTAATTTTTAAATACCTGTTTATCATAATTGTTTGTAGTTTCTAAGCAGCATATATGTTGCAATGGTGATATCAGTCGATTTTTTTAACTCATTCTATATTGTTTGTTATTGTTGCTTTTATTAGCTTACTGGACTGACGGCAGTTCTGGAAACGCCTAAATTATATTTTGACTGGAGTGTATAGTATTAGGCGCTCTTGTTATTAGGCGCGCTTCTGGTATTAGACCAGATGCAATAACAATGTCATTGCTGATGTTATGAAGGTCTTGTTTTGAATCGTTGTCAAAGGGCTGCTTCCGTGTTCAAAAACAAAGAAAAGATGAAGGTGACAAACTAACTCCAAGAAATATGCGTACAAGGAAATGTCTGGTAGGTGTATATGATCTTATTTAGAAATTATGGCCACCATTTCGTTAAAGCGTCCAAGAGCATGTGGCCATCAAGCAGTTGTGACCAATAGTAAATCCTAGCTACGATGTCTTCCTGATTAATTGGTGATTATGTTACCATAACGGCAAAGATACTCTCCTTGTCCGGCCACCTAACTGTGTAGGGACATGTCCCGCTTTTGTACGATTCATCCAACACTATCTAAGGACACTTACTGTAACTTTATTGCTAGATATTGATATATGATGGGTGTATTCGCGAAGCTGCTATCATTAACACAGCTTACTATGTTGCTGTCAATATTGACTCCACAGCTGTGTATCATTTTAATAATTATTACTGATGGAACCAATTAGACGATTGCCAAATCCACTTCGTGAGGGAATACAAATGCACGTTAAGACAGGTTATCGCCAATGCAATGGAAAACAAGGACTGTTGACAATGTTGCTTACCCTGTAAAACATTCACAAAACGAGATTGTTCTTTAATTTAGAAGAGAAAAAGGGTGTATTAATTGATTTAATACCATTCACATGACCATGAACCTCCCACGACCAGTTGAAAATTTACGCTCCAATGCTGACTTTTAAACGTAAGTGAGCACGACCCTGGAACCATACCTGCTGCTCTAGCCTCAAGTCTGGGACGTAAACACCAGTTTAGTAGACCTAAATTCGATTGCTATGATTTACAGTTTCTGCTTGAACATTTGCGGCACAATACCACATCAGTAATCGGTTCCTCCTCCTTCTGTTTTAGCCATTCAAATAGGCCGAAGATGTTGCCTTCAATGTTATCATATATTTGTTTAAATCACAACCATTCTGCACCTTGGTCGTCATTCCTTTGCGGAATGTACACTGAACGGCAACTCTTCTAACATACTTCGAACCAGGTGCGCTTACAAATTTCATCAGTCTGTAGTACAAAAAAGAAGGTGAAAAAGACATTGACGTTGTGATGAAGAGACGGAATAGTGTTTTGGTGCTGTGAACGAAACATACGAGAAGTATTTGTTCAACACAAGATACCAAGATGTCAATGAAAGTATTGACGCATACTACGCTGCATTATTATTGTAACTATGGAATACCTTCTACGACACTATTCGTGACCGCATGGTTGTATGAATGCAAGACGCCGCCACAAGAAAACGATTGTTGTATGTGAAAGAACTAACTCTTGGCAAATCCTCATTTGAGGTGACAAACGTCAGGATGCAGTCTATAGGCACATCTACCAGTCAGGCTGTAAGAACAGAAATGGATGTAGCTGTGGACAAGCGGCACAAAATAACAAAAACACTCTGTGGGTCAACAGTAACATAATGACAAGACTCATGAGCATCTAAAGTGTAATTTCGGTGGAACGAAATGGCATCAAAAAAGAGAAGACTGCCCTGCTACAGAAGCAGAGTGTAGAAACTTTGAAAAGAAAGGACATTTTGAAGTGGTATGCAGACCATCTGGGAAACTAAATGAAGTGCGCGCTATTCATACAAATCATCAGCTGATTGGAATACCAAACTGCAGGTTGATGGTGAGTCAGTTGAATTTAAATTCGACATTGGTGCAAATGTGAATGTAATGTCATACCAGTTGTAAAAGCAGAAATTTGAGCATAAAATCTTGCTTCCATCAGAAAAGAAATTAAAAGGTCCTGCCAAGCGCATCCTACCTGTAATGGGCATGTTGAAATGCCAGATACAAAAAGATGAGAAGAAACTGCCTGCAGAGGTTTACATCATTGATAATGCATCTAACTTGCTTAGAAGACATTGTAGTGTGGAAATTGAAAATTGGGATAGTGACTTTTGTGAATACTGTAGTGGAAGATTACCCCAGTCTATTCAATGGTCTGGGAGCAATGCCTCATCCGTACACAATTACAATTGTTCCAGTGGCACAGCCGAAGAGAACAAGGTTCCAAAGTGAACTAACTTGCTCGTCAGCTCTGACATTAAGGTTAAATCATGCCGGCTCTCGTCCGCCGATTCGGATGAAATTTGGCGCTTTCCACGGCCAGTTACACTGCGCTTGGGATAGTGGAGCAAATGTTGTTTTGGATGTAGTTTGCGTTGTTGAGCTTTTTGTATTTGGTGCAACGCTGGTTTTTTTTCTCTGATCAGTGAATACATTGCAGTGTCAGTTTTGACCAAATCAATACTGTGTCAATGACTTAATTGACTTAAAGACTGTTTATTCGTCTGATTAATTATGGCGAGAGAGTGGATCGATGAGGTGACACGGAACTCACTTCTCACCTACATGGTGTACAGTATGGACATCTCCCCCTCCGCTAAGATACACCAGGCCTGTCGCAATTTCTACTCGTTGGAGGAAATCCAACAAGCGAAGGAAGCATTATGGAGTGTAAGGGATGACGATATCCGCCCCCCCCCCCCGCCCTCATTACGACGGCGCGATTCGTCCACACGAGCTGAGGTGGACGCAATGCTGGAAGATGTCATAGGAGGTCTAAAACAACTGGATGAAGCTGGAAAGATTCCTAGATTCGCCATCAGTCCACGGGGTTTGCATAGGATACCCAAAGCAACCCCTGCCGAAGTATGCCTAATCAGCCTCTGTGAGAGGGGGACGCAGTTGGAGGAAAACTTTCAAAGCACCTGGAAGAGACGGTCTGCAAGATCACCAAGTCATACGGTTCAGTAGTCAGCACAACTTGCCCTCAATCGAGACCTCACATTGAGTCACCTGTGACAGTGATGACTTCTCAAGAAGCCCCTGCGTGCAAAAGTATTACCGTTAGAGTGTTCGTCAATAATCTTGGTTTTATGTACTTTATGTTCTGGTTTCTCCTCCCCTATGTTAAGTCAAAACTGTACATTTGTGACTTTCACGGGTTAGTTCCAGCCCCATCAACCCCTTGTATATGTCGATTTCCCTCATGAAAGTGATATGCCACATGCCAGATCGACACTCATCAATTGTAAGCTATTAATGCATTCATGATGGGGACAATATGTCGGATCATAGTCCGGTTAACTTAAAATTGTGCTTTAGATTGCTATACCTAGATATCGCCAAATTACCATCAGGTACTAAACGGAAGTGGAAGAACGCAAAGGTTAATGACATTGATTTGTACAAGGACACCATGCGTAAAATGTTGACTTATGTTGATGTTCGAACCAAAGTTTTATCGTGCGCGAACCGAAGTTGTTGCGAGCATGTTGTACGATAACATAGTTCATCCTAGCGTGGCAGCGTCTCTCTGTAGAATCCCGGCTAACCTACAAAAAAGCGCCGGGCTGGGTGGACCAACGAAGTCAAATCCCGGAAAAATTTGTAAATTTTCTGGTGCCGCTCGTGGCGAGAGAATGGATGCCCTACTTCCAAGACAATTAAAAATATAATGCTTAAGGCTACAAACGACTACAAAACAAATCTCAGAACGTCATACGTAAACAAGACAAATTAGTAGCCGACAGAATGGCGGCTGCAAACGCGTCCACAAATAACCCAAATCCTTGGAAGTAAGTTCGTAGGGAAATTTAGCACACGTGTGTCCAACCCTGCTCTTGTTGACGATGCTCATGATGAGGTTAAAAATATGCGAAACCTTTACGGACAAGTATTCTAGGCTGTATAACTCCGTTACACATAATGAGCTTGAAATCAACGATCTTTACAGATCTATATGTAAAGATGGTACATTATGCTGCAAAACGGGCAAATGCACTTCTGATAATGTCATAACCGTTAAGCAGGTCGAATCCGCAACGCAGAATTTGAAACAAGACAAAGCCGATGGTAATTCTGAAATCAGCTCCGATCACATTAAGAATGCCTGCCACGAATTGTTTGTTCATATATCACTGTTGTTTGATGTGATGCCTTTGTATGCATATGCTCCAATGGGAATGTTGCATTCCCAGCTGATACCTATACCAAAGAATAGAAAGAAATCGTTGAATAATTGTGATAATTACAGGACCATAACAAACAGTAGTATCTGCACGTTTGTTTTGCAAGAGGTTGTTCATCACTTTGCAACTTAGTGTTCATCTTGTTTTGTAATTTTATTGGACGCATCTAAAGCATTTGATCGTGTGAAATTGTTTGCGCTTCTCATGCAGAAAGGTCTCTGCCCGACAATATGTAAATTATTTACACACTTCAGAACCTGAAAGTCCGATGGAATGCTTCTAGTTCTGAGCCTTTTATTTGCACGTGCTGCCAACAGTCGATCACACATTTGGACAGATGGCTGGTGCAAAGGTGCTTACAAAACAAGATGCAAATAGCGGTTTTCACTCGATAAAACTAACTGAAGAGTCACAACCACTAACCACGGTCATTACTCCCTTTGGACGATATAACTATAGGGATTAGAATTATCTCCTGTCCCGAACACTACCAGAAACATATACATGAAATTCTTAACAACCTTCCTGGAGTAGCATGTCTGATGGATGACATAGTGGTGGTGTATGGTGAAACTAAGCCAGAACATAACCAGAGATTCGATTTAGTGTAACGTAACCTATCACATGCTGGAATCACTTTCAACAGGTCAAAGTGCGAGTTCAAACTAGCAGAACTGTCTTTTCCTGGTCAGCACATTGGTCAACATGGTATACAACCTGACAAAAAGAAAATTGCAGCTATCACCCAAATGCCCAAACCAGAAAATGTGTCAGGTCTAAGGAGATTTCTTGGAATGGTTAACCAATTGGGGAAGTTTATGCCTGACTTAGCTTCTGTGACTGAATCGTGGTTATGGGGGCCGTCCCAGATGTCAGTTTTGCACAGAAACAACCGAATGATTGCAAACAGCACAGTTCTTGCTTTCTTTGACGCTTTCCGTGAAACAAAAGTGACAGCTGACAGTTCCTCATTTGATGCAGTTATCCCACAGCGTGACACTAACAACCAATGTAGAGCAATCGATCTCGCCCACGTACTCCCACACCCACTCGTTATGCACAAGGGGGTAAAGAGGCATTAGCTGCAATCTGGGATTGTGAAAGATTCTCTGATTATACCACAGCATCAATCTTCACTCTAAAAACTGACCACAGACCACTAGTTGCTCTGCTTGGCTCCAAATCTCTAGACTCTCTGCCACCAAGAATTCAGCGTTTGGGAATGCGTCTCACGCGGTACACATATGTCGTAATACTTGTAGAAAACTGTAATACACAGCTGATACACGTTCCAGAGCTCTCTTTACAAATGCCAGCAGTGAGTTAGTGCAGTTTGGTAAAGCAATATCTAGATTTGTTGATATGGTTATGGAGGGTTTGTCCGCAACTGACACCAGAATTCAACAAATTATCAGTCATCAACAAACAGATGAGCTGACAAGGCAAGTCATGGTCTACATACAAAAAGGCTGGCCCGACAAGACTTTAATTGTAAGGTATGTTTCACCAGCACTACCCACACAGAGGATAACTAACAGTACAGATTGGTCTACTGATGTATCAGGCTAGAATATTCATTCCCTCTTCACTGAGACTGGAAATCATGAACCTACATGATGGTCTTCAGGGTATTGTTAAATGTCGCAGACGTGCACTTCAGAGTGTGTAGTGGCATGGGCTAAACAAACAAATTTATGAGCTGGTAAGCCAGTGTCTCACTTCCTGTAAAGAGACCAAGCCTCGTGTAGAACCTCTCTTACCATCTGAACTACCTCCAAGATTATGGTAAAACTTGCCACTGACTTGATGGAATTCATAAAAGACAATTAACTTAGTAGTGGTTGATTTCTGCTCTTGTTACTTTCAATTAGCAAACCTTAAGAACTTGACAAGCTGCCACACCATCAATCATCTCAAATCTATAGTTGCAAGACTGATGTGCCAGAGATGTTGATGTCAGACAACGGCATCAGTACACCTCGCGAAAGTTCAAGAATTTGCTACAGAGTATGGATTCACTTATATCACATCAAGCCCTGTTTATTCCTCAGGAATGGAGAAGCTGAAAGGGCTGCTGTCCACACTGTGACAAAATGGTTGAAAGATTTAAACGACCCTTATGGTGCTCTTCTAGCATAACGTAGTACACCACGTGGATTCAGTCCTGCGGAATTGCTTATGTCGAGGTGATTAAGAAACAACTGGAATCTTTTATTCCACGTATTTGTGGAAAGGAACAGGGTATGCGAATGAAGAAAAAGATGACGATTGATCTGAGGCATAGATCAAAAACATTGCCTGAGCTTAACACCCGCAATCAAGTCTGGCTAAAAGATCGACAGGAACCCGGTATGTTACTAGAGTAGCTAGTGTAGCTCATGTTCATGTTCCACGGGGAAATTCAGGTTTAACAGGATACATCTAAACAGGCTTCCAGGTGAACAAGAAGAGACAGCATCGGACTCTCCTGAAACAAACCCTATTTCTCCATAAATTGTAAACAAGTGGAGTCTCTCGAAGCAAACCCTATTTCGTCAGAAATTGTGAAACAGCTCTCTATTGAGAAGTTAAATATTATTACCATAAGATATGGCATAGTAGTGAAACAACCAAAGAGATTGCAGGACATATAGACTTCTATCAGTGTGTTTTATTCTAAGTTTGTGTTTGATTTGTAAATGCTAGACAAAAGGGGGATGTAGTGTTAGTCACCATAACGGTGCCTACAATAGATCATGAAAGAGACACGTTAATTTCCAGGGAATGGAGTTCTGTCGATAAATCTGTTTTACCTGGTGGTCCACTTCCCAACATAGTAGTCGTTTAGTGACAATTAATGCCATCAAAGTAAATATCCGGTTATTTAATACGAAATAAGTGATTGAGCGGTGAGCTAGCTTTTCAATTACTGTCATTTCTAAACACTGAGTTGCCTCGGATCTAGATTGATTTGGATGTGAACAAAGGTATATTTCTCAAAACGAAATAACTTTTGATACATATTTGGGACACTAATTATCAATACAAATTACTATACTTAACTGTATGTCCACCTATCTTCAAATCTAATCGTACTCATCGTACCTTATAAACACTTTCTACCAGCACTCGATTAATATGCCAATTAAAATGTTCTACGTTCCTCTTTTTATAGCAACGAATGCGTCATTATGACATACTATGATAATTCCTTTCATGGTAACAGCCGATGTTGTTTGTTATGCCTAGATAATTTACCAAACCATACATGGCGCAAATTTTTACTACATACAATAACACGGCAAGCAAATGATCATATTCATGGACAGTGGGTGTAAACGAATAGATCCATGTATTTATGGTAATGCTGACTAGTGGCGTTGTTGCAAAACAAAGACACGACAAAGCTATGCAGCTCCGTCATTGTTTGTTGTTTTTAAAATGTTGCATCAGCTTAGTGGCATGGACAACCGCATATGTAGCTAGATAACAGGAAAAGTCGGAGTGTGCCAGGATGCTTCAAATGAGTCTGTTTCAGGATACGTTTATAAAACAGCGACATGCATGTGTCTGGCCTTTTCCAATTAGGTTGTGTCGCATTTGCTTAGTAGACAGTAGTAAGCATGTGATATTATGCTGGTTATAACAGAGCTCAAGAGGTGTTTCGGAATACGTGCGTGTGTCAAGGTTCTTCGGCACCATGGTGCATGATTGCCATATCTGATTCTCAATTCTGAATTCAGAGACCTCGGTTATTAACTTTTTGATAGGGGGAATGTTGTATGATTGAGAAGGTCGTCGGTTGATTTATATGATACAGTCATTCGATCTTTATCAATATTCGCATTCATTATACCTCGGAGCATAAAAAAAATCGTTCACAATACACCACGTCACGAAATCAACATTGGCGTTTTAGATTGATTGAATAAGCCATTCATGTAACCAGGGAAAACTAATTACAAATATGACACGAAAGAACATAAACTTACAACCCCTAAGACAACCCAAGCAGATAGGCATTTGCGTGAAATAATCAAACAGGTTTCGGTCCAGAAAATAAAGCCCAATAATTTGTGCCTCTCTGACGTATTATCCTTTGCAATTCTAAATACTCACACATTAGATAACTCCCATCGATCATTTTGACATATAGCCGTCTTACTTTAATATGACATTCCTCTAACACTGTAATACATTCTAATACCCTTCTATGATTCTGTTATATTGATATAGCAGACAATAATATATAATATTGGATGTATAATGCATCACATAAAATTTGTGATGCAACGATAAGAGAACAATTCCATCGAGCAAGCTAAAGCGTATTAGTCTCGATGGATTTGCTTTAACACTCTATTCATGGAATCAGGACAATTGGAACGGTGTACATCATAATGTAGACAGTACTTGAGATCAAAAAGGCGCATTTAAATGAAAATAAGGGTTACATAATAAGTGCAGCGTAGTGATAGCACTCGAGTTGAGCTTTCATCGTCTGACCGTGGTTTTGATTCAAATCAAAAGTCGAAACAAGCTGTGTTGCATCATCAAATATGATCACTCAGTATCAAAGGCGGGTAGCATTTGAATTTGAGTATTTTAATCACCCCGCCTATTTCAGTCGCATTTCTCTAATTGTTACAATGTGTGCTGCACAACATATTATAGGTTAATTTTCAAGTTGGTGAATTACAATCACCTTTTCATATATTAATGTTCACGGAAATATTGATATGTCATCTTTATTTTCAATTATTATTTGAAAGCGAACACTTTGTTTGATCGTAAGTCAGAGTGAGATTTCTGTTGGATATAATTTTCTTACTCCGAACCATAGAATGCATCATTGATTCACGTACTACTCCTCGAGTCCCAACGAACGTCTGACCGTTATCATTTATTTTTATTTTTTTTTTGCACATAGAAGTAGTCCCAAAAATTTACCTAGGTTTGCACACTAATGCCGTGGCAATATCAATCCATCAACAACGTCATTTTTATATAAAAAAATGTGATTTTATTTATGCGGCTGAATGAACTATAGATAATACACCTCGCGCATACTCACATCTTTTTTAATCATGACACGTTGGCTAGATATGTGAACTGTTCCTGTCGTACTTACGGCTTTGTAGCTTCCCGTAGCGGAAACTCGCGCAAATATTCAAACAATGAACATACAATTATTCATGCAGTTATTCTGGTTGTTGTGAAGGGTTTTTTCTAGATTGGAGAGTGATAAATGCTATATATTTGATAGCACTAGGTGACTAATTTTCTGAAATATCACAGGACACTAAACTGGCGAATAATATTGTGATTGCTTTTTAAAAAATGTGCAATTATATTATGGGTGTAAGAAAACGCCGCAATAAAAATGTGACGGACGGCATGAATTAAGCATAGCTTCACTAAAAATTACATCTGATCAAAAATATTATACAAAAGGTAATGTGATGAACGCGGATAATGTGCGGCTGCGGTAATGGTTCACTCGGATATCGCCTAATACATCAGGTGATGTGTCTTAATGCTTAGTTAGGCGCTAAAGAAGAGTTGTCGAATCATCTGGTTTAAGATGAAAGTGTTAGTGCTATACCATTCGATGGATTTTACCGCTTGACTTGTGTTGCTCACTGCTGTAGCGACTTGGAGAATTATAGGAAATCGTTCCTTATCCGAGCAGTTTACTAAATACCCGAGTTGTCTAAAACGAACGTCTCCTATGTCATAGAGGAGGGCAATATGAGACATATCTAGCCCTATCTTAATGTCCATAGGGACTGCGTTGCTTTGTATTATAGAAGGTATGAGCAGGAGCCAATGCATTTGTGACAAATGATAGAACGCGTCACTATTCGTACTTAACGCAACGCAGCCACTAATGAATAACTATGAATACATGTATATGCGAGCGCATACTGATGAAGACAAATTACGGGCGCAGACAACAGGGATTGAATTGCTAACGAATGAGCTTTACGCATTGGATATCACACCGTTGCAGAGAGCGACGTTTTCCCCCAATGTCTCCAATAGGCGCTAAATATATGGACAACTAGTGATCTGTAAATAAACGTAAATTGATGGTATAATACGGCCACGAAAAGTGCAACTCGCCTACCCAGTGACAAATGTGCCAGTGGAAATGTTGCTGCAGGCACAGAGGGATGTATGGTCACACTATCTTACCTACGTCAGTACGAGCAGTATGACACAAAGCTATGATCTGCATTATGGTTAATCAACATGCATCCTGTTTCAGCACCGACGCAATGTACATTCTGTGTAGATAATGATCGGGTCATAGTCTTTCTACAGCTATGCATGCTATACCATTTTTAATCTACACAAGACAATACCCACACAAGCAGACAGAGGATTGAACCATGTACCTGCATCGATATATCGTACTAAATCCTCGGCTATATACAACTAATAAACAGAAACGCAATGAACAAAATACCGCTATTGCGTACGGTGCATGCAAAGTATATGACGAAACATTACAGGTTAAACCCGAGGTAATAGTCTTTGACACTCAAAACTATATGGAGCTATAATGAATAATATGTCAAGTAGTTCGAGCGCCCTAACCTTCCAACGATGTAAATGGTAACCTTCAATCTGATTTTATTTATTGGATGCATTCATTAAAGATTAACCCGTGCGAGTATACGACCATGGCATGGGTCTAGCGTGATCAGATGAATTAAGGGTTTTGTCCCGTTCGGAGTACACATCCGTCCTTCTATTGTTGATCGTCACGCTGATTTAAACACAATCAAGTCAATTTCTCAGGTGCACTAAATTTAACGTCATAGAAATGACATTACAATGTATGACGAAATTAAGATACAACTCATAGACCGCGGGTATGCATGGGCTTGTTTCTCATACACATTTATAAAATCAAATGGTGTCACCAAGAGCAAAAAGTACAAAGCTCAGTGAGTTTGAGTAATCACCTCAAGAGATATAGGATGAGGGACAATTTATCAATGTATGTCTTTCATATAAAGGAGTTAATTGGTAATAATCAATGTGGCTGAGCCATTAGCTTTGTGCTTGAGCTCACGAGCATAACCTTCACGGGAATTACGAATATGCTTATGTTGTTTTTACCGTGCATAGATATATTACTGCAGTAATGACCTTGTTTACTAAGTACACTATATCTAGTGCCATTGTACCCGACGTTTGGCGGTGAACAGAATGGTATTCACCCCGAATCGTCTCGTTTCTGCGACGTCTATTTTATTCTCGAAGAGAATATTCGAGCGAGTTATAGTCCGTTGATCCCTATTCATTAGCTCTGTAGGCTACTAAACCTGCCATTTGCGGAATATTCCTACGTAAAGTGATTGTGAATATGTTAAATATCGGTGCACATTGTTTGCAAGGCGCTAAACTAATGAATATCCTCATTATGTGTTAGAGGACGGTTATTTTCTATTGCAGCGATGGACCTGCTGAGCGTGTAAGTTAACATATTGTACAATATTCACGATCGCTACTCTTCTAATAACTACTTCAGATGGTCGGCAGGCCTAGGATGACTCTGATTGTCTAGTTCGTTATATATCGTACCGTATTGAAAAGAGGGAGCAACTGGCCAGGGGATTTTATTGTCACATAATGGCCGTATGCAGACACATTCCGCATGGTAAGAGACAAGTACTCCTTCTTATGCTCGCAAGTTGGTTTGTGTTATCTGGGTAGGCCAGTCTAGTTTCGGATATTCTGATAAAACGTGTGAGGCGTGAATTCAGATAATTATTATTCATAAGCATTTATCGATATAAAACATCTTTGTACAATAATCCGCAGACTGATTAATGCACCGTTGTGGTTGCTGATGGTTGGTAGGCGGGATTACATACATTAGTCAAGACTTGAAATAACCAACCAGGAACGTTATATTGTTTTGTGGTGAGTGTCTGCAAGTAATCTATGCGCTTTAATGCATTTGCATCGCGTATGCTTCGCTCTCCATGTGAGGCGCTATTCCTATTCATTCAGTTTATTTTTCACTGTGATATCCCAAGCACAATATACTGTAGTACTCCTTATGCCATGGAATTAAGTGAATCAATCACATCGAGTATATAACACTAATAATTCGGCTGTCAATTACGTGATGAAGACTGAGAGTTCCAGAAAAGTCTAATCAATGGACACTTGATTAATGTTCCAGTGAAGGAGTTCATGAACGTGAATATTATAACTAGATAGACAGGCGTCATGACTGTGCTGTTGTTTTTCAACAGCACAGTCATGGCGAATGAAAATTAGCCAGTAAAGTAGACATGGCGGATATGGTAAATGATCATGCGTTCAAAGAGTTACTTGCGAAGTCTCCTGCCGGAGTCGTTGCTTTGCATTAAACCACCCTTAGCGACAGAACTTACGTCATCTGTTTCTTGATATATAACAGAACGTTATTGTTGCATGCATGAACGTTATAATCGTGGTTTGCTCCTGTAATGAAAAACGGAACTGTGTGCCTGTGAAATGGGAATCATTTGACGGCTTGGAGGCAAGTGATTTCGACATAAAACTTGTCCTTCTTATAATTGGAAGCCCTTTATTTGTTTGTCCCACTCTGCGACCGTCCTGGTCCTAAAGCATACATAGATATATATGCATTGTGTATCAAACACCTATTGGACCGAGTTTGTATTATGGGTGTCCATTAATCATCGCCAATGACCCTTTGTTTTGTGAAGCTCAGCTCTTAAAGGGTCTCAGATGTAAACATGACGAGGGTCGGTGCACCACCTGCTTTCTATTTGTCAGGCTGTAAAATATAAGTTCATTTATCTAGATCATTGAAATCAATCCAACAAATATCAGTCAGTTACTGCTACGTTATGACACTCGAGTATCAACCTGTATCGTGATATCAACGCTTGTAAAACTACGATAGGTTCGTACTATCCTGTTGCACGGATAGTTTTAATAATGATCTGAGTAATATCAGCGATTCCTGATTGGCTTCATAAGCAACTAATGACAAGGCCTCGAGGGCGTCCATTCTTAACTACACTGCCAAATCATAAATACTCTTAAATGACTAAGCTAATTTCAGCCAACAAACGGCAAAGCTACTTGCACCCAACATATACTGCAGACACTAGTTTAACATTTCCCATGTCGAGTACAATTACATATCCCCCTTTTAACAACAGTTCAGACCAGTGGAGGAGTCATACATTTTAGCGAATTATACAACACTGGTAAATGGTATATTCCGGTACATATTAGCGATATACCGCCCTGTAAACGACACCAGCAGCCGCCAGGGTCTGTGATGTCATTTGATATAATTTGATCCTGTCTTATATTACGAGAACGGAAGACAATGCCGCTGCTTTGGCTACAGCACTATTAGACGGCCCTGGTCATTTCAGCAACATGATGATTCTGATCATATGACGCAAAAGACAATATGACACTAAATGGTTCATAGCACATTAGAGATTCATATGATAAAGTTCATGTTGAGTGATTGCAAAGTGATCTTTGACTAAGTAAACCGTATTGAAAAGCGTATGTTATAAATGCGTTCAACTTATGTTGTCTGAGCACTTCAATAATTCAAAGATAGTACAAGTAATTTACCAAGTTCGTCATAAGAGCAATAAACAGTAAAGTGGTATCGAAACTTGGTTATGCACATAAGAATGATAAGATGTGTTTTTTATACCGCTAACGCATGACATGTAGGATAAAATATGTAAAACAACGCGGTATATTTAAAGGTTAAATACAATAAAAATAATTATTCCATTATTCCAAAGTTCTATGTTTTAAAGGGGTATCGTAACCAAAATAAGGTGACTGCGCGCTTTTTGTCTTTGATATGTACATTTTCCATGTCGAATCTGTCAAGATATCGCTCGGTCAAATTCGTTATTTTTCGGACCGTGACGTCACTCAGGTTGTTTGAGAACATTCCTCGCCATCCTCAGTTTCACGGTTGGTTGACAGCGTGTTACTGGCTCCTCTTTCTTCGCGGTCTGGCGATTTTCTTGGTGTGCATTATGCCTTATTGTTGTGCGTTCGGTTTTTGGAACAATGAGAAGTCAGGCGTGAGTTTTTTTCTGTTTCCGAAAGAGAGCAAAATGAGCCGCAAATGGGTGGCGAAAGCCCATAGGGAAAACACTGGAGACCGACCCTTACGTCTGTTCTATGTTCTGAACATTTCGAGAATAGTGCTAATGAGACTGACCCAGAGCTGCTCAAAAGTCAAGGAATTCGTAAGAAACCTAGGCTTCGCAAAGAAGCAATACCGACTCTATTTAGCCACGTTGGAGTCGATGACAGTCAAACTAAGCGACGTAGAGCCTCGGAGAATAGGCAACGTGGCTGAACCTTTATGCTAGTCTTGACCTGTTGACGTATACTTTATCAAGTTGCCAGTATATCAATCCAGCTGTTTCTCGTCATCAGGCCGTAAATGAAATGGTATTGGCACCTGAGCGGATAGATAAATCAAGTGACAGTGAGGAACCACAGACGGAATTGCACACCCAAGCACTGCCGACTTAGGGGAAGAAAATTCTCCTCTGACAGCGTCCACGCTGTTTGCTACATCAAAGGCAAGTGCCTTGCCTTCTGCCGACCATGAAGCTTGCTCTCGCTTGTCATTTGTGGTGCAGGCAAATGTTTCGGTAAGTGTCACAAGGCAACTGCATTATTATATTTGATTAAATGCATTGGCAGGGATAACTTCAGTTGTATGTATCCATGTGTTTCTTCACAGTCAATATGTAAACCTTTACATCCTTTAAGGCTATGATGAATAAAATTGTAGCATACTTATTGTATTGATACCATAGATTGCTGACTAGTCCCTTCAGACACAGAGTTCTATTGTTCCTGGAATCAAGTAATATTCCAGAGGTACCAAAGTTAACCCATCTCAGAGACTGCATAGGGACACAGCGCAACTTGCTGACCTACTGTGTCACCAGGGGCACCCAATATGAGCCTCAGGAGGCATTTGTTGAACTGGTGGACAGTGATGTTTAGATGGAAACTGACCCTGACTATGACTTCACTGATGACGCCGAGATAGACACTGATGATGACATGGAGTTTGACGAAGTGTAAGGAGTTTGAAGAAGTGTAAGGAAAATATTGTTTTGTTTGTAGCGTAATCACAGAGATTTATTTGATGGAAAAAAAATTAAGCTCGCAGAATGCTTATGTTGGGAATTCATTCTTATCGTTCACAGTGGTGTTGATCTGGAGGATGGCCCTAGACCGAATCATAGAAAATTTATTGTATATGAGAGCTGTTTGAGCATGTTTCCTGTGCATGGGCTCCTGCAGCGTCATCATCAAGCTGATACGGATGAGATTTGCTTGTTGTGAACAAATCTGCGTGAATGGACACCGTAAGATTTACAGAAGCTTTGCCTGCAAGGAATTTGTTAATGACTTCAGGGATTTTTGTTAGTGGCAGTAGTCAGGCATGTTTATATCCCCACTATATCTATGTGAACATTCCATCTCATTCAGAGAAGCTATCTTGTTCTAGTTGCAAGACAACTATGGCGGAGCATACATACCTCACTGACAGCTGCTCGCCAGGGTACACCACTTAATAATGTGGGAGGGGGTGCCGGATGTTGTTCTCCAGGCCACACTGCTACGTATGGCAGTAACACCCTGATGGACCTAAAGACTTCGAAGGTTCTAGACATGCAACTTGTTTCTGGTATAAAAAATTACGATTTATGACCGGTATATGATGGATTCCTTAATGCCTATAGTACTATCAATTACCTAGAATTATGTGTTCAAGTTTTAATTCTTACTTAGCAATATGTTATCAACCTGCTATATATGACTTCGAGGGTTCTAGACATGCATCTCATGTGCAGATATTTATCATCGGATAGAAGTTAACTTACCATTGACCGATATCCTGTTCATGCAATGCCGCCGATAGCTATGCAATAGCAGATAATTCAAAAATATTGTGAAGCAATGAGCATACCGATGCATTCTGAACGCATACCACATGTTTAACCCTTGTCTTTGGCATCAACCTACAGCCCTGTAACATAGTCTTTATTGCACTACGCTATGGTCAAACGCTGATAAATCCGCGCTAATTGTTCTAAACAACCAATTGAAAGAGTAAAGCTGAAGCAGCAAATGCAGACTGCAGAATTTTCGTGAAAGAATGCCTTGCAGCATGAAAATGTTGGGGAACATAAGTATCTATGTTATTATGATGAAAAGATGCATGTATTTTATCCCGTTGAGAACCGAATATAAGGTTTCCCCATTCATAGTTTATTAGATTTATTGTATGCATTAAAAGCGCGAATAAATCGGAATGAATGACATACCAGGCATATGTATAAATCAAACTTTTGATATTATTTCTTGCTTTACCTTTCATAGTTTTCTGCAAACCAATCCCAGAGCATGCTATTAAATGTCTTGTTTAATTTCACCTACCCGTTTCTGGAGTTACTTTTACCCATTGCAGTCATAAGGGCAGTCTGCCAATCCTATTTTCAGGCGCTTAGCTAACCAGGATAACGACGACCAAGGATAATGGTTTATGTGACTGTCATCTACATGGTGGCACACAACAGACGTAATTATCGTTAAACGGTTTGAATAGGCACTGCTGCAAGAATATGCATGCATATCTGTGTTTGTTTTTCCTATTGCTATAAAAGCACTCCCACAACAGACGAACACACGTATGACCTTCATCGACATCGGATGTTCAGCACCCCAAAACTCTTAAATGTTGCATGAGCACTATTGACCAAAAATGCAATATTTAAGGTTTCCAGTTCCGTATATAGTTGCGTATATCAGTCGGATATAGCAACCGAGAGAAAAAGTTGTAATATTTAAAGGAATATAAAAAGGTAAGAGTACAAATGCTTGATGTATAGCAATATGTGCAAAAGTATTAATTCTTAAAGCGGCTATCTTTAGTTGACTGCACTTCGTCGCTGGATACACGACGGTGATCTTTGTAGGTTCTCTGTGTTTGGGAGGTTACCTTCAATTAGTTATGAACATTTCAACCACAATGGTCGAAATTTAATGCCGTCTGCATCTGACGTGTTGTTAAACCAATAGGATGGTTTGTTATGAATACTCCTTGAATACATCCAAGCGAGGAACGTCATTGTTGTCATCGAAATAAATATCAGCCAATCAGAGGACATGAATCTTTGAAGCAACGGGTATGTTTGGCATGAATCAAACCACCAGTCACAATTTGTTCATCGATTCTTCACGGGGCATTTAATTTTGTCACTATCATTGTTTGCCTAATCAGTTTTCCAAGGTGAATCTGTATACATGATTATATGTATATTCATTTAATTAATAGATATATATATATATATATATATATATAGATATATAGAGAGATAGAGAGAGATAGATATAGAGATATATATATATATAGATATATATATATATATATACATATATAATATATACATATATATATATCTATTAAGATATATATATAATATAAATCTATATATCTATATATATATATCTGATATATATATCTATATACATATTTGTATATATATCTCAATATATTTTTCATATATATATATCTCCCCTGTAGAGATATATAACCCTCTCTAGATATATATCTCTACTCTATATATATAGATATCTATATATATATATATATATCTATCTATATATATATATATATCTCTATATATATATATATATATATATATATATATATACATGTGCGGGCGTATGTTAAAATGTCATATATATCTATATATATATATTTATATATATATATATGCGGGATATATGTTATACAGTCATAATTTAAGATTTTGACATACATCCATGCATATATGCATAAATATATTTACGGATATATATGCACATATGTATATATATATATATACATATAAATATATATATATATATATGTGTGTGTATATCTATTTATTCACATATATATATACACACATACATATTTATATATATGTATATATAATTATATACATATATATGTATATCTATGTTTATTATTAAAGATATATATGTACATATATATATATTTATGTATATATATATAAATATATATACATATATATAAATATATATAAAAATATATATATGTATACATTTCAGTATATATATATATATCTATACGAATTTTTATATATATATATAAATATAAATATATATATGTATTTATATAAAAATATATACATAAATATATATATATTTATACATATACATATATGACTAAATATATATTATATAACATAAATATATATATATATATAAATATATATTTGTGTGGTTGTGTGGTTATATATCATATATATCTATGATCATATACAATTATATATATATATTATTAAAGATATATATATGTATATACATATAAATTTAGATTTTCATATACATCCATACATATATGCATATATATATATATATATATATATATATATATATATATATATATATATATGTATATATATATGTATATATGCATATATATATAAAATATATATATATTTATACATATAAATATATAAATACTTACATGAATATATATATATATATACAAATATGTATATACATTTCTGTGTATGTATATCTATTAATATTTTATATATATATATAAATATATATATAACTAAATATATATATATATTCATATATATATATATATATATATTTATATATATACATACACATATATATACATATATATGTAATATATATATACATAAATATATATATATACACA
>CM067345.1:20619450-20666950 GCA_034190875.2 Urechis unicinctus | reverse complement strand
GAAAACATACTTAAAACAATTCTTTACTTTGATGACCGCATAACATGGCAACTACGGGTGTATCCTTAAATGAGATCAGTGGTAAACCTGCGTACTTCGAGCTAGGCTATTACCATTTTTTTTCAGAGCAGGCTTCTTGAACAATATAGGCCATCTACTCTTCCCGAAAACATAAAAGCTACAAATGTATAAATCTATGGGGGCATATTTTCATATTTAAATCTATTTTCATGTGATCGCTTTGGGAAAGGGACGTTTCTGCCTTCGTTCTAAAATAGAACAGAAACACAAACCCCTTAATCAGTGCAATCGTATTATTGGCCTATTAGACTGAATCTAGAAGTTACGTGTCAGTTTTACACAATGGTTCTGATTTTCATCCTCATTCCTTTGATCAGCTAGCATCATACAAATAACTCAAACGACGATTATGTACTAATAACTGAATGTGCGTTTGAAACATTACAATATGATTGCTATTTTGAATAAAAATTTGTTAAATATGTAGCTTGACAAATAACACCCGATATCACGTGGTGTATACGATGCGGATATATTGCAAGATAAATGCACAGAATAGATTGCACAGAACATTTGCAGACCAACATAGCTTCGACAGAACAGTTTGTGAACCGATAAATTAAAGCATCTGTGCGAGATGTTTCGGCATCAAAGCGCTAGATATGCTCCCTCCCCCCCTCTGGCTCCTCACACAGACACACAGACACACAGACACACACACACACACACACACACACACACACACACACACACACACACACACACACACACACACACACACACACACACACACACATACACAAACTTATTTCCTGAACTTAAGACCACACTTATATTGTGTTCTCATCCAAACAGCCTAAAGCTCACGGTATCCGTTGAACGGATTCAAGAGTTGACCTTTGAGTTTAAGAAAGGATTATTAACAACCCTTACAATCCATTTGTAATTGTTGGCGATGATGTCATTGTCCGAATTGGAAATGACATGAACATCGTCGACAGAAAGGAACAGAATAAATTCAAGGACGTGATGTATTGATTTTGCGTGAATTCAACAGCATTCGGACATAGATTTGCATCCTTTAAGTTATCTTCACGAACATAATTTTTACAATCACCAACGCAGAATGCATATAACAACTGAACATTGTCATTGATATTCGTACATAAAAGAACAAACGCTCGTTTTATTTTGTTAGTACAACGTTATATAAATAGCTGAAACAACCACATAACTTATTATTCCGTAAATTTGCACAATTACCAATCACTTCCCTTGCTGCTCAAGTACAATTAATGCATCATTAAGAGCTACTTTTACTGGACTGTCGAAAGCATTGAAGGCAGGCAAACTGCCTTTTACAGAATTGATCTGCACACAGAATTGATCTGCACACGAAACAATTCCTCGCACATTCTAGAAATTCTATTAGCCGCAGTGACTTGATGTGCAATGAGCGACACATCACAGCCCCATAGATTATATAACCAGGTATACATTGTAAGATGGAAGGTATGAATGAAGGAAAAGGGTCTGTTCAATAATAAACTTAAGTTCTGATCGTTCCCTAGCTGAAGTAGTTCGGGTTCAATTTCTTATGTTAGAGTTGAACTCGTATAAACTTCGTGAGTTGCTACACGGTTTCGTTAAGTTTGTGTTCATTTACATGTACATTAAAAGGGTTATGAAAATTTTACAGTAAAATGGATTGCGACATGCGTTGGAACTGATATCAGTACCAACGATAAGCATACTTAATAATTCAGCTAAACATCCTCCAACAGGTTGTGCACATCGGTTGATAAATGATAGAATGACCATTTTAATCAATGATAGAGATTTATGTGTATTTTATGATTTGACATTAGGAACCATTCTTATTCTTAGATTGGTATGACGAATAGTTGAACCGTCTATTGATCACAGAAGGATTTACGGCAATAATAATGTGGGCATTGTATACGCTTAAGGTAATTGATGATTGACAGATTATTTAGAACTTTTTGTCTTCAATGAAACACCAAATGAGGGCCAACATGGCGACGACCGCGAGCCCGATTGTCTGCTTTCCAGCCAGTATTTCTCACTTCACTAATAAATTGCGTTTCATCAAAATTACATTATGATTTGAGCGGAAACGGGTTTGCGACTGGAAATGATCTTCATGGCCGGCAGGTAGGTCATACCGTTTCTTAATCATGGGTGATATGTATATTGTTTTTGTAACTCAGGGGTAATAATCTTTTTATTTGATAGTGATATGATGATATAAACGTACGAGAATCATACTTGAATAAATTAATAGGTCAGACTGACTGAGGTCTATGTCTTGCAAATGTGAAATAGTAGCGCAAACTCGCAGACACACCAAAAGTCATGAAAACAAGAATTTGTTCAGCACGTAAGGCACATCTACTGTTATGTGGTAAAACAAATGTTTCTATCAGTTAAATTTGTCCAAAGCGATGACAAAAATATGCTTCAATATGCCAACATGATCTTGTCGTGGAACTATTCGACTGTGTGATTCAAAGCAACCGACGTGCAATGAAATACGAAGCCTACTATCAGGGGCTGAAAATGCATTGCACATCTGAAATCGTATACATTACATGTAAAATAGTTATCCAGTACAATCTTTTTTTAAGCAGCAATCAACCATAAGCCTGATGAGACGAGGCTGATATGAGTGTATGAAGAAGAGCCCGGTTTCGTGTGGTGCTTGGCGGAAGCAAGCGGTGATTGTATTTCCCCAGGCAATAACAAGCTGTTGCCTTTTAAGTCAGCCGCTGAATGGGGTTCCTATATGAGATTTTGCTTATATTCAGTTACCCTTGCCATGCGGTTTCGTACATCGCCACAGTACAAATAAGACTAATGATCGAACATTAAGCAAACGTTGAAAACATGCTGCAGATTATGTGCAGTATTTATCTAATGCTGGTATATCCATAATAAAGCACCCAGAACATATTACGTATCGAGAGAGTAGCATAGAATATATAAATCCATAGTAGTGTCATCCAGGTGCATATTTCATCCAAATTCTAAAAGTTGCATTGCTTCTAAAATCCCATGGCTGTGCATGCTTTGGAAAGCCTGCAAGAAAAGCCAGTCTGAAAATATATAATAAATGCGTTACGTGAGCCGAATATAAAGAAGCAGCGAATTCTTTTACGACAAAAACCTGAGATGATTCCGTTTGATAGATAAGTAATTGATTCTTAAAAACGTGAGCGTGGTCATTTGGCTTTTGTTAGAGGGGAAGCTATTTGGAATGTAGGTTCTGTATTCAATTGGACCTTAGCTGCTTATGATTAGTTCCTCGCAGATGTGTTAGATTCATTTGCTGCAACAATCCACATTGATTCAATCATGATTGTTCATCGCAGGAAAAGTAGCAAAAATTGTACTAACCCCCAACCCCCAAAATATGAAACGCATTTACAAGTGTTTTCTCTCTGCATCTGAAAGATTGGAGGATTTGCGTCTCATGTGAAGTGCTGATTAATGCACATCGATATTACAAATCCAGCCCTTCAAAAGTTGGGTACACAACTTGGCTTGGATTACCGCCTAAAACAAAGTACCACTTTTGTCAATTGAAAAACAGCAAATCAGACATGCCAGGACGAGGACAGTCGTTAGATTTATCGAATGAGTAGGCATTATTTCTTCGTCCAATGTTTCTTCTCTGCCGGCTGATAATATCGGCAAGCAGCATACATATCCTACTGAAGAATACATTAGTTACACCAAAGAGTATAGTCTATGGAATAGCATTAGTCGGGTTTCGGTTTTAAATGCTACTTCTGGTAAGCACTTGCAATTGTTTCTGTTTTTACACCGTTAAGGATCTGGTTAACCTCTGCTTTGTCACATTTCACAGGTATTAGCTTAAATTAAGGATTAGTGTAGATGGTCGTGTCTCGGCAGCAAGCGGTCGCCGCTGTCATTGGGCACAAAAGTGTCTAGCTTTATACCAATTGGAAGGTGATACAACAGGGAATTGATTTATGTAAGTTGCTTCGCTGAATCATGCACAGAAGACGAGTTTGTGCTTAAAATGCGCCACGTAAAAAATTGTCGGGAAAACTGATGTAATGACTTGTTAACGGCCGGATCGATACACCAAGATGTCGCATGAGTGGACGTGACGCTGAAGTAAGTTCTGACATTCATTGTTTACATTGTTTTCTCCCCCTGCGCCAAGATGCAACAAGTGTATTGTGAGTTTAACCTGCCAGATGAATTATATGAAGCAAAGAAGCTTTATGGGGTGTAGGGAATAGGAACATCCTGCCACCATACAACAAAGTACATTTTCGATAATATAAAAGGTTAATCAGGGGAAATCAAGAGTAAAAGCTTAAAGCATATTAACAAGTTACAATATATAGTTGCATCGAGGGGAAAAGAAACCTATTTCATATTATAACCTTACCAAGTCCCACTTAAAAGACAGACCTTCCATTAGGGGTTCTCTGCTGTGCTCCAGCTGATAAAGGACCCTATTTGTGCTTGCTGAGGGCCTTCACCATACTTCAATCTATCCCGCATCTGTGGATATCTATCATCGATGATGAGTTACATGTAATAAATATTTATAGTTCGCATCAGTCGAAACGTAGAACTGTGTAACGGCCACTAAAAGTGCTTATAATAGAAAGTTTAGTAGACCATTTAATGGTTTGGTCTCAAGTAAACGCACATGACATATATTTGTTTAGTTACATCATTTAACAATGCATTGTTTTGTTAATTATTATGCAGTCTGTCATGTTACCAAGAATGTGCAGGTGCTTAAGAAAGCAGTTTCAAAGACATTGTATAACTGTGATTTACAGACAAATTGAATATTCCGCAACTTAAACGCTCGGAGTTATCGGTGTAACATACGTGTCATACGTTAGAAATAATTACTAAAATGTTCGCTTAACTATTGCAAATTCATCTTTAAATATCAATTAAATGCATGTGTTCTATTATTGTCCTTGCTATTGGTCAGAGGGAAATGTTGCTCATAGATAAATGCATCACAAGGTCTTACCATTAGCCACGGATATCGGATCCACGGTTTTAGTGTGCATGGTTCAAAGATTGTCATCTTCTGTCAAACGCCACAAAGCTAAATGTCATTCACATTATATGAAAATGCATGAGCTCCAGCTCCTTTATAACGATTTTCTCCGGTGGTTTCCAGGATTTTCTGTGGGTTGAATGAAACGATTATTTGGCAAATAACAGGCTATTTCGCGCAAGACGTTAAGAAAACATTCCCCCACTTCGCAATGAATATCATAGTCCTGTGTCGACTTTGACGATGGGCAATAAAGGTTTATCCATTACCTAATGCGCATGCGTGTGTACCATTGTTGTTGTCCTTGACATTTCATATCAATTCATCAATGCGGTCCCACCACTTCTGCATGTAAAATAATATAAAAAAAGGATGGAAACCATTGTATGATTGCGGATGTAGTCATATCCTGTATATTGCACATTCCAAGTGATGTAATTAATAATCATAGATTATTAGGATATTAATTATTGGTTTGTTGTTATGTTAAATAAGAACTTGCACTGTGCCTTGTCATCTCTTTCGATAAAATCAACAAAGAATGGTATTGGACATTCCGGCTAACAAAAACGCAATTAAGAAGTGGTTTTCGCTAAATTACGGCGAATCAGCATTTACGGAAAACATAACGGCACCTTTCAGTTCAGAAACAAACTCAAACGATGTGTTATTTCCGCACAGAATTTTCCTCCGCGTGAAAAGGAATATCATTACTTCTGATTAGTAATATTTAAGCATTTCAGTGCCGTCTATGAGACCCAGGTTATGATAACAACTCTTCTTTCAGCCTTCTAGTTCCACATTTAAATCATTCCCGTTGCAGATACCTGCCTCATTAAACAATAAATGCAGCTGCGCCTCGTATCAACTTAATGGCGTTTTGCCACTGGCTGATTGATTTAAATGGGCATTCGCTAAATAAGACTTACAGTCGTTATCGGCCATCCCATAAGATGTAGATATTTTCCGAGGACAACAAATAAATTGTTACCTAAAATGCAGTTGGCTGATGCCTGAAGTCGATGTTTTACTGTCAGCCACGCTGCTTATCATTAAACAGGTCATTACTATTGATAAGGTCATTAGTTTGATGAGTATGTAAAATTTGCGACAACAATAGTGCTGCATACTTGTATCATCTGAGGTTTCAATAACATTGGTTACTTCGTCAGGTATAGGCTCGAATTACAGCTCATACATTTGTTAACTGACAGGGGATGTCATACAAAATATATCCTCGCTTGCATAGTGTAGCCCACAGCTCTAACAGCATGCATAACAGGATATTACTCACTACTCGAGGTCCTATTCAGTGACACAATAGATGCTCGAATAAGTGCTATTAGGCATCCACATAATATTAATATGCAATAATATCTTAATGTATAAATCATTGTCGAAAGAACGACTACACAGTTGCCACAGTCTACCTCTCCTATCACTGCTATTAGGAATCATGGCAGCGTATTTAATCGAAAGCAAGATTAACGCAACAAATTATACGTTTCCACGAGCAAGCTTTAGCAGCGTACTGCGTACCTAGTTTGCGTGATAAATTGCAAAACAATTGTATATAAATTTCCATTAAATAGACATCTTTCTACCACACTTGATGGTTACCATGCCTCCCATTTCGGTGGCGCTCTCGTGAGGATTGTTCGTAAAAACCATACCTTTGAGCCAAGAGGAAAGGCAAATACATCGCGATGTACAATGTTTGCAATTATATCGGCTTTGCACTTGTGGTTGTCTTATTATTGCCCCATCATGAGGGGCGAAGAAATCCTCGGATTTATGCGAAACCAATTAGACTATTAGTTTTGCGACACAACCAGAACGAAGCCACGCTGTGATCAAGAATATAAAGACGCTGAAGCCATCCAATCTATTTATTATTCGTTGGCCGTCGCAAGTATTGGTCTGCCTAGCTTTAGCCAACAGTCACTTTCATCCACATATATAACGGTAACATTATGGGCTGACGCAGTAAGAGCACCGGAACGCCCTAATGTTACCAGGTCATATGAGCTGCAGTTAAAGTAGGTGAAGTGAAACATGGGTCTCGTTGCTTAGGGCACAAAGGAAAATATTAATGCCATAGAGAAGACAGCATCCATGGCGGCAAGTATCCCCCCCCCCCTTAATAAACACAAAAGCATCTTTGTCCATTAGCTATTATTTGCTTTTGTGTCCCTTACGATCGCGGTTTTTTCCCCAAATTATATGCCTGCAGCCATTTCCGGTCAGTAGGGCGCAATCATGCAAACGATGTAGACACTGTGTGGTTACTTGAACGCAATTATTTGGTTTGTTAGATAATCTCCCAAGCCCCCGGTTGCCATATACACTCTCAGCACCATATGAGTATCATTAATTTATGTAGTTTATTTTAAATTTACACGATTTTGTCCTCAACGAATGTAGAGAACATTGGTTTAAATGGTCACACTGCCATGCAAGAAAAAATTCTAACTCCTGCATTTTCTTACCTATTTATGCCCGTAGCCTTTTCCGCAGTGCGTAATCATAAAAATACCGCGGAATTGCTTGATTCGGGAGGAAGGTAGTTGGTTTTCACGGAACAAACTACGGTATATGCTTCATTACGTGTTGTGAGGGTATTTCTTGTTTGCTATTCGTCCGGGGCTTTCTTCTGTAGTGGCTTGAGCCGTATAATCAGATATATCAAGACTTCACTGCGTACGAGATATATTTATTGACTACGATACCAACACCGCGTTATAACCGGTCCTATGCTGTATATATTGGAGTCGCTCCTACCCGCTTCAGATCCTGGTTGTATGCTCCTTCAATATTATACTCAATCCCATGTCAGCTCATGAGGCCAGCTCTAGCTGAAATTGGCTGACCAATCACAGGCAGTCACTATACTGACCGATTACAACGAGACCCATACATATTATGTTACAGTCGAGTGTACCTGTAAGGGCATGATGTAGAGTTTAAAAATAATAAACGGGTTAAACGATACAATATTCGCTACAGAAAGGAAACCTTTGGATCATTAGCATAGTTACTTGTATCACATATGATCATATCGCGGATGACAGATGTCTGACAATGACGAAGAAAGTAGAAACAACTGACAGGTTATCGTTTGTAAGATTGCGGAGATTAAGTGTCCTATGCAAATATATATATTGATAATTACCACATAGCCTCTGTAGTTCTCGTATTTCTTATCTGATTTGAATCCGAGTTAAAATTATTCTACCTTAGGCGCGGCAAGCACGTCATCCGACTCAACTTAGACTACGAGTTATTGAGAACAGGTCCTGGGTGTGAATTGAATAATTAAACTAGTGGCTAAGATGAAAAAAACAGAAAGGCATAGTTGGTTCACAGTAGGTGAATCCCATGGCATATCAAATTCTACTTTATAATTCATGACCGTTGGACCAAATTGTCGCTGTTCTCGACATCATACACACCTACACAGTTCCGGAAGATATACTATTTGTTTGGCAGGGTGGTTATATATTGTCTTGTGATCAATAACCGAATTAACGCCATTCATGGTATGTCTGACTAGCGAATGCATAAAAGGCCGACTATCTTACCAATGTAAGTAGGCGCAATCGTCTCTTAACATGAGGTACTCATACCTCTACAATGTGCAATGCATGTATGATGATTATGTATCATGATCAGTGATTTGGCTTACTTGCCAGAGTATTTTCACTGTAGATGCCGATTACGTGATGGTATCGCGCATTGTTGGCACTGTTGAATGCGTATATTATGTGTGCATCCTAATTAAATGCATCCAGTAACATATCTTGTCGGTGATATTGGTTGTCGATTGGTAAAATTGCACGCGCTGTATTCAGTGAAACGGCACCGGATTGGATTATATTAACTTTCCCAGGACCAACCGCTCACTTCCGTCAACTTAGGAAGAAGTTCCATAGTTTATATCTGAGCAGAAGCGAAATTCTAACAATTATATCACCATCTTGTCACTACTTAATACATCAGTTACAGCGCCTTTGGTCTCGAATGCTCTGTCCGTAATAAATGCTTACGGTCGTTCGGTAAGGTATTGTAATTCAGAAGTGAAGGAGTGCTCCACACACTCTCAATTAGTCTCTATTCTCCCATTCTGGAACATAATATATAACGTTAAAGCGCTTTAAAAAGTTATATTTACAATGGACCGGAGAGCGCAACAGCTACACAGCTTCCAAGCTCTTCCTGATCTACCACGCGTGTAGCTAATGGACGTGGGTGGAATGACATGCATCAGATCGTACTTACAATAACTTGCCAGCAGACATTTAAAAGCGCAAAGGAGGTTATTTACAAATCAGTGGGTTGAGATCATCATATAATCAATATGCATTAGCAACACATTTGCATTGCGGTCGAAATGATATGCTGCTTCTGGATGTCATTACAGATTTTGGTATGAATAATGGTTCCAATCATCGTTCCCTTTGGTATTCTAAGCACGAAATGCCTTTGTACGTTTTAAGCCTCTGACGAATGTGAATCAATTTATTTGAGTCGGTAGCATTCATTCCCATATGGCGATCACGTGATGCATAATGAGAATGTCAACAACAATCATAAAAGAGCATGTCACATTATTGTATGGACGGCTAATGCAAATGACATCCGCGTTCTCTTTGAAAATATGGTACCAGAATAGGAACCAGTATTTAAAGTTTTAACATCGCTATCAGAAGGCTATCGCAATCAAATATAGATTCTTCTTGATCAATAACTTAGATCAGCCAATTGAGCAACATCTACTGCGTAAATGTTGCCGTATTAAAGTAAACTCATATTCTACCCCCAAACCTTTACCCCCTCTCCCCCCTGCCCCCCCCCCCCCCCCTTGTTCATTGGTTGAAGCAGTGGAAATCAGACAGGGATCACCGTCTGAGGATTGATAATGATAATGTATTGAAGGAACGATGATTTTTGGTTGTTTTCAAAATAAGTTTTTGATTGCCGTAGATGAGATCATTCTACCCACATTGCCTCTTCATACAGGCTATGTTATGAATTGATAAGATAACTGCGCACAACATTTAATATTGCCGAGAGTTTCATGTTCCCCTTTTAACAACAGTCTACATTAGTTTAGGAATTCCCAAGTCACCGTATTTGCAAATTATATGACTCTGGTAGAATGCATTTTACCACAACCGTTCTGTTTGTTACCGTCAAGCATTGAACTAAGCGGATTCATGTGATTATTTAGGCAATTATCAACGATACAGGACATGGATACTAACGATATACAGCGCGCCTCAATACAAGACAAGAAGCGGACAAGGTCGTTGATGACATTTGATATAATTTGATAATGTCCTAGACGAAGGAAACGATTTCTATTTCACATGGGATGTTGTCACAACCTTGTCGTTGTCGCATTTAGTATATTACTTGTCTACCTGCATTACCGTTTAACCGTACCAGATGACCCGTATTTTCACCTCTTATGGCACATACTGTTTCTATCTAATCTGTGTCTGTTATTACAGACTTTTCACGGCACTGTGTGGATAACCAACAGCGCACTTAGGGAATAGTTACAAACATAAGAATTGTTACGTAGAATTTTAATGCATTAAGTGAATAGTCACTTACTTCAGCAATGACGAATTACCACCGAGCGGTCGGTTGTATGAAATAAGCTGGGCATATCCAATTCGTACCTGCCGTCAATGAAATTAATTAGGACTAGGGATAAGCAACATGTCATAAACAGATGCAACATAACACTAAACACTTACTTACGTTTTGTTTAAAATCCATACTTTTCGATCATCGGATCCTTAGTTGCTCAGGAATGTGAATGGGACTCTCAGCTGATTCTTGCACACAACACCAAAGACACTACGGCCTACTTTGCGCAGAAATAGTCAATTACAGATATCCCCGGGACACCGACAATGCCAGGCAAAAGTATACAGCGTCTAATTGATATAAGTGTCAGTGTAAACTACACAGCCCGAGATTTACCATGATATTAAATCATCTGTCTCAATGCTATAATTCGAGAAATTACTGAGACCATTAACAGTGTTTTCCGGGAAAACGTATGGCAGACATAGCCATTCATGCAAATGCACAATATCGCGTACTAAGCCGTGCTACCCTACATATATATATATATATATATATATATATATATATATATATATATATAGAGATATATATATATATAGATATATATATAGATATATATATATATATATATATATATATATATAGATATATATAGAGATATATATTATATATAGATATATAGATATATATATATATATATATATATATATATATCTCGCTATCTATCTCTATATATATATATGTCTATATCTATATCTATATTTACATATAAATCTATCTATATATTTACATATATATTTCTCTCTCCCTCTCTATATTCCCCTAAAAACTATATATATTTTTATCTGTATGTAATATATATATATATAAATGAATTTTTATGCATATATCTCCATCTAATATCTATATATATATATATCTCTATCTATCTCTCTATATATATATATATATATATATATATATATCTATCTATATATATATATATATATATCTATATATGGTATCGATATAGTTAAGATTATAAGCAGAATAGTAGCAAGGATTAACACATTAACCGCCTTTTACATTATCATCCAAAATGACACTCAGCATACTAATCCGTCGCGCATCGGTGCTTTCGAATTGTTTGGCGGTTGGATCAAAAACGACTTGCAGGGTGACTATACAATCGTATTACAAGGCCCTCTACGATGCTGCTCTGAGCTATTCATATTAATTATTGATTACTATAATCCCAGAATTTTTTTCAGCTTAAGCTAATCGAAAAGTCAGTGGTGACCTAAGCGTCTATGGTATATGAATAAACAGAAAGATGCTGGGACATGGGATCAGAATGAATTGTCAACCATCACGCTTCAGCCGTTAACACTTGCTTAGGACTTCTCATGGCGAACAATATTTGCAAAAACGAATGGGTGTAGAATGGGTGAACTGCAACCAAACGGACGACTGACAAACTAGTCAAACCAAATGATGCCAAGCCACCATATAGCACCATTGGCTTGCTAAGAGGATACTGCTACAGGCATTTGATTGTGTGAAAATGCGGCGGTAACCATAATGTGTTCTTTTGCAAACCATCAAGCTACATCATAACTCCTGATTTAAAGGGACACAATCGCATAACTATGCCAATAATTATTTGCGCTTTTTCGTGATCGTTGCGATCATGCAACAGTACATTGCCTTAACATTTGCCACTGTGCGTTAATAGAAGAGACCTATGGTTCGCTACACACCAATATGTATAAGTTAAACAGCAGCTGTCTAACATTGTGCTTGACAAGGCTCTTAACATAGCACGCCATAATGTTGGGATGATAAATGAGGTTACCGGTGGTTGCTGAAACGTCCTATAAAGTGTATAAAGTGTAATTGTCTAACAGACCCATCCTGGTAAGGGCAAATGAATCATAGGCTATTGAAGGGCTTTAACGCCTCATGCTCTAACTCACAACGCGGAATCGTTCCAACGGAGTATATATAGCCGTTCGATGTTAATTATCATACAAACATATTAGATGGGTCACGGTTCCCGTCAAGCTTTTGCAACCGCCTTTAAACACGTGGTAAATCGCCTTAAACCAAAACGGTTTCCCGTCATAGCTGTTCTACGTCGCCGCCCCATATTGATTCCCTTTTAACACGAGTGCACCTAGTTATATGATGGCAACAATCCGATGTGATAGTAATATCTGATCATTTTTCTATACATAAATGAATTCAAACTCATAATGCAGATATAAAGTGTCGGTTCTATGGCAAACTAGGTGCAATATTTTCTCGCTTATGCATCTTCATATGGCTTTAAGTTGGCCGAGCCAATGCTGAATAGCAGTGAATATCATTAGTTGTAAGGATCGCAATCCAATAATTCCATGTAGGTCGATTGTTATAAAAACCCTGGATGTCTAATCATTATTGGATTCCAGAGTACCACTGGATATTATAGCTCACACATCATGGTAGGTTTATAATTTAAATCTCACTTTGACGGATATCGAAACACAGGAAGCAGTGATATCACGTAAATGGCAATCATTATCTGTCGATATTGATATCTCGACATTAACCCACATCAACGAAAGTATTATCATTTCACGTTTATGCTACATCGAAGCCTTATAGCTTGTTGCAAATATTGTATGATACCTAGAGCTATTTTATCCCTGTTGGAACCCAATTGATTTGTCATCAAAGTTATGCGCTGATATTTGCATTCATAGATTGTCGCAGGACGTGAAGAACACCGAACAAAAAGTTCTATATATGCAAAACCTTATGCAGCATTTGACATGTGCTCTTGTTCTTACCTTTGATGAAACCAAGTGACCAAAGGCGCCATCGAGTTGCAATGGACATTCATATATACTTTGAGTTTATTTGAGGTTGAGTTTATGTTTCATATTGTGCTATGAATGATACGTTTCGTAAATGGAACCTCGGAGTTATTTATTTGGTGAATTAAGCGAGACAGTTCAATTGATGTTATGTAATCGAAAGCATCGCACACAGAAACACACCCTTTGTCAACTAGCAAATTTGTGTACTCTAATTCAAGCCTTTATCTGACCAAGCATTCGACTTGATGCCAGGATGAAGCATTGCTGCGGACGCAATTTGTGCATTTTCATCCAACTTGTGAACTCTCGAATGCTTTGCTAATTTACAAATTACATGTTAGGGTCTTTCAATGCTATAACTCCGGCATCGTTAAACTGTGCATAATGGATGCTATTGCATTCATTGGCGTTAGAGCATACATCCAATGAAATTGCACCATTCATCGCCTGTCCAGTAATTTCTGATCTGACCGAAAATTTATCACTAACCGAAATGCACCACATCAATACGCAGGGCACGTTGCATATATGCAAGTGGTATCAGAAACATATATCGAATAATCAATTCTACATCGGCTACAAACGGGAAAGTATGATAAATAGGGGACCAAAGTGGAAGGGGTGGGGATAGAACGTTCATCCGTGCTATGGCTATTTTATAAACTCTGCTAACTAGGGCCCATTTTGAAGAGCGATAACGTTTTCCTACAGTCGCGTCTGGATTCAATTGTGACGATCGACCTTACCTGACGATACAAATCGTTTCATGCACTGGAGCCACTACGAAATTGCTCATGTTGGCCAATGATCATGTAGCATCCATTGTCCCTTTAAAATTGGTGAACTAAAGAAAAACGTAGGTTTGCTTCGCGAATGTTGACCAATGTCATAATCAGCTTCAGCAAAATAGCATATCTGGAACTTACGACGTAAAATGACACTCAACGCACAAGTTGAAAGCAACATGATGTTACATTGATACTGTCTTCTACATAACAAAGTTACAATTGCATATGTCTATGTGCTACAATGTATTTGAAAATATGAGACAAATTAAATGCAGAATTCACAAGTAACATTGCACATTTGATAACCGATTATGTAGCTAGCTAAGCTTAATTTTGTACATCAATCAAAATATCGGCCGGTTAACAAACCAAATTTGTTACTTAAATCGAAAGTTAGTAGCCAGGTCACATTTATACTTTTAACTATGTTTCTTTATCGGTTCGGATTTGATAAATTCACGTTAAATGTAACTGACAATGTATGAGTTAGTCCTCATCGAAGTCGATGTACGAACCTTTTCACACTCTGGCTTTAATGTATGAGTACGATTGCATAAACATCGATTAATTCAAAACCAGCCGTGCAAGCTACGTGTGCTGAAAATGAGGGTCTTTACAGTGAAACACACCTGTATGCCTTTATATTAGGGGGGGTACCATCATCCGACCAGGGACACAGTACCAAAACAGAACGAGCCTATTCATACTTGTCTTATACTTCATGTGATACAAACAACAAGTTTTAGGCGGGTCTTCATTGGTAACATTATGATTCAGGTTGAGAAACATTCCCTGTCCAATCAATAACGAAAAGCCTTAACTAATAGGAATGAAGGCAGGCAACCGCGCGTTCAGTATTCCACTATGTTTGGTCAACAAACCAGACGAAGAGACATTCACAAACAACCTTAACTTTTTTCAGTGAAGTCGGATAAATCGCGCGTTTTGTGCAGTTTGGTCCCAGTTCGTGACGAAGCCTTCACAGTGAAGTCGGATTCATTTTTGTGCAGAGCCCAGTTTTTCGTAATAAAACAGCCTTGTGACGAAGCTACATGACATATATATATATATATATATATATATATATATATATATATATATATATATATATATATATATATATATATATATATATATATATATAAATATATAATATATATATATATATATATATATATATATATATATATATTTTTATACATGTATATATATATATTTGTACATGTATATATATGTAACCAGGGTTCTCCGCAGAAATAATTTAAGGAGTAGGGGCATATGACGGGGGGTGGGTACGGGAGCGGGTACCGTGTAGCGATTTCTTTTTTAAATCAGTATTTGTAGACCTTCTTTCCTGCATTTTAATGTCTTCTTTACCAAGTACCTTTGGGTAATTTATTTTAACAACATAAGCAAAAAATACTAAAATACTTTGGCCGCCTCTGGTGCACAATGCACAAGTGGCATCTCATGCCTGAAATTGAAGAAACAAATTTTTTTTTTCAAACATACATATCCAGATATATTTCAAAAAAGTAAAATAAAATTATCTGAGCTTTAAATTGTTATATAAAAACCATTTTCAAACTCTTCCACCCAAGGGAAGTCTTTCTTCCAGTCAGGGTTAAACCCAGTTGACCGATGCTTAGACCTCTTATTCTGCTGCTGAGGGTTCAGCACATTTTGATGAGCCAGTTTTTATCACAAACTGATCCATAAGCCCAGCAGCAGCGTTTCACAGATATATCTATATATATCATATATATCTATAGTATATATATATATATATATGTATATATATATATACATATTATATATATATATATACCTATATATATATATATATATATATATAGTAATATATATTTGCTTTTGCTTAAAAGCATAGCCTTGCGCAGCTTTTTGCTTCCCTAATTATATTTCACTGCACTCGTTAGTTAGCGCTACCTTGAGATAAACAAATGAACATGAGATTACAAGGCCGACGTCACTGCGATTAATGAGAGCGTGAAAATCGTCGTGGAGTTTATAGATTCATAAGGCTGTGTGTAGGTTATGCAATTATATGAAATACACCGTCGTCAACAGGCGACGATACTATGAAATCAACAAAAGCACGTGGTATTGTTTATCTGACGTCTCGGGGTCATCTGATTGGTCGAAGCTTTCACGGCTCCGAAATAGTCATAGAATTCCAAGCGGTTTCAAGGGATGCGGTGACAAAGCAACACACGGCGACTCACAGGTGGCGACTTCACATCTTTTCTCGGGCTGAGGACTGAGTGAATCCTCTTGGCGTAGTCATAAATTGCTTAAACTTATAACGAACACAGGCTTATGTATATTGTTGCACACAGGTCTTCAAATAAATAATTTATGTAACTGTGGGTGCAAGTCCAATGCAATTTTCTTCCTTCTAGACAGAATATTTTGAAAAACACAGCCGTGCCTAATTTTATGAATTGCGCATTTGATTCTCACACAAGAGGGGGGGATGGGGGAGTAGATTGTTCCACGTTTCGAACCATCATGATTGACATTATAAAGCGCTGTTGTTCTCTGATGAATTTCTGTTGTCTGTGAAAGAATGATAATGTGTCTGTAAAGACGTTGGTCGAATTATGCCGTATTTTGTAGGTATACATATACAAAAGGCACGAGCTTCACAGTCCGGCATCAAGTTGCGTGAACTTATACATTAACTGAGGGAAGAATATTATCTGGGTTTATTTGAGAGGCGTCTGACTGACTAATTGGAAGGACAGTATTTGATTGAAAAGTAACCCGAGACATTAAGTTGCTAGTCTCCTCAATTGTTCACCTGTGTGTGTTTGCAGATATAGGAGACCGATGATTCAGTACAAAGCTATTCGTATCCATCTTGAACGGTGAAAACGATGCCTCGCGCTTTTCTTTTTTTGGGTCAAAATGTGAATTCACATTAACTGCTTTGACGATCAAACATGATTAGGGCGGAATAACTTTTCAGCGATATATCCCTGTAGCTTCCTTCTGTTCTGCTATGAACGCTCCTTCTCTGTGCGATAATTATGTCAAGGAGTAAGCGTTACACTATCGTTAATTTGTGATGATATGCAAATATGAAAAATGTTTGGAAGAATGAATCCCTGCTACAGGAAATAAACATGGGTTTATTTTCATACCTGGGGCTATTTACGCACACGCCCTGTTTCATTGTTTTCTTTATATAATGTGCATTACACAATAGCATGATTCAAAATGTAGTTGATGATGTGTGACGTATGGGCATTTCTATGAGCTAAATTAATTATACAGCTTACCTTTATTACCAGAACAACAAAATTGAGAGTAGTGGCTGCGTGTTATGCAATTATGGTATCTTGAAGTATGACTGACAACTTAGGATTTCAGCATATGTCATATTCCGGAACTAACTTCGGATAACCTGCGCTGACCAATCGCAAATACATATCCCGCATGGATTAATGTGAAACTATCTGAAGATGTTTGACCTAAACGCACGTTTACACGGGTTTGTTATGTGAAATAAAGATATAAACAGCTACTTTCCATGTTCGATACCACAATGCCGCATTACTCAAGCCAAACCATGAAATCACAGTCTGAATCATTCCCGGATTGATGGCTAAATCGCATGTAATATGCTTTTGATAGAACCATCATGCAAAGACATATCATGCATCGATATCCGATTGGAAAGTTACAGAAATTGCCACTGTGTTGGATGAGTAAGACAACCAGATAAAACCAGGATACCTCCTATTTCAGTTAAGAGACCAAACAAGGGGAGTACATTCGCCTCTGTGACCTCATAAACACTTACAGACCAAATCTACAATGCTGTGGTAGCCGTGAGGTCTGTTTAGCGTTGGAGAGATGGAGGCCGTGCTTCCGTTACCCAGGCCCATTTACCTGCCCGGCATTTACTTGTCTGCAGAAACTTTTTTCCGAATCTGTTGCCTCTTCCATTACGTTATTCCCTTTGAATACGATCCGCTTATATGGAAGCAGACTTGTTACGAAGATCTACGATAGGAGCCTGGTAATATCAACATTACAATGATAATGCCAAAATCACATGCATTCTTTCCGCCACTAAGACCAATAAAACAGTACACATAGTCTGATTAAACTGATGGTAATTCACATCTATGTTTTCGCGACAAACATTGCAAACAGTGTACAGCATCGCGATAATGGATGTTTGGATTGAACGTCGACCTCTCTCATATTTTCATTTTGAGGAACATCGGTATGACATACTAGTTCGTAGACAATCCTAATTTGAACGCTAGTTTGCATATTCTTGTACCTTGCAGCCGACAGGTGATGACATTTGGCTTCTCATATGTTTAAAGAACAATCGCCATGGTAAAAAGTGTCAAGATCTTACAAAATCAACTACAACACGGGGACCATAAGTTGACAACACGACCCAATGAGAGTTGATTAAAACCACATACTGCTACAAAGCTGAATCCAGGTGTCAATGAAGCCCTATTGTGACATAGACAATCCCTTTGGATCCCTCGGTCCTATCATACTCATTACACTATAGGATAAAAAAGCATAAACAATATGGTATGGTTATAGTTTCTGAAGAATCTATAATCATATGGGATAAACAATTGTAGGACACCATATTATTTATTAGCGTTGGCGCAATGGCAATGGTCTGCGTCTGTAATTGGGTGCATGCTGTGAAAAATGTCTTTGCGGAGTCAATGCTTACTAAGACATACGCGTGTGACAATATATTTCTGTACGTACTAAAGCTTACTGTTAGAACCATATTGCATGTTAACCACCATTTACTGCTTGAAGGTGCAGCTGTAATCATCCTCATGCTTCTCGGAATAGTGAATGCGCTTTTTACTGTAGACTATCGTGAAGTAAAAAGCGTCGCGTTTTTTGTGCATGAGGTTGGATAAAGTTTTGCTCCTATACAATTTCGGCTGAGAATTTGGTCACGAGCCCTACGGATGCCTTCCTTCATTCTTATTCTTAGAGGTTTGTTGATATTGACTGGACACAGAACGTTCCTCTGCTTGGCTTGGAGTGAATCATAATGTTACCAATGAAGACCCGCCTACAACTTGCTGTTCGTATCACACGAAGTGTTAGACATATGTGAGTAGGTTCCGTCCGTTCTGGTACTGTGTCCAAGGTCGGATGATGGTACTCCTAATATAAAGGCATACAGGTGTTTCATTGTATAGTTTCTCATTTTCAGCACATAAAGCTTGCAAGACAGGTTTCAAATCCATCGATGTCATGCAATCTTACTCATGCATTCAAAATGTGTGAAAAAGCACATCCCGCGTTCAGAACCAGAAGGCCGACCACGAAGATATAATTCATTCTACTATCTTGATTGATTATGTCTCCAGCGGTAACATACGCATAATGTTATTCAAAGCGTCCGTAGGGATTGTACCCTGCGTCAATCGACAACAGTCAGCCAATATTGATCCATTACAAGGAGGCCTTACTAGCTCGAATTCCAATGGTATAGCTAGTGACAACACTCGAGGTCCAGCGCAGCATTGAAGTGGTTAGGACATACAAACAACAAGGCTTTGCGGTGAAATGGATAAAACTACAGACGTTGAGTGGCACTTGGTTCAACAATTATCAGCCTCTTTATTGCACGACTTAAAGAAAAAATCCCCCCAAGTTGTGCCCCTACATCGAATTCGAAGATGGTTTTCTCATACATTGTCTGTTACATTTAACATGAATTGATAGATGCAGCCCCGATAAATAAACGTAGCGAAAAATATGTCCTAGAAACTAGTATTTAAGTAACACATTTGGGTTGTTCTCCCGCCGATACTTGGATTGATGTACAACATTTACCGTAGCAAGCTACCATTCTTAACTGCAACGTGCAAATATTATCACGTTGTGGCACATAGCCATTGGCAGCTGCAACTTATTATGTACTATTACGTATCAATTTTACATCATGTTGTTTTCAAGTAAATGTTCGGCATTTTCTTTGTTAGCTGTTTGTGCGTTGAATGGCGATTTACGTCGTTGTTCCAGGTATGCTATATCATCGAAGCTGATTATGACATTGGTCAACATTCGCAATGCAAACTTGCGTTGCAACATGACCATTGGCCAACATAAGCAATTGATATCACATGCACACATATAACGTGCTCTCGGTATTGATGTCGTGCATTTTGGTCAATCACTGATTTTCTGCCAGATCAGAAACTACTGGACAGGCGATAATAGTGTTATTTTATTGGGTTTTTGCTCTAACGTTTAAGTATGCAATTACATGTCGACATCCATTAAGCATCTATGACCTTGAAAAACCCTCACATATGATTTGTAAATTAGCAACAGCATTCAAGAGGTCATACAAAATGCAAATTTGCGTCCGAAATAATTCTGCAAGCTGTCTAATGCTGAATAAGGTTTTGCAACTAAGAACTATTGGTCCAGTGTGCTTAACGTCCTGGGACCATCCATGAACGCAGATTTATGTATATGTCAGCGCAAAATTATGAAGACTAATCAACGGGATATCCAACAGGGATACAATAGCTTAAGGAATCTTACAGTGTTTGCAGCGAGTTATATGGAATATATGTAGCTTAAATATGTTATGATAATACATCCGTTGATGTGGGATAATGTCGATATATAAAGTCCGACACATTATTTTTTACGTTTACCAAGACATAAATGTGCGTGTGATTATGGTGGCATAAATCAATCGATATATCTGATTCCGCGTTAAAATGAATCCGCGTATTGCTTGTTAACAGCTCTATAATAATTCTGTAAAGCGTTGCTCTACGCGTTATCTGTTCCATGTGTTTCTATTTACGTGAATATGGACTTTCAATTAGAAACCTACCATGATGTGTGAGCTACAATGCTTACTGGTACTGTTAAACTCCATGATGATTTGACAACCAGCAACTTTTGGTTTTCTGATAATCGACGCACATAGAATTACTAGAATGCGATCTTAACAACCCTTAATATTCACTGCTTTTCAGCGTTAGCTCGGCTTACTTTAACCCACAGGAAGATAAGCAAGAAAACCTTCCAGCTAGTCGGTTATATAACTGAATCTCTGCATTATGACTTTGAAATCATTTATGAATGGAAAAATTATCAGGTATTACTATCACATCTGATTGTTGCCTTGCCCTCCATCAGATATCATTTAGGTGCTCTCGTGTAGCTTGGTTTCTAAAAACACTAGGTACGAGTGAAGTGGATGGGCAAACACATCGCGACGTAGAACATTTGCATTGATATCGGTTTCTATGAATGACCAGTTTTGTGTTGTCTGGGTATTGCCTCGTATTAGCACGGTGGTCAAACGAGTACTAAAAAGGATATCTATAGAAAATGGAGTGGTAAAAGCTTTGACGGGAATTGTGTTTTTTATGCGATACCACTTAGGCGGTCGCGGTTTAGTGACGCCATCATGAATGACCCAATTAATATGTTTGTATGTTGATTGACATCGAACGGCTAAATATTCCCCGTGAAACAGTGTCACGTAGTGAGTCAGAGGATGAGGACGCTAAAGCCCTTCAATAGCGTATGATTCATTTGCCTTCACCAGGATGTGTCAGTTAGACAATTGCACTTTATAGGACGTTTCAACAACCTGCGAAGACCTCATTTATCATCGCAACATAATGACGTGCTATGTTAATAGCCTCGTAAAGCACAAGTGGTACCGAGCTGCTGTTTTAGTTATACGTATTGTGGTGTAGCGAACTATAGGTCGCTTCGTATAGGAAAAAGCGCAAATAATTATTGCCCTAGTGACGTGACTGCGTCCCTTAAAATCAGAAGATATGATGTAGCCAAATTGTTTCCAAACGAATACATAATGGTACCCGTCGTCTTTTCTCACAATCATATGACTGTAGCAGTATCCCCTGAGGAAGGGAATGGTGCTATGTGGAGGCTTGGCATAATTTTGTTTGACTAATTGTTTGTTAATCATTCGTTTGGTAGCTATTCAATAATTCTACACCCATTCGTTTTCTGCAAATATTGCTCGCCATGAGAAGTCCTAAGCAAGTGTTTAACGGGTGAGGTGTGTTAGTTGACAGGTCATTCTGATTCCATGTCCCGGCTTCTTTCTGTTCATTCATCGACCATAGCCGCTTAGGTCAACCCTGGCATGAAAACAATACTGGGATTATAGTAATCAATGATCAATATGAATAGTTCAGAGGAGTACCGTAAAATTTCTTGTAATAAAATTGTGAAGTCACACAGCAAGTCGTATATGATCCATCCGCCAATCAATTTGACAACACCGATCAATTATAAACGTGTCGCTTTGGATTATTGAACTAAACTAATTTTTGCGCGTCTTTAAACATGCGTTTGGCTAGAGTGCTGCATCGCGGATCTAGAAAACAAAATATATCAAGAGCCTGTACAGAAATGTCACAGCGCACCAAAAAGCTTACCCACGATCGACGCTATTCTTTAAGAAAAACCATATATATATATCATTTCCGAAAGATCGCGATACGATGAACGCCATTTTTGAAAATATTGGGTCGGCTGATTTCCCGCGATTTCCCGCCGACTCATCCGCATTGCCTTTGCATTAGTCGTCGATGGGTCACATCATTCTGAGCATGCGCGATGCATGTGGTCTTGAACTTGAAAACAAACATTATGCTGTGTTTCGGATTTTTTTACCGCTTCCCAAATTGATCGAACTATAACTAATTACCATGGATGAAGTCCCCCGCCATCATTGCATTCTAAAACTCCATCATTTGGGTATGTTTGGTGTTTGGTAGTTGTCTGAATCGATCTCAAAATTTTGAACATTGCTTCGTTTACAGAAAGAGTAAGACGTCTACTCAGACGTCTTGTAGGGCTACGTGTAATAGAGCATTTATATTAAAATAATATGCTGCTTTTAAGGTTCACCAACAAGTTCGAAATGTATCATTTAACTGCTCCTAAACAGCAGTATTAGCTATGCCAAATAAATATATTAATGCTCCCTTAATCAACCAGATGTGTTTGTGGAATATATTTCTGTCACTCAATTGGTTACAAGGTTCTAAGTGATGTAAACATAATTATGAAGTAGCGAAAAGCCGTCCTTGTTGGATAACCGTGTCATTGCTTGCTCATTTGTTCTACCTGTAGACACCTCATGGTGCACCGTCGGCCGATATACGGTATCTTTCAATGTAATTAGTCGTCTTTTTGTATACGCCGTTATTCCTTAACATCACAGCATCTGACAAGACGAAGTGGTCCTTTAGTCATACATTTGCTGATCAGCGCTGGTATTTTTATTGAAAAGATAGTAGCAGATAATAAGCGATTTGTCCTCAAATACCTCATAGATAATAATGATAACAATAATAATATATTTTTTATTTCAATCAGCGACGCATAGCCACGCGGTGCAATTGTCTTGGACAGTAATGTATGCACATTTATATAGATCTATATATATATATATATATATATATATATATATATATATATATATATATATATATATATATATATATATATATATATATATATATATATATATATATATATATATATATATATATATATATATATATATATATATATATATATATATATATATATATATATATATATATATATATATATATATATATATATATATATATATATCACATAATTATCAATATATAATTGCTCGTTCGTATGATCATCTCCTCCTGTGGGTTCCTATTCATATTATGGTTGCTACCTGACTAAGATTGATATGTTACCTCTGCCGTTGCGCGTTCTTTCTTTCTAAGCCCTTTGTGACGAATGTTGAAATATTGTTGCGTTGACAGTTTTATGCAATGATGTTCGGATGTGATCATGATTAATTCAATATAACACTTATTGCTAGATGTGGTTGTTGAATAATAATAGAGCGTCATCATGCTCTGCGTTTTGCTTCAGATATATGACATGGTGAGCAGCAGAGATATGCGTCGCTCGGCTTCCTTTCATGCGTTGTATATAATACTTCTCTTACTGTTTATGGCTGTAGCATATGACTTCTTTTCATTCATACCTGCGTGTTTTGATGTCTAACACAATATTGCATGTCAATTTTTATCTGATCCGTCTTATTCTATACCCTTAATAGCTGAGTCCCTCCGAATATCACATAATATTCGTGAAGAATATGTACAGTTAAGTATTATTAATTAAATAATACACAGGTATTCCTTGATTAATGATAGATGATACGTATTATGCGCATATGTTTGTAGTTTGTACTTGAATATTGCAACAATGGTAAGTGCGCGTCCTTTCCTTATATTCGATTAGTAGAGCACGTCGTAATAGTTAGTTACAGAATCGATTGTTATTACTACCCCATCATCGATATGCCCGTATATGTGACGGCTACTGAAGCAAGGATACAATCGAAAGCAATATAAGAAACAGAAAATGGGGATGAAACGAAATTTCATATTAATAGATTGTCTGGTATTAGATGAAAGATATCAATCGGATCTATGATCAGTATGAGTTTTGCTTTCATTTTCGACTCAAATATAACCGACACAATAAGCCAACATATTTGTTATTTGTTGAAGAAATCGCCTCAAGCACCTTAAAGACTTTACTGAGCTTATAACTTATTGATTTTGATAATATTATGTTTAATAATAAAGTGTTTCGGTGATTCTGATTGTTATATCCAATAGTCAATAGATTCAAATGATTTATAATGTAACCACGGCAAATAGTGTACGGTGTAAAGCGTATATATAAAAGCAGTTTTCTAGGATTCCGAAATCCCATAATAAACCCATCCCCGGACCACCCAGTGTATTACAGTTCGGCAATGTATTGTGGCAGGCAGTACAGGAAAGCTTCATTGTCATGAGCAGAACATGTAAGTAAATTAGATTTGAAAAACATCTATAGCAAAGAAGACAACCTCGACTTTTCGCAGTCAACCCATGTCAAAGGATCCTGTGAACCACATAACGGGAAAAGATGTCTTATAAATTTGCAACGTTAGTATGGCTACCCAATGTTATGGATTAGATGGTAGAGGAAAAAACCCGCCTTTCGTTATTTGTCAATGCAAAACTTTCCACATGCTGTTTATCTTGCATGTTAATATTTACCATCGACGAATCACAAGAGGAGTGCAAACTTTACCTTAAACTGTATATGAAGTTTCCCTTAGCATTGTTGTATGCATCGCAAATTCGTTTTGAAGCGCTTGCAAGGTAAAATTCCCAATGTCAATGTCAATGTCTCGATTGAAATAGATACTTTTTACGGTTTTCATGACAAATACCTCCGTGTAACTGAGTAGTTTGTTCACACTGGAGCCCTCCCGCACGATCGGGCTGCCGTAGAATAGGTCGACGAGAAAATAAGATACGTTTTGTGGAATAGAAGTGGCAAAAAACTCCTCAGGAACTGTTTACGTCGCCCATTAGTGACAAGGAAGTAGCTTTCACGGTATATAACTGCGTATTTAGCGTTTACATGATAATTGTTCAAGGTCCATTAACCAGCGTGAATCGATATGTACACAATCAAACATATCACTAGTAAATACTCAATGGTTCGTGAAAGTAACAAGGAATGAAATCACTAAATGAATGTTTACTCCCGTTTTCATAATCGCCAATAATAAACCAACATTAAGTGCGCCTGAGGCAAGTTGTTGTTTTCTGGTATACAAGCACACAAGATTAGATCAACGTTGGCAGAGTCCACCAGACTTCAACTATCACTTAACTGCATAAAACATCCGCACTGAGACGATTCGTCCGGATCCTGAGAGGCCATTAACAAATGCACCTGCCACAGGAGCACCCACGCAAGTTCAGGGAATTGTTCAAAATAATTGACGCGTATATTTTTTGATGTTTTGACCTCAACTCAATATTGAAGATAGAAATATCTTAAGTCAACCATTTCTTGCTACATATGTAAGTATTCGATAGTTTTATGGCGAAATTATATCTTAGATAACGTTCACGCGTCGTGTGATTCGCAGAAAGACGCGTAAACGCAGTAAATTTCTGTTCGGCTGAGTTCTGGGAACGTAGACGATACTCAAATTACAGAATACACAACTCAAATATTATGTTCGTATTCTAACCGCACAGAAATAATAAAGATTCAGAACGGAAATACATTCATGAGCCATGAGTCATTCCCATACAATCTGCCCCGTATCAACTATTAAAGCGCAATAACTTAACATTACGAGGTCTTTTATTGTACAAGAGGACGCGCTGTGGGCGACAGCATCATCGATTGAGATGCTAAACGCACATCGTCTGCCGGACAAACATGTTTGTGCTAGAATATTCTTTCCGATGCAGATATTTGTTTGGATAGTCGCTGTCATTGCTACTAGACGAGCGGACAGCAGGTGCGGAGTTGGATACAATCAGGGCGGCTACTCATTACAAACACAGTATATAGACGACCACTTGACCGTGGTCAGTGCCTTCTAGTTGTAGCAACAAACATCGTATGCGGAACGCCAATTAGGGGCAACCATGGACTCGACTGTTCCGTGTACGCCGGACACCCGCGCATATACCACTGAAATCTCACGAGGCATATAGAGCAGTCCGAGGTGGCAGCTATTATCTGGATATGCTTGTGTTAATAGCGATAAGCCGGGTGAATCGTGGGTATTAGACGTCAATCTATTCTGCCAGAACGCTGAGATAAATGGATTTGGCATGAGCCATCATACGCTGTTACGCCGTTAATGTCTGCCGTTATCACAAATACGTACCACTTTATTTCGCGGGATGGCCAAAGCCAAATATCCGATACGGACGAAGTGAATTGACCCCGCTAGTCGAAATCCGTATCACCATGGTTTACTAGAGTATCATCTTAGAATTACCAGTCATATATCGCTAATACAGGGCTCGGTAATGTGTTGCTAAGTCAGACCGATTCGTCGCATATATCTCGTTCATGTTGCCTGGTACAATCATGGTAAAGGTGGTGTTTCAAATGTCCCTGTCTGTACACTCGTCAACCCTAAATGATGACGTGTCACCTTACCAATCAAAGCATCACACGACGATTCAGTTTGGTAAGCTACACTACTTGATCGTATGAATATTCACAAATAAAGTACCTATATCATTTTAGCTCATTGGCAGCAATAATCTAGACGAGCAGTGATCGGTATATTATCAACGTCCTGACAAGGTATGGCAACACATGGCATTCTCAGGTCTATACGAGCACCGCCCCATGTTGCTGACACACCTACGCATCGACAAGCCACGCCTTCCATTGCACAATCACCGACATAGACACTCGGACTATAACACGCCGCGTTTCTTGCCTATCAATGCCAGCGAATCGCAGAATGCAAAGCGCAAACTTATCGATAGCTAAAGTCATTGCAATCAGCTATCTCAAAACCAAGAGACACCGTCAAATCACACGCCACAGGTGGTCATTATCCTGGCAAGCTAGCAAAAGGAACTAAGGTCGTTAATAATTGATGGAGTATATAGGGTTGCGAAAGAAAAATTCAGGATATGCGTTGCGCCAGGCGGCGCCATGGCTGCAGTAAGTTCCGCGCAATAAGTAACGGCAGCATTAGCGGCCACGCAGCCGTTATAGACTTCCAGGCGAGTCACCGAACCACGCTCAGTTCATCGACAAAAGCCAACAAGACAACGTCGATCGGGCAAAGAATTCGTATATAAATGCCAGGGGGGAGCGAAGAGGCGGCAATTGACAAACATCGGACACGGGAGGAACAGCGCGCACTGGGGTTGCGGTTGTCGCTGAAAACCAATCGTCAGAATTCACCGCTGTTGACAACACACGCAACGCCGCAAGGGTTTCAATTCACGGAAACAGCCTCTTTGGCATGGAAGATCCATCCAACTGATAAAAAATTTAGCTTTGGAAAGAGGAGGATTATTGTAATTGGGGTGACAGAGATAATTGCTGAGGTAAAGAAGCCTCTCGGAGCACGTTATCGTGACGGAAAATTGGATGACAAATCGGGGAAAGCGTCAGGAAACAGCCATTCAACGTGGACGATACTACACGGAAGGGAATACTCTCAGGCTTGTCAACGTCGATACAAATTTTGCATATGCGAGGAATATCCCACCGTCACATCTTCTTTGTACCATAGGGTCCGTTAAACGCAAACTTGAGAAGAACTAACATCCGGACTCAGACCACACAAAAATCACTGCTGAAGGGCGATCCCGGACTATTTGAAAGGGTATTACTCGCTTGAAGGCTGGACTTAGCCATAACCGTTTCATAACATACCAAATAATCGGAGAACTAACAAAGATGGCGACCACATCGGCGATGAACACTTCCTTTATCACAGCGCCGGATAATCAATCAACAGCCGTCTGTGTCAACTTACGCGGAATGAATCTGTCATGGATAGTTCCCAGCCAGCTTAACGAATCTTGCAATCTCAAGCCCAAAGTACAATGCCCTTTGTTTCACGATCTTTGCAATGACGTTCTGATACCGGTGAATATCTTCCTCTATCCGCTACTTATGAGCGCTGGGCTGGTAGGTAATACACTAGCTTTTCTTGTTCTCCGCTGGGACAGTCTAAATAACATGGTGTCTCTCCAACTCCAGGCCCTTGCCATAATTGATAACATCTACCTGATCGGCTCTTTCTTACTGCTAACGACGAGAACGACCGCTACATGTACTGCTTGGTTCCCATGGCTGTCACTGCACCATGGACGCATTGAGCGCTACGCCTGGCCACTCGCCTCCACGGCCCAGACCAGCGCCGTTTGGTTGGTAACAACTATCACGGCGGATCGCTACATGGCAATATCCAGGCCGTTTGGCTCCAAGTTTTTGGGGAGCCGCCGAAAAGTACAAAAGGCGATCGGCCTCATAGTTCTTCTGGCTTTTCTCTACAATCTGCCACGTTTCTTTGAGTACGACATCATTTACATAGCCAACTTCTGCGCCGAGCAGATGCAGTTCCGCGCTGTGAAGTCCAAGCTACGCACAAACCCTATTTACATAATAGTGTACAAGACATGCTGCTATTTTGCCTTCAGAGTGCTGATTCCCTTCGCTATGCTTATTGGACTTAACTCGAGCCTGATTTGCAAGCTGCGGGCTAAGTATCGCGAGCGTACAGCCCTCATCAACTCACACGCAGCTCCTCGTAACGACCACTTCAGCCTACTTCTGGTGTCCATGGTGACCGTCTTCATCATCTGTGAGATTCCCGACTGTGTATTGCGCTTCTTGTTGGCCATCAACTGGAGACCATTCCCTATACACCACGCCACGGCTGTCACTAACATGCTTCTGGCAATAAACTCATCCATCAATTGCCTCGTCTATTGTCTGGTAGCTCGGCGATTTCGTAAGATTCTGGCCAGACTCTTCTGCAAAAGCCACCCTGTGAGTTCGTACAGCTCTAGAAGTAAGACATTCACATCGGGCAACAGCATGCACGCACCTGATACATCGCAAGAGCTTATGAAGGCTACTATGAATGACAACGAGGCTACCGAGTGCATGCGTCTCAAGCCTACTTCCGGCCGCGAATACAAGTGACATCTTTCGACTGCTTCACTTGTAGCACTCCCTGAACTAAAGTAAGATGCACTGAGCTGAGAGCGGTTATGAGAGACCGAAAGAAATGATACATTAGATTTTTTACAACTTATATGTGTGAGAAACTAGTTCTCATAATAGACGATTTCAAGTTTGGCCCTGCTCATGACACGAGAACAGATTGAATGGACTCAATAGTAGAGTTGCAAAGTCAATTGTTTTATCTTCACTTATATTGATAGAAGGTAATATGGTATCTGCTTCTCCTAGATTACATTACCGCACGAGACCGATGGTGGCGATTAAATGAGCTTACAGTGCGATATTGAATTGTTATTTGTGCTTGATATGTAGCGGCAATCAATGTGTCTGGTGTTCAATGATGCTTGTCAAAGAACGTACCATATACGCTTAAGTCATAAATTAAATATACCCACTGTGGTGACAATGTTGAATTGTGCCTGGTCAGTGTTGTCTGGACGTTATTAATCTTTTTGAATCAGTATCATGTGTTCAAATTAAAAATTGCTGGTATAATTATATGTTGGATACAATGAAAGCGTCATAAAGCATCTATGGGTACTTTTTCTTTGTATAATTGGATGTATTAAAGAACATGTATAAGCAATGACATAAATCAATAATGAGACGCGTGTATTCAAATAGGCAACTTCACAATGTGAAGCGCTAGCAAATTCTTGAAAGAGTTTAGACGGTAAAGATGTTTTAATACCAAGTAATATCAAAATGGGTAAAAAGCACAATCTCTTCCCGTTTGAAGCCGTTTCTACGTATATCCCTAATTACTCTCCTTAATTTATAGGTATTTGGAATACCATTTGGGAAGTTAGAAATACAACCATCAAAGAATACACAGGTAATTTTCGCCGAGTCCAATAATGGTCAGATGGAGCAGCTTGTTAAATGACGGCGACGGGGATACAAACACGGACGTTTTACGTAGCTTTCGAGGTGATATCGGGACGGTGACATATGCGGATAATCGTGATTCTTGAACAGCTGCCCAAAGTGCCAGCGCCGACTTGGCAGAAACCCATTGCTCAGGCCGGGCTGCGAAACCCACGCTTCTGGGATAAAGGTTCTGTGTGATACCATCGATTCACTGGGTCGATTGCATCCCCTTCTAGAATAAGGGCCGCCGTTTAGAGTCATCGAGTATGTAGTCAGGTTTTTTTACCTTGGGAACATACCAACAGCTAGAGGGTCGCGAGGTGGCCAATAAAGCAGAAGGAAAACTAGGTTAATATAAGCTTAAAAGTATACACGCTGTGATCCCTTTATAGGCATATCTCGCAAGGTCAGCCAACATCAGGGTATTAACAAAACAACGTTTAAAGATTAGGATATTACTGTCCTGAGATTGCAAGAGCTGTGGCCCTGTAAACCTGTCTCGCCGGTGAAGTTATAAAATTTCGAAAAGTCTCCAAGACACCGTCTAACGTGAAACTCTTTAGATCGCCAGCGGTTCCAAATCCTTACATTAAACAATGTCTGACTTATTGAGGGACACGTCCTTTCCAAGGCTGCAAGTAGCGTGATGCGATTGGTAACTTGAATATTCTCTGAAAGAGCATAACAGGTACCCGAGACACCTCAATCTAATTTTGTATAGTGTTTTGCTATACACATGGGAGCAGGTAAAAACGTTCCAATGAGAGAATCAAGATATATCAGTAGCTAACAGAGAATTCATCAAGGATATTTGTGACCTTTGCAAAATGTCACAAATGTTCGCAAAGACGCCCCTGGGTTATTATTTAAACGAAATTGTCACGAAAACTAATGTTACCTTGCCTTAATATACCTGGCGAGGCTTGTAGTTCGGACAATAATATGCGATAGTCTTGCAGTCCTTATATGACCAGAAATGGCATGGTTCAAATAGTGTGAAACATTTTGCTGGTACCCTGTACAGTAGTTTCTCGCATCAAGACGCCGAAAAGCATCAATATTGTTTGAATATTGGCTGCGAGCAGAACATACCATGGGAAATAACAGAGTGCCGAGGATACTTGCAACATTTTCAACGAAAAGCAAGCATATAAAGCTCGATGTGAGGTCTGTTGATTGTTACCAGAATACCAAAGAAAAGTGGCTCGTCAAAATTTCACAGCATATATTACGCCGGCTTAGTGACGCATAATAGTGCTACTTCAACAGCTTCGATTATTGATCCACCACTGTGTTTGGCGACGAATTGCATTCGGCTTAAGGTGCTAAAATATTCATTTTAAACTGTGTCAGATTAACTTATGACATATCACAGGTTCTTTATTGATACTATGTGGATAAGTCTTGATGCATACGACATGCAAGATTGACATTACATGCTCGCTCGTTTTCAGATAGTGGTGCACCCTGTCACCAGCCAATCCGTAAAGTATTCATATCTAGCAGCCCTCGCAATTTGTGGCGCCCCTCTCAGCAAGAGCATAGGTTTTATTGGCAATAAAAAGTATTAGGAATACTAAAGAACCGAACACAAAATAATGCGGGCCATAAATTATTCATGGAAACAATGAATGATTATCGGGATGCATTCTCGGGTAGTAGCGTGTGTTTTTTTGCACATATATACATATATACATATATATATATGTATATGTATACTTATATATATATATATATATATAGATATATATATATATATATATAATATATATATATATAGATATATATAGATATATATCAGATATATATATAGATAAGAGATATATGTATAGATATACATATATATATATCATCTATATATATATATATATATATATGTATATATATATACATATACATATGAGATATATATATATAGGTATATGCATATATAGAGATGCATATATATATATATATATATATAGATAGGTATATATATATATATATAGAGAGATATAGGGATATAATATAGAGATATAGATCTTATATCATATATATATATATATATCTCCTAGAGAGATAGAGATCTATAGAGAGATATATAGATATATCAGAGGAGAGAGATATAGAGATATTATCAGAGAGATATATCTATATATATAGATATCTCTATCTTCATCTCTATATATCTCTATCTATATAGAGATATATATAGAGAGATCTCTATCTATATATATATAGATATCTATGTATATATAGGCATAAATTATATATATATAGAATATATGTAGAATATATATATATATATATATATATCTAGCATAGAGTATATATATATACATATATATTATATATATAGATATATAGGGATACATTCATATACATATATATATATATATATATATATATATAGAGATATATATATATATATATATATATATATATAATAGATATATATATATATATAGAGTATATATATATATATATATATATATATATATATACATATATATATATATATATATATATATATCTCTATATATATATATATATATATATATATATATCTATATATATATAGATATATATATCTCTATATATATCTATATATCTATATATATATATATATATATATATATATATATATATATATATATATATATATATATATATATATATCGGGTTGGTGGGGCTCGTAGCGTTGAACGGCAGCTCGCCGAGGAGCAGGAAAACTCTGATTTCAACCCCCAGCTGGGTCAAGCAGTGAGATCTTCATCGGCGGACTTCATAATCTGTTATTAGCCCGCCAGCTTAAGGGAATGCATGTATCAAGCCTTCTAGGACGGATGATGAACGTCATCGCACCCAAAGACTGAGACACAGGTGACGGCCAAGCCTCAGGGGGATGAGCGTAACACTGTGCCAACAGCAGGCCCGGATGAGAGACCCGGCGACTCCTCATCTGTCCCATCCATGAATGGACTATTGAACGCAAGCATGAAACAAATCCTATACTTCCAGGGGCGTAAGTTGTAAGGAATCATGTTGCTGCAAGGACTAAACCGCATTTGCATGGACCTGATGACAGCGTGCCCCTAAACCCACTAGGGTTGGGTTCATCTGACTGGCGGCTGGGACCAGCAGCGTAACTATTGAAATGTAAGGCCCATCAAGATCGCTACTTTCAAAGTTCAGACACTTAACGCTCCTAAGAGCGTCACTGAAAAAAGACAACCTGCTTTGAAGACTGGTGATAACATGGAACATTAAGGAACAAGGTGATGAGATCTGTGGAATACAGGAGCACCGTCAGGTTCATAAGAAGGACAGAATTAGTGAGATCAATCTCTATAGCGCTGATCTCGGCTACAAACTGTAAACAGCATCAGCATTGAGGAATACCTCGCAAGCAGCTACTGGTGTTGTAGGTATAGTTGTCGGGCCCAGAAGTTATTGATTGGTGTTGTCCGTGTATCAGACCGGATATCATCAAAGCATCTCACCAGGGTACTCCCGATCTTACAGTCAGAGTGCAAGGAGGATGACAAGAAGAGCGCGTTCTACAACCAGCTCCGACAGACAGGTGTTCTAGGGGATTTCAACGCGCGACTCAGGAAGGATGATGCGCTCTTCACATACAATAGGCTACTAACGACAAAGCTAGACGCATGCTAGAGATAATGGAGGACTTCCAACTGCTAGCTACCAACACTCTATTCCACAATAAGAGAGGGAAGTTGTGGATCTGGAAGTCGCCATATGAGACGCTACACCAGATTGATTACATCCTGGCAAGGAAGAAGTGACGGAAGAGTGTCATTAAATGTGAAGGCTACAGTTCCTTCAGCTCCCTGGGCTCGGACTATGGAGAGTGGTGGCAGCTACCGTTGGGTTCAGCCTGCGGGCACCGCGTAAGGAGATGGCGAAGAAGGTTAACTACCAATAGAGCCAGCTGGCGATGGTCCCTAAGCTGCAGCAGCAGTATGAACTGGAGATCAGGGACAGGTTCCAAATACTGCGGGAGGTCGAGGACATCTCTGTAGGTTACAAGCGCTTCGCCGAGGCCAACCAAGCAGCTACGGAGACCTGTCTGGCACAAGTCCCCAGGTTACGACGGAAGGAGAAATGTTTGGACCCTAGGGTCGTGAAGGCCAGAGAGGAGATGAGGACCTCGTACAAGAGTTACCTGGCAAATCGCAATGTAGAGGAGCGGAGAGAGGCTTACAAGTTGAGAAAGAGGAGCTGTTTCAAGTTAATGCAGAAATACAACAGCAGAAACTGACGCAGAAGATCAAAGGCGTGGAGAAGGCACATTTGAACCACAGGCACGGACAAAGCTGGAGACTCATAAAAGAGGTATCAGGGAGAGAATGATAGGGAGAGAGTGGCGGCGTGGCATTCACACTTTAAGAAGCTACTTGGCAGTCCAGCGGAGGTAGACAATGAGGATGAGTCCACATCCCAGGTCATCCAAGAACTCCCCATACCAGTCGGTCCAATCTCCATGGAAGAATACCTGAAGGCCAAGCACAGCATCAAGAGTGGCTGCGGCTGCGGTGAAGATGGGGTGACACCAGAATTCCTGAAGTTTGTCCAGGTGGATGATACCGCTCTCAGCTTCATACAAAGAGCATATGCTACTGGAGCACTACCAGCACTCTGGAGCACCCTTAATATTGTTCCGAGTCCGGTGACCTCAACAAGACGGACAACTATCGAGGCATCAGCCTAAGTCCTCTTCTCGCAAAGACTAACCACAGGATTCTGCTCAACAGATTAAGACTTGTTTTCGGATGAAGCGCACCACTGTACAGCAAATAATAGGAGAACATTAGAAGGAGTAAAGGAGAGAAGGCTACAAGCATTGCTCACCCCATATATATATATATATATATATATATATATATATATATATATATATATATATATATATATATATATATATATATATATATATATATATATATATATATATATATATATATATATATGTATATATATATATACATATATATATATGTATATATATATATATATATATATATATATATATATATATATATGTATATATATATACATATATATATATACATACACAGACACATATATATATGTGTATGTATATATATATATATATATGTATATATATATATATATATATATATATATATATATATATATATATATATATATATATATATAAGTAGTATAGAGACTGGGGGTACGAGCGCAGCAATCTAATCAGCAACCCAGAAAACACACATATACAGGGTGACTCACATGAGTCACCGAACGGCTCGCACCTCCCCCCTATACTATACCATATGAGCCCAGCCCTTCCAGCCCATATGGTATAGGCCCACACCAGTAGTTAGTCACCATAGAGGTCATCGAGTGATAAATATCTGCGACCGTCGCTGTAAGTTCCATTTTTCACGCGGTTGAGGTCCTGTATAAACTGGGCAACCTTAGCGTCGTTCTTCTCGATAAAGTCGGGATCGGGACGAGCGGTTATCAATCTCATCGTAAAGAGCTTCCAACAGTAGAAAGCCCCCGTCGGCCTCTCTGTGGTCCCACTCGGTCTTTCCAACCAAGGACCGTGATGCTCCTGTTCCAAGCCCAGGCAACTATTAAACCTCCCGTTCGCACTATAGTCGCCGTCTTCAAGCCCCTCAATGGACACCCACCCCCAAGCCACCGTCTCCTTATACTTCTTCTGATCCTTGTGATACACCTGGTTATAGGCCTCAGCTCTCCCCAGGTCCTCAAAGGAGCACAACCTGAAAACGCAGTCGACAAACACCCCGATGGTGGCCACCGGACTGTGGTGCAGACCCAGCAGAACCTGAGGCTTATACATATTCGGAATCACCCTCCCAGGACTCCGAGTGTAGGGGCACTTTATCTCGAGCAGTACAACCTCCTCAGGATGCCCCAGACAGACAGCATCCACTCCAGCCCGCCGGATCGGGAGCACACAAAAGCCATCCGGAGAGTAGGCCGTCGCGCCGCCCTCAATATAGATATTATTTCCGTAGACCTTGGTGTCGTACACCTTCTCCAATACAGCAATTGCAACCTCCTCAAAAGTCGTACCCCAGAGGCAGGGTGCGCTAAAGCGAACACCCTCGTTGCTAGTTTTTTTTCTGTCAGCTTCTTGCTATAGCTGCTGAAGTAGTTTTGCCCTATGATAGAGGAGTAGTCACTTCCTCCAACGCAGCCCTTCTTCGTTGTCTCCCACTGGTCCGTATTTTGTTTGACTCCAGTATGATCGTTGCAGAAAGATTTTATCGCCTGCCTCCATTATATCTAGCAACCCCCACTCTTCAAATGGACTGTCAGGGTCATACCTTAGCAGGTCTAGGTGGCGATTCTGCCGCTTTCAAACATTTTGCTTTAATGTCACTTTTCATTTGACTATTTTTAGTGATCTCGACCGAAACGAGCTTAAACTCATCATCTGAGATATACCCATCTTCAAGCGCCGCCGATACAATGTCAGCAATGGTATTCAATTTGCTCTGAGCGAGAATGCGGATCTGGTCATGCTTTTTCAACTTAATGGTCAGCCGCCGACTGATGAATTTTCCAGCAATTACAAGTAGCCCACAAGCGGCTCCAGTAGCACCCAACACTGTGGCAATAGGAATGGCAACTACTGTAGACATTACACCTACACCACTTGCGCCAAGACACATACCCACAGCAACTAAAGAAGTGTCTACAGCGTCCACTGAGTTTACTGCACACCTATATTTTTTGTACATAGCACCATATTTTTCAATTTCTTTCTCAAGGTATTTCTTCTTACGACTGATCTCATTCAGCCGATAGGAGTGCCCCAGACCACATGGAGGAGGCTCCAGATTTAACGGTGCAGTAGTTGGTTGTTGTTTCATGCTGTCTTTGAATACATAAGTCTATATATCAAGTTCAATTAGGAGTGAAGCTACAGACCAAGTCGCCCCTCTGTTTTGTGTGGTTGTATAAAAGTTAATAACGTTGCCTTGTTCTAGCTGTAAAGGATGGTCTAAAGTTATTACAACAGCTACCACTTGATTCGTTCCATTAATAACAGGAACGACTGCTATAGGACCAGTATCAGCACCAACACCCGAAGACAACCCCATACGAATGATTTTGCCATTACATAACATGGTATATCCACAGCTTGAGTCTTGTGAGTCTCGACCCCTAGCCCCATGGCCAAACGACCACTCATATCCTCTGCGAAGAGAACCACTTGCTTCTGCCCAAATAGTAATGAGATGTTTCGTTTGGGAGTTTATGTGTTCTCTCAGGTCCCTGCGATGCTGTCTGTGTTGTGCATCAACATACTTTTTATTAGCAGCATCTTTAGGCGATATTGGGTCTCCTAACAGAGCGATTTTATTATCTCCCATTTCAAGGTCTCCGTACATATCATCACCTTGTTTACTAACGCGTGAATTGGCAGCGGTAGTTACCAGATCTATTGTGTTTTGGTATGACATTGCTTGTCCTCCAGAGGATGGAAAGCCTATCGTAAGAAGTCCCGTGATCATGTTGCCATCCATATTAAGATCCCCTTCCATTGTGTACCCTACGGCACTTATTTTTTGTGAGTCACCAATAGATACATAGGTCTTTGTGGCATATTCCGAGAGGTCAGCACCATGAACAGTGCTTGCCGGTTTTTGCCTAGGTCCATAAATACTCGTTTTTATTGACATCTTGTAAACTCAAGAACAACGCTAACAGGTAAGTCGTGGTTATCCAATAGCCTTCCTTTATTATCGCATAACTGAACCTTTAACTCATGCACTGTTCCGCTAGTGGCACGCTTACAGACAGGATTAGCGATGTTCGTGGTTATAATATCACCGAAAGAGCCACCCTCTAAGCCAACAACTTCAAGAAGCGTAGTGGGCGCACCATCTAGCATGTTGTGCGTGGTGCTGACTTGATTGAGGTGAACATAAATTGTGTTAAAGATGCTAAAGTTGATGGGCCGGTCACCTATGTAAGTACCCGAAGGAATTAATTGCCTACCCTGACCGTCATCAAGACCCAACATTTTTAACACACCGTCTGATATGCGCACAGCCCCATTATCAGGAATTGTGAGGGTTATAACCCCATTTGCAGCATTAACCTCGAAACCAAGACCTATTGATGTAATCTGCTGCTGAAGAAGGCTGAAACTCCAGAAACCAGGTTTTAATTGGACAGATCCTCCATCTTCTGAAGTTCTTGACTGCCATCGAATGGTCTCGTTTGATTCGAGATTGTACTAGCCCACAGTATACGTGATTGACCTTAGGCCAACACATAAACCGCCCGCAGTGTTGTCAATAGGATTTTGCAGGGACACAGCGTCGCCGCTTTGAACATTTGACAGAGTGTGATACATAGCACTATGAATAAACAAGCCTTTAGTTTCAATAGAAAAGCTACATATAAAGCGGGCGGGGTGTATCCAGCCTCATATGGTGTGGGAGATAAACTAACCCGACAAACAATTCAAGTTGTTCATAATGGTGGTACATTCACAGCAAAGTTTCCTGATCTATTCAGTAACTATAAGGTGCCACCGGTAACAGCGGACAAAGTAGTAAAAGACTGGTTGACAAATCCAATGCAGTTTTGGCAGAACCAGGTAAACTTTGCAGTGTGGTGTGCCACATCCGGCTGCGGTGTGTCATCCCACGACCACCTCAACAATCTGATTACCATTGCAACTGAGGAGCAGCAGATAGGCAGCAATGCTGATGTCAACTCGGTTCCGGTGGTTCCGGATAGAGGAAGCTTTGACCCTCCGCCAGAAACAGATACAGATATGGAACTCCCCTCTCCAGGGCCGGCCCCTATGGACGAGACCGGTCTGCTTGGGGCGCACGAGGATGAGAAAACCGCTCTTATTATAGGCGGAATCCCTATAGGCTTATCTGTGCTTTGGTTTGCTACGTAGTAAGTCACGGAGTATCAGGAGGATAACTCCCCCCACCGCCACAGCTGCGGCCCATACATGTTCTGCCATCCAACCAGCCACCTTTGCAGCTGACGTAAGCAGCCATGATACGATGGAGCCAATGATTCCTGGAAGGGCAGCTGCTGCCTTACCGGCTAGGTTATTCAGGACGTTTGCCAAGGAGTTCAGCTGTTTTTTAATCCATTCCTTTAAACCAGGCTTATCAGCTGGTGTCAGCGTTGGTGCCGGGGTTGGACTAGTGCTCCCTCTGCCCGTCAAAGCAACTACCAGGGTCGAGATTGCCAATCCGATCGCAGTTAGTATGGAGGCTATTGTTATACCCTGCTCTCGGAACAGAGTGCGTACACGCTCAGCTAGCGTTGTGTCCTCGTTAAGAAGTCTGTTGATCGTTTCCCTGATGCGGTTAATTTGGGTTCGCAGACGTTCACAGTTTACAGAGGCAGCCTCAACACGGACACGCCGCAGGTCCTGCAGCTCTGCAAGCTCATTTGCTTGGAATCTCCATGCTCGACTATCACCCCTCCCTTCCTCCTCCAGGCTTGCCATTTTAGCTTTCCGATGTTTTATATCCCTTTCTGTCTCAGTTATCTTAGCTAGGTTGTTGACCAGCTCACCCCTCTGGGTCTGCATAGCCTTATCAAGCCCCATAAGCTCTCTGAGTGGTAGTGCAGCTTCCGCTTTAGCAGCAGCTTGGTCAACGCCTTGTAGGGCTTTTGCTGCCATTGCGGATAGTTCAGGGGTCACTCCAAGAGCCCGAGCAAGCTGTGTACCACCGTAATCTAGGATACTCCTAGGAGAAAGGAATTTGTTGGGATTGTTCTTCCATGTCAGAAGCTTCCATTCTCGGCCCCACTTAACCCAAAGGTCACCTTGTTGAGACGATCTAAACTCCAGAGTGGCCTGCAGCCCATGCTTAGACACTGCCTTCTCCCACCTCGTAACTAAGACTTCAGTTTCTTCTATGGAACCCACCTGATCTTCTGTTAACCCCGCAGGCATTTCAGTAATAGCCCAAGGTGGAATAATCGTACTCGACGTATCTAAAGTTTCGTCAATCAGGTTAGTCTCCTCATCATCAAAGTTAGTCAAATTTTTCTCCCATCCCATAGCCCCCTCCTCATCTGCATCGTCAAATCCTTGGTTATCAAACTCCATGTCTGTGTGTTAAAGATATAAGTGTAATTAAGCATTCAACATGACGAGTACTTACGGACGCAAACTAAACCCACACCGCCAGATACGCGAACCGCTCGGGGTAAAGGGCGTGCGACAGTCTGTAGTCGTTACAAACAATCCAAGCACTATTGACCAGAACCACCAACTGCTGGTTCGCTTCCCCAATCTAGGCGCAGACGACGTCATTGTCCCAGGGACAGCACGGCTGGCTTTTACAATCACGCTGACCTCGACTGATGTTAACCGCAGCGATGTGCAAAACCTGGGCCGCGCCGTGGTTAAGAAAATGACAACCAAGATTTCTGGCAATGAGGTCATGTCTATTGATGACAGCGATGTGTACCACTGTTATCACGACTTGTGGCGGACTGCACAAGAGATACAGGGCCTCCTGTATCAGGGCATTGACACATCAGATGACAGAAACGCAACTAAGATACGAGTGGGGACAGGAGACAAGGTTGAGACTGAGGAAGAGGACAAGGCGGTAGCCGATGTTTATAGTAACAGGTTCTACGTTCCGCTTGATTTTGAACTCCTCCAGAGCCACATGGCATTCTACCAGAGTGCGCTTAGTGACAGACTGGAATACGAGCTCACATTCAACGACTACAACCGCGTGATTCACGCAACAGGCGACACCGCTGCAAGCTACAAAATTGATGGCATATCGCTGGGGTATGACATGGTTACCCAAACAGAGTTGGCCCGCATGATACGCACCCAGTACACAGGTCGACTCTCGATTCTGTATGACCGTGTGCTTCGTCACAGGAAGCACAATAAAAGAGATACACTGTGGAACATCAACCTGAACGTGCCGGCTCGCAGCATGAAGGGCATCCTACTGCTCTTTGAAGACCCGACCAACGCCTCATTCGCTAGGAAAACAGAGTCGTTCTACAACCCAAAGATTACAAAAGTTGAGGTGACCATTGAGGGCATCCCCAACCAACTCTATGCCCAAGGCATGCGTGGCTACCAGCAGTGGGATGAGGTGAAGAAGGCCATTGCAGCAACGAGTAAACGAGACCCCAGTGTAGCAATAGCTGCAAAAGACTTGGCATTGTCAGACGTGTCCCTAGGAGAGTACCTTACCAGTAAGTATGCTCTGTGGCTCGACTTAAGGACGAGTGATGACGACCAGCTGCACGGTAGTGGCAGAGCTGTGGAGAATGCGTCTGAGGGCATCACCATACAGATCACAAAAAAGGCAGAGGCGGCGGGCGCATTGAACGTTTATATGTATATTGTAATGGATGCACAGCTTAACATTAAAGATGGCAGGTTCGTCAGCGCAGTCTACTAAGTTTACATTTCCAGATGGTCCCTGTTCGGCAATTGTTTGTGGGCAGACAGGATGTGGGAAAACGCATTCATCCTCGACCTACTTGAAGGGCCCTTCTTCAGTGCCTTCGAGCATATTGTAATCCTCTGCCCTACCATACGTTTCAACGAGGCCTTTCAGACGCGGTCATGGGTGTGGGATGATTCAGAGGTGTACGTGGTTGATCCAGGAGAGCGGCTCCATGACCACCTGAGGGCTTTCTACCATTGTTTTAAGGGCGAGCCAACCCTGTACATTATTGATGACTGTTCAGCAACAAAGGCCCTAACCAAGAAGAAAGACGTTATCCGAACTGGCCTTTAGCGGCCGCCATGCGCAGCAAAGTGTCTGGGTCCTCAGCCAAAAGTACAACTCTGTGCTGAAGGACTTACGTGAGCAGACTCGCTGGATGGTGCTCTTTCACACCAAGGACCGTGACTCGTTTGAAGACGCCTTACGTGAAAATGATGTAATTCCAACAAAGGAGGAACGTGCCACGGTACGCCGACTACTAGCAAAGACCAAGCACGCAAAACTGCTGCTGAAGACTGATCAGCCTACTGCATATGCCGTCGATTGAAGTGATATTGGCCTTGATAGCAGCCGCTGCCTCAGTAATCAATTTAGGGTTTCTTCATCTGGGTAGCGGTGCAGTATTTTGAAGCTCGAAGGTGTATACGTATATTTATGGATCCTGATACCATTATTGATAAACTCCTTGAACAGGACTCGCCTAGCTTAGTGGAGACAAAGTCTGGGGGAGCGGAACCTAGTTGCACCCCTGGTGTAGATATGTCTTCTAAGAGAGATAGGCTTGCTGCCGTCATAGCCGGCGGTCAGGCCCGTCAGTACCTTGGTTTGGAGCGCATTACAATTGACCAGGTTGAATCAATGTCTGATGAAGAGATCATAAAGCTGTATGTGAGATACGAGGCTCGGCTAGGCGCTAGCATGACGCGCACTCTAGGTCAATCATTGCTACAGCTATACTCAGGTATTGCTTGTATGTTTCTACCAATCCCACCAGAACACCAAGGCTAATTACAGACCTCGAGACGGACCCGTTTGTTGGACACACGCTAAGCACTGCCACTTGTCAGCTATATCATCGCTATGGTATGTTTTTAGCTCCCTTAACTGCGGCTTTAACAACAGTTAAGCACTGTCAATTTGGAAAAATAAGCACCGAAACAACAGGGGCCGGTGGAGAGGAAGACACCACTTCCTTGCTATAGTATGTGTTTAACTCCGCTATAGCATGTGCTTAACTCCGCTATAGCATGTGCTTAGCTACGTTATAACAGGTTCTTACTAATAGCTGTCAATTGGACAAATAAATTTAGTAAGTAAACATGGAAGAAACAAACACGAATCAAGAGGAGACAACACAGGTGGAGATAACGTCAGTGACAAAAAACGCTAAAAGGTTGCGGCAGGACGAAAGGGTGCTGCAGCTCGAAAAGCCAATCAAAAAAAACTTCTGAGAGAGCTCCGAGAGGCTAAGGCAGCGCTTACAGATGGTAGAGACGAAGCTGTCGAGCCAATATCAACGAGCAAACCTCCGGAAAGGTGGGCATGGCCAACATGGGCTGCATCTTTGGTTGTCGGCAGTGTTGGTGTGTTTGGACTAGCATTGTATTGCTACAGGCACCAGATGGTAGCCTCACACCCTAAACAGGTTGTGGTACAAAAGCCTCCAGACGCTCATTTAAAGGATCCGTTTTATATGGAATAAGATGACAACACCAATTACTGATGGAAAAATGCTCATCAACGCTCTGTACCACGGTGTAGTTGTTTCCGGTATTTCAATAGGTTATGCCAAGCTTGCTAAGATGGCTCTGGGTGGTGGGGTGCCACGTCTTGATTTCACCCCACGGGACCTGGCTATGGTTGTTGCCGATGTATCACTAGCTATGGCCACAAAGGATATGCTAATTAAACAAGGAATCTTACCAGTTGATATACTGAAGTAATGGCCACACTCGCCCTACTTGTTGGGGGTGCTCTTGTTAACGCCCTTGCATTCTCTGGGAGCAACTTTTTATTCTCTAAATTACGAGACAGCCAAGTGCACGCGGAACGTAAACGTCATGATATGGCAATCGAGCAGCTTCAATCTGCTCAGGCAGCATGGGCCAAGAAGAGAACTGAGCGTTTAGACTTCATCAATGAGCAACTGCGCCGCCAGGGACATGCCGATCATACTTTTAGGGATGCGGACGAGGCTATGCGTGAGTACTCCCTGATTACGAATAAAACCGTCGACCCGTTGGGCTCTGAGCCGCAGCTTTCAGACTTCTACGAGCCCTCAGATGAACAGAGGGGGCGTGAGGTGGCGTTCATTATACTGGGTATGGCTGCGACTGGGCTGGTTGCATACAGGCTTGCTAAGTAGGTTATTTGGAGCCTCGAGCGTTTACTGTATATGGATCGTCGCATGCAAAAGATCTACTATAGTCCTAAGGGCTACTGGAAAGGCATAACAGCTATCAAGAAGCTTGCAACAGAAGCGAGGGTTTCTGAGGAAGTTGCAAGGGGGTGGCTAACAAAGCAATCTATATGGCAAATCTACCTGCCAGTGCCAAAACACATTCCCAGACCAAAGTTTGATGTCCCTGTCCCTAATGAGATGCACCAAGCCGATCTCTTATTTCTTCCTCATGATGTTGTGAAGCGTCGCACTTACAAGTATGCCCTAACATTGGTTGATGTGGCCTCGCGCTACAAAGCGGCTGAGCCATTGACTACAAAAGAGGCGAAGGAGGTCGCAGGTGCACTCGAGAGGATATACAAGCGCGGACCGCTGGGGTGGCCTAAACTACTTCAGGTGGACCCCGGACGGGAGTTTATGGGTGCAGCGAATCAGCTGTTAGTAAAACATGGAGTATCAGTCAGACGTGGCCGTGTGAATATCCATCGAGATCAGGGTATAGTGGAACGCTTTAACCGAACCCTGGCTTAGCGACTCTTTGGTCACCAGTATGCCGTAGAGTTAAGGGATACTGGAAAACGATCGACTGAGTGGGTTTCTCGACTGCAGGCTGTAGTCTCTGCGATAAATAATGAGGTGACCCGCTTGACTGGAAAAAACCTAAAGATGCTATAAAGGCACAAAGCTCTTTTCAGTCGTACCAGGGCATCCTCAAAGAGCAAAAGCTTCCCTCTAGTGTTGGCGTTTGCTACCTCTACCAGCCTGGTGAGGTGGAGCAAGACCAGCGTCGGCGGGCCACTGACCCTGTGTGGTCACTCAATGTTTACCGGATTGGAAGCTCTGTCACTAAATCTGGTGAACCTGTACTATACTATTTGTTGGATGGACCTCTCCGTGGCTTTGTAAAGGAGGAGTTGCTTGTGGTGCCGTCCGATACCCAGTTGCCGCCAGACGGTATTATCAATTAGACTAATAGATATCTATATATATAACAATGGTAGGATTTGACAATAAGTGCCCATGGATATTACTCGGGAAGAAAGACCCCTGTAACAGGCCCTGTACGCAAGAGCAAGAGTTTTGTAATTTTCACAGATATAAGATAAAACATGGTGTCATTAATCGTCTTGGTACGGGTTGTCAGAAGGCTATAAAAAAATAATAAGGTAGGATTGTGTATGGATTGTGGGTTCGTCAAAAGAAAAAAATTGCTTCACAACGGCCTATAGCTGGGGACACTGACTCGCCAGTCGACGCCACTGAACGGGGATTCCCCACTGTATAAAAATAGAAATCTTGTGGCGCTGTCAACAACATGGTTTGGCGGTCAGGCCTATGTGCGACGAAGCGTGGCACCTTGTCAGAGACGGGTGTTTACTGCATAGGTCAAAGTCTGCTCGCTGTATTGTCATTGCCTTTTGTGTATCAACAAATTCTCTTTTAGACTAATAGAACGGTATAGTTAACATGACTCATAATCAGCGGGCACGTGAAGCCCAAAACGATTATGTTTCAATTCACGGTTTTAAGCCTCCTTATCCACGCTCTAAGGTTGCACTCAAAGCACTCCAAGTGCGTAATGAATATGACCGTACATACAAGGAGATGTTGGCTAGATTAAAGGCTGGGGTGGCGCGCACCCCTGTCCCCACTGATGCCCCACGCAGACCAGTCCCTGCCCCACGCAGACCTGTCCCTGCCCCACGCATCCCCGCAACCCAGTCCCCAGTCCCCACAGCGCGTCTTGCCTTCAAGAAGACTAAGTGGGCTGTTAAAAACTATTTGCGTGGATGGGTGATGAACGTTCCTGAGTCTCACCCCCTTAGCTCGGACCTTATGATGTTCTTTAAGGGCATGCGTCGGAAGATGCATATGAGCTAGAAGAGCTAGGTGGAATAAAGTGTCAGTTTGCCCTTAAGGTAAGACTCTCCAAGCACGCCGATGATGACAGCACTGAGTATTTTGAGCCTGTGTTGCGTAATAAGCAGCAGGTGGTTCTCTCCTCAGAAGACATGGATGTTGCGTTGGACCAGAGTGTTGTTAATATCCAAGAGCGGTTGGAGAAGTGGGCCAACCAAGGTTCTGGCTGGGAGTTTGAGGCGGTCACAACTCTGTGGATTGATATTGCCAACTACCAACCGTTGAAGGGTGGCTCCTACCTGCGACTTCCGGCTGCGCTGGCGGCTAAGCAGGCCATCATAAATGTAAAGAACTGGGACGACTTCTGCATTCTATGGGCTATTGTAGCCGCTCTGCACCCGGTAGCCAAGGACCCACAGCGACCATCAAAATATAACATTCAGTGGCTTTTGGATCTGCTGGAGGGTGCAGGTGTAGAATATCCTACACCGGTGTCGCATGTTGAGAAGATAGAAAAGCATGCTAACCTAGCCTTGAACGTTTTTGGCTGGGATGGGAAGACACTGCCATATAACAGGCTTGTACAGAGGGCCAGCCCATAACGTGTGTAACCTGAAACTTCGGCTGAGTCCCAAGACAACACCCATCCCTGTGGTGTTCCATAACCTGCGGGGCTACGACTCCCATCTCTTGATGCAGGGTATAAGCAAAGTGGAGGGGAACATCAACTGTATCCCCAACAACATGGAGAAATATATCTCCCTGTCGCTTGGATAGTTGCGCTTCATTGACAGTGCACAGTTTCTCCTGGCCTCGCTTGATAAGCTGGTGTCTGCTAACAACCCAGATGCCTTTGCTGTGACGGCGGAATATTAGCCAGACCAGATGAAGCGGCGGTTGCTGTTGCGTAAGGGAGTCTT
>CM067345.1:20574450-20614450 GCA_034190875.2 Urechis unicinctus | reverse complement strand
GCACTGTTGCGTAATGAAGCTGTGAAAACCACACGCCTAGGACGAATGTCAAACACATTACCATTGAATCAACGGATCGGCAGCCACCACATTAAGAGATGGCACTTGGTAAACTAGTCAGCATTGCACACATATAGTTCAGACGATCAATATGTGAGCCCAAAGTCTACGCTGCTGACCACTACGCCATGGTAACCATATTCGCTCAGCAGCCATGTTTCTGACCAATTTTCCATTAAACATCCATCAACAAGACTGACGTATAGCGAAGAGAAGGATTTGGTTATTGAGTTTCTGATATATTGCCCTATATATCAATACCGTTTTGTGTGATAACTTTTTCTATTTTCTGGCTGGCAGCTGTCATTGCTTTCCTCACAAGAGTTTATAGACCGAATGATCATTGGCATGGATGCTACACTATGAATCTTTAGTACTGTGATATATGAGGGTAAACCCATCACACATTATGATTTTTCAGTCTGAGAAGCAATGTGATTTATTGGTTCGTTTAATATAAGCTGTGAACAGATGAAACATTTATCAAGTAAAGGTACATTGCTTGTCAGATTGACTGATACGAGAATTACAAAGGAAAAAGTAAATATGGTAAAATGGAAAAATCCCATGACAATTAAGCCTGGAACATGAGGTACATGGATCCTGACAACAGACCCGAACAAATGCGTTATGTGACAGGAAGACTCAACGGGAGATGCTGAAACTTCCGTCTACTTTTGCTCGTGGCACCGATAGGTCAGGATATAAGGTCACTGAAAATCTCGTACCATTTGATAAAATAATTTGCCTGCCAAGAACATTGATATTGTCACGACTTGATGATAGTAATTGGATGAGGGCGGCATACCAGCTCCACAAAGCTAACATGCACGACTCCCGCATACTGCAATTTAATACATCTCAACTTCAGATCGCTGAAAATGAACCAGGAAGAGGACTCCGAAAACCATCAGCTCTCCCGTTAGACCATTGAACACAAATAACATTTAACAGAGATATGCTTTGTATGTGGCATATCTGCAACAGATGATTTTTTGTCACATTCAAATTGACATTCGTGTGACGCAATGTGAGCTCAAAATAATGGACACACGGACAAATAAGGGGTAAACATATGGTTTGTTTTTTCATACTTAATTGCTGCAACCTAAAAACTAGACGAATTTTACAGTGTCGGGACCATCGAACTTATGCCCTAAGCCAAGAACCATCAGCCGAGTTCATAATTATCTATAAATATATACCATGATCGGGAAAGAATATTGTATCCAAGTTGTATCGCAAGGGTAGGTCTGTGATATGCAGTCACACCTGTTATGGCAGAAAATCAATCAGAAGCCATTAGAATTCACCAAGAGGGACTGACCTTCTCATCGCACCGTCGTACATAGCGTGCATCCAATAAAATATGCATGACATTAAGAACTTGAAGGGTAATAGGAATCACCAACAGAAACAAGCTAAAGCTACAAGATACATAAACCCTTTTTCAGAACTGAAAGTTATCTGCAATATCGAGAGAAGGGTCCAAATACCATGAAATGATCACATCGTGGCGTTCTAGCAGGTAGAAAAAGAGTAAACAAAATAAGCAGGTAGCTTGCACAACCTGCCTTGTCTACTTAAATTTCTCTGATATGTCTAAGCATAATGCGCAGCCTTAAAACCTTGCCAAAAACTGCGAAGAGCTATCAATTTAAGTTATTATTGCACGCGTGACTTTAATAAACTATGTATGAGCGCATACGTTACCACTTGATTTGCACATTCTGTTCAATAAACAGATAGCTCGACCAAAAAGCGTCTCACAAAATGCTGCCTCGACACACCAATGATAGACGGTTTAAATTGCAAACCGAGCGAATAATCTATTGTGCGTAACTCATGCAACTGTAGCAACATCATATACTGCTTGAAGAATAAGCCCTGTCAAAAGCCACAGGTCGGGCATGTAAAAGCCGACGAATTGAAAATCTGCCTGGCCACAAGGGTTACAAAAACATACGAGAACACGCATTATCTTAAAATCTCGATCCTAACATGGCCAAGCATCCATCGAGATTCAACCATGGGTCACTTAGGGCCGCATATATTATCTCAGGATTCAGACACCATTTGTCATAAAAAATCCGGACTTGTAGTCTGGGAGCCAACTGCCATTTTTCCCCTTAACCTTGCATTGTTGTATTAAGTTTTTTTACTGTTGATTTTGGTAGCCAAGGGTCTCTATTTTCAGAAACTGCTTGATGACATGTTGTCACCTTTGAGCAATTTGAGAAATTCAAGATGGCGTCCAAGATGGCCGCCATTACATATAAATGACCATAACTCCCTACCTGTTCATCATAGGAAGGTGATTTTTGTCTCTATACCTAGGTTTTAGGGGTCAAGCTATCCATTAGAACTAAGTATTATGTTAATATGATATTGTAATAGACGGGCACTAATAATTCACTATTGTCTTTTCAGGTGCTGCCCGTATGACGATCACTAATAGTAAAACATGAATGAAGAACAGTGCTTTTTCGTGTCCAAATTTGGATGTGAGAATAAGACTGAACCGTTGAAAGACACTGGTCCTGTCAGGATTCAAAACTTTATCAAGCATAGCAAAATCTACGGGGACAGGTATCATAAACTTCTTGAAGAAAAAGTTAGTGAAAATCCTGAATGCACAGTTAAATGTCACAGAAACTGTGCTTCAACATACACTTCAAGCCTCCAGGTTGAAAGGCGCAAAAGGAAGAATCCAGAAAGTTACTCGTCTTACATTCCACCTAAGACCAGGAGACGGTCATCACTACCAGGGTTTATCTTCAAAGTACATTGTTTGTTTTGTGGTGAAACTTGTGTGGCTGAAAAAGATCCGAAAAACCCAAAACGTTGGCGACCAGCATATTCATGTCGGGAAATCGGCAGCACAAGTGGCAAGAAGTCACTCAAGCAAACTAAACTTGAACCCTGCGAACGGCGTCAAGATGAGTTATCAGAAGTTGTGCGGCAAAGGGTAGATAGCACTGTAAGTGACCTTCACGCAGCTGATGCAAGGTATCATGTGGATTGCCGAAATAGCTTCTTGACAGAAAAAAAAATGTGGCTTCAGCTGCAACAAAGTCTGATAGCCAAGTTAACATTGATCGTGCCTTTGAATCACTTGTTGTAATGATCAAAGACTCGTCCGGCTTCCTGAATTCAGTTGAGTTGCATGAAGCATACAAAGAATTCGGGGGTGATAGGCTGACACGTCGTTTAATTGTCCCAAACCTATGCGAACGCCTCGGAGATGAGTTGGTGGTTTTAAAGTCTCCAGGGTTAGTAGACATTGTTAGCTTGCGATCTATAGCTGCAAAATGTATGCGATTGGTTCAAGACGAGGACGATGACATTGATGTAACAATCAACAAACTGTGCAAAGTCATCAGGCATGAGGTGAAACAAGTAACATTAGATAAAGATTGTTATGATACTAGTGTTAACCGACAAAAATGTAGAGAGACAGTGAGTGACACTTTGATCCAACTGTTAACCTAGATAGGGCACTACCTGCACTTCTCATTGGTTCAATGGTAACTGGGGTAATGACAAACCATCCCACTAGTTTGCAAATTACTCTTGGCATCAAGATGAGTAGATCCAAAAAACTTATCAACGTGTTACAAAAGTATGGTGTTACATGTACCTACGATAAAGTACGGCGTTTTAAACATTCAGCTGCCAAAGCCACAACCATGGAACGTTCACTACCAGGCCTATCAACTTCAAGTTCAAGCTTGGTTCAAGTTATTGTTGACAATTTTGATACTGACATATCGTCTCCAAACGGAAATTCATCCACCCATTCCCTTGCCATGCTGCTCACACAACCAGATAGTAACAGTAGTGAAACAGTCCAAGAAGACACCATTAGACGTGTGAAAAAGGAAGGAAGACATGGTTGAGCCACTCGAGTATGACGTCGAGATAAAGAGATATAATGGTCCCAAGAAGCCTCCGATGCCACAGAACACCCCCCACCCCAAACGATCAGTTCAGCCCTTGCGTATGCTGACACAACAAGTAATTTCAAAGGGAAGAGCCAGTGAGATGGACTTTGCGTTCCTTCAAGACATGAACAGCACACTAGATTGTCCTGAGTACAATGGGTACAATACTGGGGATGCACGTCGACAGGTCATTCAGCACAACCAAAGACGAAGGCTGTTTACCTTCCCTTAATAGATATGATCCCCACACACCCAGATACCATGATGACATCAATGGCCTGTGCACAGGACTACACACGCAATATCGGGCAACAGTTCGTAGTTTTTACTTGTGATCTGCAGCTGTACAGGGTCGGGTCGCTCTAGAAGTTCAGTGGACTTATCCAGACAGGTTCTCAAATGTTATTCTACGGTTGGGAGGGATGCACTCTCTAATGAGCTTCATTGGATCTATCGGAACACTGATGGCTGATACCGGTCTGTCAGATATAATGTCCTCTGTGTTTGGCGGTGTGTTGAAAATGCTCACTGGAAAAAAGTTTCCCCAGAACGTCAGAGCATTACGAATGGTAGCTGAAGAGGCACTTCGCGGAATCATTCAGGATAAACCACTATATTGCAGTGGTGACCTCATGCAAATTCTCGAAACCGAAGCCAGCAAGAGTCAAACTACCAAACTTTGGGTCGATGTCTTGATTAAACCTGTCCTGCTCACCATGATGTTCGTACGGGCTGATGAGCGCGAAGGTGACTGGCAACTTCATCTGGTAACCTACAAGCAAATGCTACCATACTTCTTGCGGGGCATGTGAAACTATGTGAGATATGGGTTGTGCTACCTTCGTGAGATGGAACGGCTACCACAAGAGGTGTTGTCACACTTTATGAAGGGTGAGCATGTTATGCACCATTCTGCTGGCTTATGGAATGGCATCTGTAGCGATATGGAATGGCATCTGTAGCGATATGCGGTATGGGCATGCTCCTGGGGGGATAGTTGGCATCACGCTTAAGCCAGAAACGCTGAAGGCATGGGCCCTTAGTTTGCATGCATGCAGCAGGTTGGAATCTGATCTGGATGACATGACGGATGAGGAGGACACTCAAAGTAAGGTGGTGACAACACACAAAGAAGAGGCAAAAGCCAGGATTGTTGAAGACAAGAAAGACCGAGATGGAATCAGACAAAAACTCGACACTTGCATTAATCCTTTAGATTCTGCGGCACACCCCAGTGGTATAGTCAATGTAGTTAGCGGCCAGATTGGTTCAACTGAAGTCAATGTCCACAATGCTGTCACAATCGGGACTGAACAAATGACAGTTTTCGAAAGTCGGTTACCGCAGGGACTTTATGAAACCATCACGAAAAAGGTTGTTACTATGCATCATGCAAGGATGCATGTGAAGGTCGGAGCTGTGAAAGTATTTGATACCAATTTGATTTACGCAAGGGTGATTGGCCTACAGGTTAGTGGGCGGGACATTGACATTAAGGATGTGCTTGGTCATGAACTTGCGCCAGTTCCAACGTCCATGTTTGATGATACTGGAGATATGAGGATTACGAAATCTAAATCTACCTTGAAGAAAATTCTCCAAGTTGAGGTGTCTGATAGAGTTGCTGGTGTGCAAATGTTAGTGTACTCGATGGCTCAGCAATACTTTGGGTAGTTCCTTGGCCTGCTGATGGGTCTGTGGAAGACTATATAGCGAACTTCAAACATGCCATAGGGAAAAGGTTACGGGTCGAGGACGTGTATCTGATATTTGACAGATATTATGATTACAGCACGAAGAGTGTTACCAGAGGATCTAGGGCAACTGGTGTCAGTAGGGCTCATCATTTGCAAGTCAACAGTAAACTTCCAGCGCAGAAGATTCTACTAACCTCTTCCAAAAACAAGAAGCAACTGATGCAACTGATAGTTGATGATTTTGTCCAGGATAAGAAGTTTCATGAGGACAACACACAACATCACAAGTTAGTGGTAACAGGAGCAGATCCGGTGCCAATCGAAATCAGTGAAGGTGGAGTTGTCATCTCACGGGCAGATCTGTCAACTTCACACGAAGAAGCAGATAACGACATTGTCCAACAGGTCTTGAGTTGTGCCGCGGAAAATGCAGAAAGCAAAATCACTGTTGTTGCCGATGACACTGACGTCTTTGTACTGTTGCTGCATTATCATCACATGGCAAATCTCAAGAATGTTGTATTGATGGCCTACCTTGTTTTCCGCGCGCTATGGATTGTAGCAGACTGGCAGAGACAAGGTTAAGGTATGCTGTCACAACAGGCAAAGGGGTCATTGTGTAACGCTGACCAACATCAGTATATGAACTATCAGGCTTTGGTATGGCGGTCACTACAGAGGACTGATGTAAAGTCTCCCAAAACTAATCCCCCCAAAAATTCTCCCACCTTCATGAAGTCTAACTAGCTTGGACTATGGTACTCTAACGAGTCTAAGTATATTATGCCACAGTTTTAGTTGCAACAATCGCCTGCTATAATCCGGCGGCCTGATTATAGCTTGGCAGCACATCTGTACAACTGTAGAATATTACTATTAGGTTAATTATGAATTGTATATATGCTTTTGGTAGTCTGTGAGAATTGCAGATTTACAATTAAAGAAGCAGTTAGATATCACCTGGTGGGATTAGCTTTTCATATTTTTCGTTTTCACCTTTGAATAACGTATACCGCAAGGTTGTAACTGGCAAGCCATCTTGGTTGTAGACTGAACTTTGATCTGAAATAGTATATGCCAGTTTTAGTGTTACGGCGGCCATCTCTAGCTATGGAACTTATGGAACAGGTAACAGGTGCTTAGTTCTAATTGGAAGCGGTCCCTAAACCTTTAGAGACAAAACTAACCTTCCTATGATGGCGGCCTTTATCTTGGACGCGGCCATCTCTTGAATTTCTTTCCTCTCAAATTGCTCAAAGGGACATGTCACCACGTTTTTCTGAAATGAGAACCCTTGGCACCAAAATCAACAGTAAAAAAAAAACTTATCAACAATGCAGGGTCAACCATCTCGGCCCCCGGACTAGTACCATGAACACAAATCGCCTTGAAGCAATTTAACAATTACCCACTGCCATTCGGGAGATTGAGAAGACATGCTGGTTGCCCATACCCAAATTCTAAAGCCATACCGAGAGCAACCACACACGCAAACACCATCCATGAATAAAGTTGTCATGAACTAATGATCAGTACAGCAGTGTAGGGCACCCGACTACCGGCCCCCATTCTCGGGCGAACTATAATCATAACTACGAATAAGTATCCGGTGATCATGGCATCTTGGTGAGTATCGTCCCTTTTGAATAGTGTGATTGTACATATATATTCGTTGCTTAATGAATAGTCCTGTTATGTTTCATCGGTCATTTGTCATAGGGATCCTAAATACCTAGCACCTGCTATATTTAGGCAATTCGCATTTTTGACCATGGCATGTCTATTGTCAGCACGGTCGTATTTGTATACTGAGAGGCAAAAAATTTGTACCATTCACCGCGAGCCAAATGTATCCACAGACTTCCGGTGACATGACCATTCGGGGATATGAAGGTGTTTGATGGCATCAATTTTGCGATATCCAAAACAGTATTAATATTCTTATGGTATGACTGCGGTAACTGTCATCGTCGGGGATTATCTCAAGTTAGTGTTATCACCTGTATAGAGGCAGAACTGATAGATATAAAGTAGTTGTATAACGGTGATAATTCTAGACGTTAGTTATCGTATAGTTATATGGGTTGTTTGTTTTGTGGTGAAACTTGTGTGGCTGAAAAAGATCCGAAAAACCCAAAACGTTGGCGACCAGCATATTCATGTCGGGAAATCGGCAGCACAAGTGGCAAGAAGTCACTCAAGCAAACTAAACTTGAACCCTGCGAACGGCGTCAAGATGAGTTATCAGAAGTTGTGCGGCAAAGGGTAGATAGCACTGTAAGTGACCTTCACGCAGCTGATGCAAGGTATCATGTGGATTGCCGAAATAGCTTCTTGACAGAAAAAAATGTGGCTTCAGCTGCAACAAAGTCTGATAGCCAAGTTAACATTGATCGTGCCTTTGAATCACTTGTTTGTAATGATCAAAGACTCGTCCGGCTTCCTGAATTCAGTTGAGTTGCATGAAGCATACAAAGAATTCGGGGGTGATAGGCTGACACGTCGTTTAATTGTCCCAAACCTATGCGAACGCCTCGGAGATGAGTTGGTGGTTTTAAAGTCTCCAGGGTTAGTAGACATTGTTAGCTTGCGATCTATAGCTGCAAAATGTATGCGATTGGTTCAAGACGAGGACGATGACATTGATGTAACAATCAACAAACTGTGCAAAGTCATCAGGCATGAGGTGAAACAAGTAACATTAGATAAAGATTGTTATGATACTAGTGTTAACCGACAAAAATGTAGAGAGACAGTGAGTGACACTTTGATCCAACTGTTAACCTAGATAGGGCACTACCTGCACTTCTCATTGGTTCAATGGTAACTGGGGTAATGACAAACCATCCCACTAGTTTGCAAATTACTCTTGGCATCAAGATGAGTAGATCCAAAAAACTTATCAACGTGTTACAAAAGTATGGTGTTACATGTACCTACGATAAAGTACGGCGTTTTAAACATTCAGCTGCCAAAGCCACAACCATGGAACGTTCACTACCAGGCCTATCAACTTCAAGTTCAAGCTTGGTTCAAGTTATTGTTGACAATTTTGATACTGACATATCGTCTCCAAACGGAAATTCATCCACCCATTCCCTTGCCATGCTGCTCACACAACCAGATAGTAACAGTAGTGAAACAGTCCAAGAAGACACCATTAGACGTGTGAAAAAGGAAGACATGGTTGAGCCACTCGAGTATGACGTCGAGATAAAGAGATATAATGGTCCCAAGAAGCCTCCGATGCCACAGAACACCCCCAAACGATCAGTTCAGCCCTTGCGTATGCTGACACAACAAGTAATTTCAAAGGGAAGAGCCAGTGAGATGGACTTTGCGTTCCTTCAAGACATGAACAGCACACTAGATTGTCCTGAGTACAATGGGTACAATACTGGGGATGCACGTCGACAGGGTCATTCAGCACAACCAAAGACGAAGGCTGTTTACCTTCCCTTAATAGATATGATCCCCACACACCCAGATACCATGATGACATCAATGGCCTGTGCACAGGACTACACACGCAATATCGGGCAACAGTTCGTAGTTTTTACTTGTGATCTGCAGCTGTACAGGGTCGGGTCGCTCTAGAAGTTCAGTGGACTTATCCAGACAGGTTCTCAAATGTTATTCTACGGTTGGGAGGGATGCACTCTCTAATGAGCTTCATTGGATCTATCGGAACACTGATGGCTGATACCGGTCTGTCAGATATAATGTCCTCTGTGTTTGGCGGTGTGTTGAAAATGCTCACTGGAAAAAAGTTTCCCCAGAACGTCAGAGCATTACGAATGGTAGCTGAAGAGGCACTTCGCGGAATCATTCAGGATAAACCACTATATTGCAGTGGTGACCTCATGCAAATTCTCGAAACCGAAGCCAGCAAGAGTCAAACTACCAAACTTTGGGTCGATGTCTTGATTAAACCTGTCCTGCTCACCATGATGTTCGTACGGGCTGAGCGCGAAGGTGACTGGCAACTTCATCTGGTAACCTACAAGCAAATGCTACCATACTTCTTGCGGGGCATGTGAACTATGTGAGATATGGGTTGTGCTACCTTCGTGAGATGGAACGGCTACCACAAGAGGTGTTGTCACACTTTATGAAGGGTGAGCATGTTATGCACCATTCTGCTGGCTTATGGAATGGCATCTGTAGCGATATGGAATGGCATCTGTAGCGATATGCGGTATGGGCATGCTCCTGGGGGGATAGTTGGCATCACGCTTAAGCCAGAAACGCTGAAGGCATGGGCCCTTAGTTTGCATGCATGCAGCAGGTTGGAATCTGATCTGGATGACATGACGGATGAGGACACTCAAAGTAAGGTGGTGACAACACACAAAGAAGAGGCAAAAGCCAGGATTGTTGAAGACAAGAAAGACCGAGATGGAATCAGACAAAAACTCGACACTTGCATTAATCCTTTAGATTCTGCGGCACACCCCAGTGGTATAGTCAATGTAGTTAGCGGCCAGATTGGTTCAACTGAAGTCAATGTCCACAATGCTGTCACAATCGGGACTGAACAAATGACAGTTTTCGAAAGTCGGTTACCGCAGGGACTTTATGAAACCATCACGAAAAAGGTTGTTACTATGCATCATGCAAGGATGCATGTGAAGGTCGGAGCTGTGAAAGTATTTGATACCAATTTGATTTACGCAAGGGTGATTGGCCTACAGGTTAGTGGGCGGGACATTGACATTAAGGATGTGCTTGGTCATGAACTTGCGCCAGTTCCAACGTCCATGTTTGATGATACTGGAGATATGAGGATTACGAAATCTAAATCTACCTTGAAGAAAATTCTCCAAGTTGAGGTGTCTGATAGAGTTGCTGGTGGTGCAAATGTTAGTGTACTCGATGGCTCAGCAATACTTTGGGTAGTTCCTTGGCCTGCTGATGGGTCTGTGGAAGACTATATAGCGAACTTCAAACATGCCATAGGGAAAAGGTTACGGGTCGAGGACGTGTATCTGATATTTGACAGATATTATGATTACAGCACGAAGAGTGTTACCAGAGGATCTAGGGCAACTGGTGTCAGTAGGGCTCATCATTTGCAAGTCAACAGTAAACTTCCAGCGCAGAAGATTCTACTAACCTCTTCCAAAAACAAGAAGCAACTGATGCAACTGATAGTTGATGATTTTGTCCAGGATAAGAAGTTTCATGAGGACAACACACAACATCACAAGTTAGTGGTAACAGGAGCAGATCCGGTGCCAATCGAAATCAGTGAAGGTGGAGTTGTCATCTCACGGGCAGATCTGTCAACTTCACACGAAGAAGCAGATAACGACATTGTCCAACAGGTCTTGAGTTGTGCCGCGGAAAATGCAGAAAGCAAAATCACTGTTGTTGCCGATGACACTGACGTCTTTGTACTGTTGCTGCATTATCATCACATGGCAAATCTCAAGAATGTTGTATTGATGGAGTCCCCCATCAAAGGAAGGGCGGTGCTTGATATAGACAAAACTGTGCAGAAGCATTGTCAGATAGTCGAAGGAATACTCCCGGCACATACACTTTCTGGCTGTGACACCGTCGCCTCCTATTTTTAAATTGGAAAGGCTACTGTACTCAAAACACTTCGATCGGGGCACTCACTTAACTTGTTGGGTGCACCAGGGCATTCTATGGAATCTGTTGTTCAACAGGCTACCTCCTTCATTTCCGCGCGCTATGGACAAACAGACTGTAGTACAATGTCAGAGACAAGGTTAAAGGTATGGCTGTCACAAACAGGCAAAGGGTCATCAACACCGAAGTTGTGTACCTTGCCACCAACAACTGAGGCATTCAAAGAGAATGTTAAAAGAGCTCACTATCAGGCTTTGGTATGGCGGTCACTGGAAGCGCAGAATCCACCCGAGTTGGACTCAACGGAATATGGTTGGGTAAAGGATGACCAAAACAAATCCCTTCAACCAGTCACCCTACCTGATGAAGTCGAACTAGCCCCACAGATGGTACTACGTCTAATAAAATGTGGATGCCACAGTACTACTCAATGCAGTTCACGTGCTTGTAGTTGCAACTCTGCAAACATGAAATGCACAATATTTTGCGCCTGCTATAATCAGGGTTGCTGTAACCTGACATTATAGCTGATTGCATGTCTTTGTGATGCACATGGGCAACACAATGTACAACAGTGTAGATTATTTGGTAAAGTGGTAGCCATCCTTAATTATGAATTGTATAATATGCTTTTGGTAGTCTGTGAGAATTCAGATTTACAATTAAAGAACATTTGTTATAATATAACACCTGTGGTCGTTTACCTTTTCATATTTTCCACCAAGATTGAATAGTTTAGAAGATATACCAGTGCTTGTAAACTGGCAGCCATCTTGGATTTGTAGATGACATCATCAGTATATGAACTTTGATCTGAGTAAATAGTATATATGCCAGTTTTAGTGTTACGGCGGCCATCTTGGCAGCTATCTTGGAAATTACTATTATGTAATACGATATTAACATAATACTTAGTTCTAATGGATAGCTTGACCCCTAAAACCTAGGTATAGAGACAAAAATCACCTTCCTATGATGAACAGGTAGGGAGTTATGGTCATTTATATGTAATGGCGGCCATCTTGGACGCCATCTTGAATTTCTCAAATTGCTCAAAGGTGACAACATGTCACCAAGCAGTTTCTGAAAATAGAGACCCTTGGCTACCAAAATCAACAGTAAAAAAACTTAATACAACAATGCAGGGTCAACCATCTCTGCCCCCGGACTATTGTACCATGAACACAAATCGCCTCGAAGAAGCAATTTATCACATTATTACCCACTGCCATTTCGTAGGAGATTGAGAAGACATGCTGGTTGCCCATACATTTGGATTCTGGAAAGCCATAAGAACCGAGGAGCACCACCCACCAACAGACTCAGCCATGAATAAAGTGGGCGATAACTATAATGATCAGTAACATCATTGAAAGTGACCCTACTACCGGCCCCCAAGTCTCGGGAGAACTATGAATCATAAACTAACGAATATAAGTTATCCAGGTGACTTGCATCTAACATGCTTCCCTTAAGATACTTGATTAGACATATAAATCGAAAACTTACCGAAGAGTTGAATCATGTAAACTATGCGCTGGCATCAAAGGCATCTGTGGCCTAACACCAGCTAATTTAGGCATTCGCAATTTTGACCATGGCATGTATATTGTTCAGCCGTCGCATTTGTATAATGACAGGCAAAAAAGTTGGACCATTCACCGCGAGCCAAATGTATCCACAGACTTCGGTGACATGACCATTATTCGGGGGAATGAAGGTGTTTGATGGCACATTTTGCGATATCAAAACAGAATGAATATTCTTATTGTATGCTGCGTTAACTGTCAAATCTCCATTCAGATTATCACCTGTATGCAGGCAGACTATGATAGATATAAGGAGTTGTATAACGGTGACAATTCAGTGTTAGTTATCGTATCGTTATATGGGAAAAGAACACGATGACGCGTAGAGTCCGAGTGTGTTTTCCCATATCATCTGCATGACCTGTGATGACATACTTATCGCGATGGCACCTACACGCGATAATCAAGCGCAACTTCACACCGTATGATCGCCGTGCATATTAGGCCACAATGACAGATATTACGCAAGGGTTGTGTTTGGGTCGCTAGGAGGCTGGTGCTGAGCTCTACGTGACCGGTTAATCTCCAGTTGTGTTTATAAATATATCATTAAATCTCATTGAATCAACTTATATAAAGGACCTGTGTCGGGTGAGAGTAAGATTAAAACGTCACAACCACCGAGGAAAATCATTCAAGAAGGTTGTTTAAACGACTACAATCTTTGGGTAAGTCGTTTTTCATTAACGTTGTGTGGGTAGTTGCATAGATTATATTTGTTGGGTACATTCTGATACTGAATCATATGCATTATTATGAATCAGTTCAGGAAAACGAAAACATCAACTTTATGTCGGGTTGATACAACTCGTGACTTTTGAATTCACTTTCAGTGCTTCCTATTCAGTATAACCCAGGATATAGTTTTGTCATTTTTTATGTACGTGATCCTTGCCGAGTTTGTCGTCCCTCAGACCGGACAATCCAACGGTGTTGTCTGGCTTTGGAGATGTTACGATTTCGCATCCCAACGTGAAACCGGGGATAATCCCGTGACTTCCCGGCGAGCGATATGCAATCAGATTAACGGCTGGCAAGCAAGCTATGCTCTTGTGTTGCAATATTAAAGCTGTGGTGCTTTGTGAGTAACCTTCTCAAATCTGGAGGCAGCTAGGTGATACTGCGAAATGGTCGCAATTATCGCACGGCTAGCTGTGAGCTCGAGGCGTCATGGGAAAAAGACCGAGCTTTTTCTCGAGCTCTGTTTGGATGAGAGGAGGGTGCCATGGGAGAAGCATGATTCGCATGCTATATTCATAAAGATAAAATGAAACAAAAATAAAATACGATATGATACATGGTATTACAACCTAACGATCAAGTCCTCTATTGCAGTGTTTCGGCTTCATATTTGAGTGCAGCCACTTTACAAAAAGATCTAGGATAAAATCTTGAACAATAAAATATTCGTATTCATTATATCCTGCAGTCCTGAAATGGGGAGTATTACTTGAGCTAACTTCGGCTGTCGACCATTGTATTTACAAGGAGAGGCAGCTGGTACACTACTTAATATTCCGATTTTTAAGTGGTGACGGCATTTGACAATCGACGGTATCAAGGACGAATCATTTCGTAAGCGATAGTTCCAGTGCGAAATTCAAACGAGAAAAATCGGCGACAAATCACCGGAGGATACGATTATTTCTTGCTATCACTGCTTTATCGAATGAATCAATGCTCAAGTAATGTAACGTGGTATTGCTACCAGCACCCAACAAATGACCGCCCAAGATAAACACAACTATAAAAATACATTGAGATGTGGAAAATTTAGGATTGGTGAGCAAATGAAGCTTAGCTCATGATGTGGGACGTCAATTAATGGATTTATCGAATGAAGCCATTGAATAGATGATTACCTGTATAAATATGCACAATTAGCCTGTGACGACACTCGTCTGCATAATACAGTCAATTAGATACAACCACCATTCATACCTTGGGTTTATCCTGTAATGACAGCGAGCAACAAGCTTATTGGATCAACAAAGTATGTGATGATAACACCACATGCAACTTATTCTAAGGTTTCATGTTACCCTGACGTAGTTAATATGATCGAGTACTTTTTGTTTAGCTACAGCGGTAGGCGATAACAGCCTTAGCAAAAATGCAAATATGCGTCCATGAGCGTGAATTATACGTTACAGGTATAACACGCGATGAATCGAGGCATTTAAGTCTCGCCCAGATCACAGTAATCAGATGTTCCAAGAACTGGCATTTATATAGATTAGTCATACTCATTAAAAACTTCCTCGCTATTTCTTACATTTGTGCACATAGGCTAATACATGAAAAAGACCTGATTGGCAAAGCAAAGACATCCAAGAGAACCAACGCTTGCACGCGAGCAGCAAAAAGGGGTAATTGGTTGAGTCGGCAATAGAGATGATCAGTTGGATGTTTTATTCTCTAATCATGGGCGACAGAGCAAACAAAGACCGGGTTCCATGCTCCTAATATGCCTTTCTTAACTTCACGCGCATTAAAGTGTTGACAAGTAGCAGTGATACACAATAAATGGTGATGGCAAAGAGCGGGGTTCAAAGTGATTGATCTTGCTGTCACTATCATTTCTGTTTCTTGTTCATTCGCCATGGAGTTGGTCATGTATGGTGGCAGTGAAGCGTGGTGCTTTAAATGGCGATGTAACTAGGGCTAGCAGAGACAAACTATGATTTCAGTTCCTAGTCTATCTGCAATGGATTTAGTCATGTTTAGTGGTAATGAAGCGTGGTGCTTTAGACGGCGATAAAACCAGGCCTCTTTCTACCTGAACAGAAGCCATTACCGTATATATGGTAATGTGAACAGATATGATTTAACATTAGAAATAGTTCAGGCCATTTCTGTGTGTTTGTTAACCAAATGACAATCACGTAATACAAGCCTACCCTGAATATAACTAATGTGGCTACTTTGGTAAATGATGTACACATTAAAACGTTGACGAGGAAGTGTCTACGACTGAGCCATATAAAGATATCTGACGATGGCCGTCTGGCTAAAACTGAAGTGCAATGCAAAAAGCTTCCAAACAAAGCGAGGTTCCACAACCATGGTAGTTATATCATGCAAGTGTAGCAACATTTTATACCGCTTGACCTGTAAAAAGCAATATGGTTGGCTTACCACACGACCGAACAATAGACAGACTCACGAAGCAATGCAAAAATCATACTGGCGTCACATAAAGCCCGAACGTCCAAACATATTTGATCATTGGGTAAATAAGACTGAATTCAGGTACGATTGGCCCTAAATATTCCGGACTAAAACCAACAACACAAATAGTCTCGCCTAAACGAATTACCACAATGTTACGAGTGACTAAGGTCTAGATTTCTACATCATCTTTCACCCTAGTCATGACACATACCATGTGGCACCGAAAAGGCAGCCTGGTGTCCCATACATTTGCACAACATCAGCAAATTACCTGAAACTGGCAAGGCTTAAAGGGCACCTAATACCGACTTGCAATTATAACAAATACCATTAACATCTTTGAAAGATGACCCAATTACAGACACTGGATATTGAGGAACAATAAATCGCTTTATGTAAGTTTATATCACACTTCATGAGGTTCTTCTTAGGGCCCATTTATAAAATTACCATTCCTTCGACGTAACACAGATATGGCTAACCGTAACCGGTATGTTTGAGTTCAATTTCGAACGAAGATGACACAACTGACTCTCTCTTCAAACACGTGTCTCCGCGGGGACCTTATACAGGTTTACAAGATTTTCAATGGATTAGATAATATTGGTGTTAATATGTTTTTTTAGCTTTGCAACGCCGAGATTTCAAGACTTCGGAGACATTTGTAAAACCTTGACTGAGCCGATAACCGGGACAAAATCAAGAAGACAGCTTTTCAATTCGCGTTATGACCCAATGAAATTGATTACCAATCAAGAACGTTTCGTCCAGTTCATTCAACGCCAATTTATTGTAATCACTAAGGCCTAATGTAAGTGCTTTACCAAATTCGTGATCATCTGTAAAGTTTGTCTATGAACCTACTGTTCCTTTCGACATGGCTACGCACCGCCATGAGGATATCCTTATATAGAATCTCAACCCAGTAAGTATAGTTAGGGTGCTGACTTGCACATGAAACGATGCCTTAATCATCATACCTGCGGAGACATACAAAGGCAAAACTGATATTCTGGAAAGTCATATAGCACCTCATGAGCATTTGACAAGCAACCTTGTCAGACCTGTTGAGTATCACTGAAACAAAAGCTCCACGCTTTAAGATTGACTGATAATTGAGTCAATAACCGTAGAGCAGAATTACGTCGCTCAGTTGGTTGTTTCCAAGAACCATCCAAATCACACCACAAGACAAGTAAATATAAACGTCGGTTTTTATTTCGACCTTCCTCATGCAAATAGCCGAATAAATCAAAAACAAATATATCACATGGTATGATCTTAATCATCAAATAAATCCCACCCCCCATAATTGTGCAAAATTTGCTTCCTCATACCTAGGCGTAGTTGTCTTCATGAAAGCGATAAAAGTTGACTATTCTCAACTTAGCACGCAACCTCGAGGGGTAATATAGGTAGGATATACATCAAATGGCCTTGCAATCATCGAGATTAATCCAGAAATGGGATAACGGGGTTTAGGTTACTTCAGGCATTACATTTGCATGGGCTGGCAGTTGATACACCGCTTAATATTCAGATTATTCATCATATTCATTATATTACAGACGGTATCACGGAAGAATCATATTGCTTATAGTGATGGTAGTTTCAGTCCATAACATAAGCGAGAAATATTGGAGCGCAAAAAGTAAACACCCGTACCTGCGTGGAACCATCATTGCTGCATTGCTCAACTAAATGGACATTGGTTCATTATTATTCATTAATCAATGCCTATCTACATATCATGTCGCTTTAGCAGCTTATATGTGGAGCGCTGCATATTGATTTGATTAATTTTAGAGAGGCTAAGTGGTTTGAACGAAGGGTCGTTTATGAAAATTACTTAGATGACTACGCAAGCTTTTACCAATCCCGATATCTGTTACAGAAGTGAAGTGAATATCCATGATTTACGCTGTTCCATCAGCTTATAACAACATATCATAATTCCTGCTTCCCCGACGCAAGATGTTGCGTAAACCGAGCAACTATATTTGTGCATTTGGACCGGCCAATTGCATTACAAAGCATATTTGTAAAATGCCACTAAACCAATGCTAACCAGTAACAATTCATGCTTGTATTGACATTAAATAAAACAAAAGCAACTTTAAAATCAGGAACAATTAATAGACCGACGAAGTAAGCCACCTGATTTGGTCTGATCGATGAGCAAATATGGCCGCGCTCATTATGTATGAGCTTTTGTAATGACTTTGTATATATGCGCAGTATCCATAATCTATGTAGTCAAATACGCCTATCATAATATATCATAATCTCTGCTTATTCACCTTATGTTATTAAGTGTATCAAGTGCAAATAAGTACGATTAATCGGCTAGCGGAGACAAACTATGTTCACGCTTAAGTGGTACATCAATGTTAATCAGTATCTAATTATGTGTCGATATTGACTGGCTTGGCAGACAATAACTTACTTTGCAGTTTTTATTTGGGTAGCGGTATGCAATTGGTAAAATATCTCGTTGAAAGACCATAAAGTCAGACAGACTGACGAAATTAGCTTCTTGATTCCATTGTTAAGAATAGTGACTCATATTTTGCAATTAATTGTTTCATCACATTGCAAATGCACATCCTTCGGATAAAACGAACAATGACTTCGCCACACACATGACAATATGATAATACTCAGGATTGTTGAGGCTTCAGCTAAACCAAAAAAAAATTAACATTATGACAAGTGGGTTTTATTCAGACTTCACTGCTTGATTAGACCAAATGTCATTTCTATCAATTCGCTGTGATTGTGAGAAGTCCCAAGGAAAATCCATCCAATCAAGGGTGTGGAGATGCTAAAATTCGCGGATTGGTTGGCATAATATAGCTGAACACAAAATGTGTAACCTCTATAATTGGCTTTGTCTATTTAATGTGTCTTATATATCACATGTAACGGATGGAATGAAGCCACTGATTGAATTGGTTTTGGTATCAGAATACAGATCACAGCCTGTGGCGCCAATTGTCAGTTAGCCGTTTTGATACAGTCACGATTAATACCTGTGAAGTATCCTGCAATAACGAAGAGTAACAAAGTCATGATGTAAACAGGTGATTTACAAAATGATGATAATACCATATGCAACTTCAGAAGCGATTTTGAAACAAAATGACTTCAGAGTCTCTTGACGCAATTGTGATGATCAGGCTATCGCCGTTTAGCGAAGGCGAGGACAGTCTTGTCGAATTGCAAAGTCGCCACTGAAAGTTATAAATTGCAATAAATGGAACACTAAACACCTACCTAATGTTTAATCATATGATTTGGATCTACAAACTGCCTTACTTGCCTCATAATGTCTACGAGTGCATGCATGCACAATTAATGAACATCTGGCCGTCAGTGGTAAACGATTTGCATGTTAATGCAATTTTGATAAAATCTCAGCCAGTAAACAGTAGATAGTTGGATGAACTTTATGGACTGACTTAATGGGAAATAGCTTTGCCGCTGTTATTTAGTGTCAGCATACAATTGATAACAGTTATTTGCAAACGAATCATAAAGACCAACACCTGACATCATAAATATGAAAGACTAAACAAACGCTGCGGTTGATAATTTTACCACTAAAGATAAAGCGCCACCTGAATAAAAACAAACGGACATCGAATTAGTCATAAAGACAACTGACAATAACAATAAAACAAGGTGCGGATTATTAATACGCCCTGGAATATCCTCCAATAGAAAACAGAAAGAAGCTTATGATGGAATTATATGATGCTTTGATAGCACATTATACAACTACGAAATCTATATTTAGATAAAGGATATACGAGGCAAGATGATCATGCAACCGCACACCCGTACTTAGCTAGACCAGGAAGCGATGAGAGCCGTGGCCGAATAGCCAATTCACTGTCGATAGTCTTGTATAGTAGTAATATGCAAACCGCTAATGCCCTTCAAACAGGTATGATATGGTAATTGATCACCGAGCGCTGATACTTTTAAAGTCATTTGTACAACAATGGGAGTCAAATCATAAGCCTGTTTTCCCGCGTCTAATGTGCCCGTGCACATAAACACGGTTTTCCATGATCAGTCACGCGTATAACGGAGCGTAATTTGTTCTGATGACGAATATAGTGGCCAACATCAACAGATTTCATTTCGGTCAAGGATCTGGTCATGTTTAGAGGCCTTGTTACGAGTATGTACCGTAGTGATGATCTGAGTAGTGCATTTAAATTTGGCTTCAGTAACATCACTTGTTACCCAAAAAGTTAATAGGGCAGATACATATGATTTTAAAACAGCTCTCCGCACAGGAGAATACTTAGATGTCAAATGAATGCTCGACTAGACAATATTACTAACTAATGATACACTTTTTCGACGCGGCGCTAAGCCAAACAACTTCGAAAACTTGTGAACTGATTCCATATCCGAGCATAATACCATAGTTGACACCTTGTGGTAGCCAATGAACGTGCCCCACTACTTTGTGAAGTTACCGTTAAAACACGTCAAAGAGAAAGTGGCCTAGTAGATAAAAATAACGAGGTCTTTAAGGCTTAGATAAGACATTTGTCATATCGAATTGCACCTAAGGTGAGGCTGTTGTACATTCAGATGATTTCATGCCTATCATGATTAGAACGATCGACAAATATTGATCGGTTACGCCAACTGATGATCCAGGCCACTGCTCTTTAATCTTTACACATCGTCGCTTGGTCGCCGAATACAAACTTCTGATTTCAATTATATCATATATGCTGTTATCATCCAGCTTAATCTAAGCTTGATTCAGAATGCCTCCGTGGCGCAATTGAGAAAATGCAACTATGCCTGGCAAAGATTAAAACATTGATATAAAAACATCTTCTGAAAACGAATAAAGACATAAAGAATATTGGTCGTTTCGTCGAAACAGATGTTCAACTTGCTTAAACTAAAATGCTTATGCATCAATAACGATAAAATAAATCCATCATCTGCAGACAGAAACATCGGTGTTCGGTTTGACTCTTTTGCATCAATGAAACCACATGTCACAGCCATATGCATCAGCTGATGTTTACAGATCCGCAATATCTGTGAAAATAAAGCATTCTCTGGGCAGTTCGTCAGTTGAGCAAGTAATACATGCATTTATAACATCAAAAATATATTTCTGCAATGCTCTTCTCTGTGGTGCTGCTGCAAAAATTCAAAATGTCGCACCAAGGCGAATTACTGAAACCCAAATTTAGTTTACAACACTCTAGTTTGGTACTAACTTCGATGGCTGCCAGTGATACAGCGAATCAAGATTTAGATTCTGGTACGTCAGGAAAGGAATTGAGATCAGCTCCTTTTACGTTCCTAGCAGCGGAGCAGCGGTGGGCTAGCTTGCTGTGTTGTGGGCTTATTCTTGTGGAATAACCTCCCAAGCTTCCTAAGACACACAGCTAATTTAGATCTTCAAGTAAAATTCCTTTTTTTTTCGAGAATTTTGAGGGTAAAGCACGCGCATAGCACCTAGAACTTAGCGTTTCAGAGCACGCTTGTTGTGAAAGTCACGCTATAGAAAATAAAGTATTATCATAATTAGGAGTTAGCTGATAGACTCGAGGAAATATGCTGTTCTTCTCGCGCGGAGCGTTTCTTAATTAGTTCCTTGCCTATACTGTGAATGGAATAGAGCCATAGCTTTATGAGTTGGCCAACGAGTCTAAATGACGCGTCATGGCACATTTAACTTGTTTAAACAATGCTGAAATCACAACAATCATTAAACGCCCACCGTACAAACGCACTGACACATATCCGGGATCACAAGCCCAATCGCCTCGATCCCTGTCAAGGCACAACATATATTTGAGACTATGACTTTTCAACGCCGGGAAATCTAGTCTTATTGAGTTATGTGGCGTAGACGACTGAGGCGAGACACAGTTTTCAATCTGTATTGATACCTCGCTCGCTCCGTCTATGTCCGTAACCAATAAATCATCAAGTTTATATCATCTAAAAATAAGCTTTGATTGATGATTGTGTAAATACAATTCCGATTTTAGACAGTTTGAATGATTGCGTAAAAATGTTAATACCCATATTCATACGGATGATGATATGGTTTGTCTTGACATCTCTATGCAACTTCTATACAATGTCAGAACACAAATGGAAACGCGCCGACGAAATATATGATGTTACCTGATAAATACTCAAGACTACACAAACGCTGCGGTTAATAACTTCATAAGCCTAGCAAAAAAAACACCCAACTAACATTGATACTAACTAACATTGAAATGGCCATATACACAACTGACTCGTAAAACTTGAGCGATAATGATTAGTGATACATCAGAGAGGAGGAACATATAACCACATTGGTAAGTGGATTACATTGGAGTTAAAGGGTAAGATGCGCTCAAATATAAGTCAGTTAATCATATCAGACGGATCAAAGCAACTTTACAATGCAGGCTCTATTCGTATCAATCTCAATAACTTGATAGTTATCAGCATATCAAAGACTGACATATTCATATGCATAAGTTACACTGATCTAAATCTTATAGACAGCTACCCCGCTTTGGGATTGCTATCTATTGAAATAATATCATGTGTGTGATCTTATACCCGCAAATATGACATGATGGTGTCTCTAGTAACCTGACGTGTAACCGCGAGCATTAGGGCACGTGTAATCGGTGCGCCTGATATATAATATCTACTTATCAAGGAAATCACATCCGGGTTAATTTGGTCTTATGTTCCCGACATACCATCCTTTGCATAAAAATGTTCGGCGATATGTATTGTGATGACAGTTGAGTGGTCATCAGGTCATAATCAATCAACTGTGAACTGTCGATGTGATTTCGGTCATTCTGCTATTTTATCAGGCATTGTCTCTCATGTTTGGTATCGCATTGTTATGTGTGTTCACCATTCTTCAATCAAGTAACGAAAATATCTATTAGTGCGCAACAGGCCCTATATCTGTCTCAACCGAAATGAATATCAATAAAGATAACTATAAGAAATCCCAGGCAGTCTTTACCGCATCGACTCATGACGAATAATCTTGATCGATCATGAAAGTCAAACATTCATAATGTGGTACAGTGATGTTAATTTCATCTTCACTGATTCACATCAATTAGGTCACCATAAAATATATTGATAATCGATAACTTAACAACGCAATGCCCCATTTTAATCACGGATATTGTGAAAATTTCCGGAGATGTACTCTAACGGTGAGATGGCTTTAACTATACAGGGTCTAGATTCCTAACCTAATGTAAGTAATGGCTTGAGGATACGTACTATTGTTATATGCATGTTCATGTGACATTTGTTTGATAAATAAGGTCGTAAGGCTGTGCCTGCGAGAGACTACTGCTTATCACACAACGCTGTTGAATACATTATAAAGGCACGCATCGCCAGCACAGATAGCCGCATTAATTAGTTATCATCATGCATACTCATATATACGCACCATATACGCGTAATGCAACATTAGAGAACGTGTACGGAAGCACCATTAGTGGAAACGATGACCGTGTAGATGGCTTTAACTATAGGGTCTAGATTCCTAACCTAATGTAAGTAATGGCTTGAGGAATCATATGCATGTTCATGTGAGTGCTTATCAACAACGCTGTTGAATACATTATAAAGGCACGCATCGCCAGCACAGATTGTAGTTATCACCATGACGATAATGCAATATACGTAATGCAACATTAGAGAACAAAGCATTAGTGGACCCGTTATTGTTCTTTTACCGCCAACAAGGCTCCCTGGTTTGGATAAACTGCATGGAGCTTCCGAACAAAACCAATTATCCGTGAAGTGGCAATGGGTTTATAAAGAATAGGATTTCATGCTGCAAATGATACATTCAACAAGAGGTGTAAATCAGTACTGAATCAATGATCATAGTGCTTTTCAAGCAATCTTGTCGAAACATGCGAATCGTACAAAGCGCAAATAATGCACCCAGTTTGTTTTGCCGATGTTATTAAGCAATTTTGTGACAGTAGATTACTGTGTTGGCTAGCAATACTTTACGCCTAATGCTTAATACTATGTGTCAACATGAATGACATACAATATTCACGGTAGAGCACGGGCTTTTAAGCAGTGGTCTGGATGCCAAGCCTAATATATGTACCTGTCAATCGCGACAGGTGTGTTTGATTAACGGAATGACTTAGTTGATGCGTCACTGTAGGGTAAATATGACCAAACTGAACACTTACCTAATTGTTGCTATATGTGTGCATGTCTGCGCCCTGTTTGCTAGTAAAATAAAATTGGCACGGCTTAAAAGAATCCTCGTTCGGCCTAGACAACAAAAGCCTAGAGTAGCCCTCTAGTCAAGTTATTATCACGGAAAAAAGGCGAACATGGAAAACACAATTTGACTTTTCTTCGTGTGCCAGGGTTAACATGTGATATTCAGTTATTTAATTATCATGACATTAAAGCACTTTGACACTGCCTTCTACTAAGCACACGCAAGAAAGATATGGTTAATCTATTTGTCACTTTTCCCTGGCAAGTAAGCAAGCCAGTTCCATCACTCCAGAATGTTGTTGACAATCTAACATGACCATCTACAGCGCAGATATTAACGAGGATAGTAAACACTCTTTGGTGTATAGACGAGATAAATGACAGCTGATAATAAACTTTGAGCGCATGCAAGCTGTCGTAATAAATGGTTGCAGTTAGATAAAACAAACTGAGCGCAGGATAAATCACTATGACGGCTCGAAATCAGCCGAGGGGGGGGGGGGGGGGGGCAGGGTTACGCACCACAAAGGAGCAAAAAGGACTGTCAACGAACAGCATTGCCAAAGAGAGGAGGTTGGATGGGTGGGGGGTGGAAGACTTTCACTCAGCATGTAAATAATGCATGGTGGCCTCATGTGAAGACATGTAAAGCTAGCGTAAAGATGGCCGCGAGGATTGGAACTGTTGCACTCAACTTCCACTGGAACATGTGGCGTAGGGCGGGATAAGTTGGCAATGTGGGGCAGTTTCGGTTATAAGGTGAAGTCACTTTGAGGGTGTCCACATTGTGAATGAGTCAGATGGCGATAATTATGGATTATTATGACAGCAAACGAGCTCTTTGCTAAGTCACGCTATGTTACAAATAACTTGTACGCTCAATCAAATGTAGCGATCATTATGTTAAACACACTTACAGTATATTTATAAATATGTATATATGCATATATATATATATGCATATATATATATATACATATATATGTATATATATGCATATATATATATAAATATATATATACATATAATATATATATACATATATATATACATACATTTATATACATATACATATATACATATATATATATATAAATATATATACATATATATAAATATATATATATATATGTAAATATATATATATGCATACAAATATATATATATATATATATATATATTTTGTATGTATATATAATAGGATACTTTGTGTTCTCATTGCTTGAGGCTTAAGTCAAAGCAAAAAAAGAGCAGGTTTTATGCGCCAGAAAATGCAAAATGAGACTTAATGACTAGGTCCCCAATGTTTTCTGGCGTCATTACATCGACTTTGTGTTTATCATCGTTCCGTTCCAAGGTACTCATAACGAAACACCAAGCAAGCTGCTTAGTATAAGATTGCTACTATAAACTGATCGTGAACCGCCAATAACGAACATTTCAAGAAATGTCAAACTGCATTTATGTCCAGTTGCTCAGCACTATCGAGATATTACTTGGTCATGTCACAGTTCCAAGATTGTGACACGCAACTAAAACTAGTAACAGCCACAAATCAACCAAATAAAGATAAATATAGCCAAATAAAAATTAAAATATCTGTTGCCCGCGCACCATTGGATATCGTGTTTATTTCACATTGACATTCTCTTTCGTTTCATCACAAAAGATATTAGCAATATTGATAGAATGGTTCTGACACTAAGAACGGATTACATTTTAAGGTATTGTAACAAGTAGGGGAAAAAACGTAGACACTATTTTCAAAGTGAAAAATGAAAATTCAATGTATCTGTAAATGGTAGTGCGAGTCGTCCTTTTATAGATCACTCTAACCAAACAGCCGGGCAACAATAGCCGATGCTCCAACTTGGCATTTTCGTTGGGGATTAACACAAGGGATAGTTAGTGGTACGATATGTCGGTCATAAGACTGGACGGGGCATGTTGATTTTAAGTCACGTTGCAATAGCAACAAAATATAAAGAGGTTTTCTCACAATATGTTCTTATAAAACTAATTAGTTAACTAATGGTACACCAAAGGTCATTATATTAATAATTCACTATCAATAAAATTTTAATTTTAGTATGGATCAGAATAGAATATGAGAAAAGCAAACTCGAGTACCGCCGTCAATACCGCCACCATAACCAATTGTATTTATATGTACCTAAGTGACAGCATGTAATATGAATATATTAAGACCCCCTTGGCTGTGAATGGAAGCAAACAAGAGTGGGAAGTCGATGCGTTGTATAAGAATTACGCTGCCCTCACCTGATTCTAAAGTGACAACAAGGCTGATACACTCCATCAAGGTATGTAGCATGTGTTAACAAATACTATTTGGTTAAAATACATCACGCGCTACGTGGTTAGAAATAAAGCGTTCAGTAGAAGGCAAACACAAGGTGAATTATGCCCACAATACACAATTTGGTCCAAGCAGACCAACACGAGAAGTGTGGTGCTACTGCAGTAACTACCCTTTCAGATTGTCTCTACGAGAATAACATCATTGCCCATCACATCTTTGCTTCGCAGGCACGATTCGATCTAACAGGCATAGTTGATATGTTCTGCGAGGCTGTGATGGACACGATGCCGATAAACGAGTCTATACGGCAACTATACTGGTTGAATTGAACTGGTTAACGATGGCCCAAAATTAAACATCCTGACTCTGCCAAGGGGTTTGGATCTCAAGCCACAAAGACAGAACGAAAGGCCAATATCTATGTCTTAGGCAAATAAATATTCTGCTCAGTTGACTGAGATAAGATATATAATATTCAATATTATATTTTTTTAGCTTAATAATATAATAGTATAATTTTATAGCTTTCTCTGCAAATGCAAACAAGCTTGTTAAGGCACTTCGACGTGTCTTATGAAGATTGCATAAAAACACATAACTCGATAGTTTTGTACAATTTGATCACTCACTAGCACTATCTTTTAATTTACCAACGCTTGCAAATCAATAATCACATTTCTGGTGGTCTCTGTAGGATTCGAAGTGCTACAAAACTTAAACAAGGTCACATAGCTGTCAGTGGACTTACGTAGTGGAACGTAGTTGAATGAAATTAATGGTAGTTAAACGTACCGACATCCGTACAGAACCACAGTTGTCTTTGATGCACATTCATTCAAAACCCACAAACAATGCAGCGCAGCAGTAGTAACGACATGCATATTTATCTGGATGATCAAACGGACGTTCAACAGTCTCTTAAGAAGTTTTCTTCATATCAATCTTTGTCGGTCACTTGTAAGGCTCCATCTATAATATGCAGTTTAGGCGTGATCTTAATTCCTTCAACATGAAATAGTTATATTACAAAGATTACAAAGGCTTGCTACTTTGCTTAGAGCTGGTCTGTCTGATTTAGCAAACCAACCAAGATCGCACATGTTAGAACAAACATCACTAAAAGTGCGATGTACGAAGTTCATTAAGATCTTTATGTCGTGGTCACCCATCGTCGAAAACCACGATATTTCCCGGCTTTGACGCTATGCCAAAACAAAACATATATTCAGAAATAAAAATTACACGCATATTGAAAGACTGCACACGGTAGTTTATTTATCACGTTCTAAGCACAGCCAACAAGCTATATAAACCTAAAATGTAGCTTGTTCCAATCAGAAAATAATGGCCACTGATGGTATTTTTCATTTCTCTTGCCAGATGATAATTGATTGGCTGGTGTAAAAATTATGTTGAAAAATGATGTACAATTCATGCAACTAACTAGCTCAGACAATTTTACAAAGCAATTGTCAGTGTTGTCATGTTATAGTCTAACATATCACGATTAATGCTATGCTTCAACACCAGGGAATTTAATGATCATAAGCTTTAAAACATGTGTGTGCCAAGCCTATCAGAAATATGCTCGAGAGCGGCTACCGTTGGTGTCAGCAAACAAAGTATCTCAGCCGTATAAACTATGAGCGCGCTCTCCACCGAAGGGTCTTCATGCTAATAACCATTACGACTCGCATTTAAATCCTGTTTTATTGATTCCTGAACAGGTGGGTCTGATAAACGGGGATGATTTAGCGGATACAAAACGTCATTGGGGTCACTGTTGCCGATTCCATTTGTGCGATAACTCGCTCTAGCTGTCGTATTGGGTGGATAGTAATATCTTAAGAGCGCATAAGGCGAGTGAATGACAAGCAGGCATTACTGAGATAAAACGTGACTCGCTGTATGCCACGAAAGTTATCGGCCGTTGTTAATTAGAAAACAGTAGAGCATGCTGCAATGCATGATAACAATATCACTTGCTTTAGCACCGAATTGTGCAATTCGTCCAGCCATCTAGCATTGGTGCTATGTTCATTTACTAGATATACGCTGCAGTAAATCTTGCTCGCCTTGCCAGTAAGTCTGTCGATCAAAACACCCTCTCAGTATGTATTCCCCGATTCAACATTCTAGGCTTAGCCCGAAGTATACTGTGGCCAATGGAGATAGATACAGACGTAAATTGGCTTCTTAAGTTCAGTATGCTGGAATTAGGATGGGCAGGTTAGGAAATCGACAGGAAAGTTATTACCCCTGAATTAGGATTGAGCTAAGGCAATGATGGTCGAAATAATTAGTCTCAAAATAAAACCTGTGGGCATCGCACCGCTCTTTATCATGTTGTGTGAAACTTATTACAATGCATTAGTATTATAGCGGTGCTTAACATGGAGGTATTCGCTGCATATTGATTTTATCAATTCGAGAGAGGCTAAGTGGTTTAGACGAAAGGTCGCCAATGAAAGCTACTTACATGACTACGCAAGCTTTTACCAATCTCACATCGATATCTGTTACAGAAGTGCAGCGCATATACATGATTTACGTTGTTAGCTTATACCAGCATATCATAATTCCTGCTTCCCCGCCGTAACGTGTTGCATAAACCGAGCGCATATTTGTGCATTTGGACAGGCAGAGAAAATCCATTTGCATTACAAAGCATGTCTGTAAAATGCCACTAAACCAATGCTAGCCAGTAAACAATGCATAATTGTATTGACGGCTCTTTAGACCTGTAACATTTGGTAGCAATGGCATCTTGCAAATCAGGAACAATACATAAAACGACAATTTTGACCAACTGCTTCCATGTGGCTAACTTCATCGATCTGATCCATGAGCACATATGACCGAGCTCAAAGTAACGGATAGAATGAAGCCGCCAAATGAATTGTTTTTTGTATCAGCCTGTGGCGCTAATCGTCGGTTAGTTTGCTTGGCACAGTCACGATTCACACATGTTAGTACCCTGAAATAACGAAGAGAGACAGAGTCATGAGGGAAGCAGATGAAGTAGTCTGCATAATCGCCATTGAAAGTGATAAATATGAGTTTAATTTAACACCAAACACCCACCTAAATGTCTAATAATATCATTTTAATCAATTAAATTTGACATCTATTACCCGATCTACAAATTGCCTCACTCGCTTTAAAGTGTTTCCGAGTAAAGAGTGCATATATGCACGATTAATCGACATCTGTATTACCACAAACATCTGTATTGTAACAAGCAACGGGTTAAATGAGACTAGATAATGCATTGTTTAATATCAAATCGCTGACGCCCTTTAGTTGATTAGGCATTAGCAGCGACAAACAGTAAGAAGCTTATGATGGAAATATATTATGTATTGATAACAAAGTATACAACTACAGGTAGCGATGGAAGTCGTAAGAGAAATAGCTAACTCGTTCTCCAACGCCTTGCATGGGAGTGATATGTAAACCCTTAACGCTCAATCAGACGGCTTGTCACATGCGATGGATCGTAGCAACTAAAAAGGTCGTGCTTCATTTGTGTCGATCACATTTGCTAAGTATCTGGTTATCTAAAAACCGACATATGTATAAAAACTTGACACTGACTTATAGCTTTAAGACAGGTACGCTGCGCAGGTTTCTCTTTTTATTGAAATGAATTATCTGCGTATAAGCAAATAACGACGGAAGGTACATGATTGGTTAGCATAGCAAAGTGTTCTTAGTAACCCGCCGAATAAGCAATTGTTTAAACAGGTATAATTTGGTTAGGCAGCACCGAAAGCTAATGCTTTTGATTTACTATGTTTTTCCGCGTTTAATGTGCCCAGCATAATTCCCTATGCATAAAAATTGCTTTTCCAATTATCAGTGACGCGTATTACGATGCGTATTTTTTCTGACGACGCGTATAGATCAACCAATTTCATTTCGGTCAAGGATCTGGTAATGTTTGGCGGCCGTGTTACGCAATGCATATGGGGTGTTTATTACCAAGGTCCGTCGGGGAGATCTTGTTACGTGTATGTATTATGGTGACGAGCAGAGGAGATTGTCCTATCAAATGTGCTTTGTAATTTAGCTTCAGTAACATCAATTTTGCCCCTAATGAAATAGGGTAGATACATATGCTTTTGCAACAACTGCAATATTTTTGCATCTCTACACCAGCTTCCTTGACGCAGGTACTATCAGAGTCTGATGAGAATGCTATAAATTGTTAGTTGATTCCCCACATATCGTTATGGGAAGTCTCATCATGTTATGTTGCGTCACTTCAGGTATTGCCTCCGCAAGAATATTATCATTCCCTCAAAACATCTTTACTTCGCTGGCAAAGTAAGCACAATTAATATAGCAGCAAGGCCCTGTGTTGTTGAATTCCCCTATACCAGAAAAACTATTATAAGGATTTTTAGATCTTATCACATCTCATCAAGATTATTTGTCGCTCCACTTGTCTTAGCGCCATTCGCCCTTCAACGTACGGAAAGCGAGGTATGTGTACACAAGCTTGCGCATCCAAGGCAAGACAGAGAATGGTGCATCATTGGAGCTTATCAGGCAAACTCTATTGAGCTGTAGTTGGGCCTTCCATCAGTGCCTATCCTTAGAGGTTATTGTCTGGGCAATTGCCGACTCAGCGACAGAACGACGGTTTGGTACTGAAAAGGATTATACTCTATTTTAAGCATATCAATACCAACGTCGACAGCATTTCCTCTGAGGCATGACTGCACTTCCTAATAGCGTGAGCGACAGATTGAAAAAGGGCTCAGATAACTAAAGCTAACATATGCAGCACTGAAACCGATACAACATTGACCACTCGTGATCAACGCTGATGCGCTCTATAGACGATAAGCTGATGAACCCCGTGCCAAAACAGCCACTGTGTCTATCTGCACTTGTATGACCTAGTTTTATTTTTGCATTTCGCTATCCTAACTTGGGCTAAAACTGGCTTGTGGATGTCCTACAGCGCGTAAAATAAAGTTGAGACAATTGTTACTAGCTGTACAAAACTTTTCTCATAGAACGCGAAGGAACCTTATTTTTGAGGAGAATCTCACAATTCTGGTGCGAGAATCAGTTAATGAGGTATAGTTTCCCTAAAGCTGCCAGTTGTGATGTGCCTATATAAATTTTAGAACCACTGCTCTTTAATCGCTACACATCGTCGCTTGGTCGCCGAATACAAACTTCCGATATCAATAATACCCTATATGCTAATGTCATCTAGCTATATTTGAGCTTGATCCAAAATACCTCGATGGCACAAGTGAAAATGCACTTAGGCATGGAAAATATTCAAATATGGATGCATCAACATATTCTGTGAATGAAAGAAGACTAAAAGAATATTTGGTAATAAAGACAGATGTTCAGTTTGATCAAACTAAAAAGCCAATGCATCAATAACCATACGATAAATCCATCATCTGCAGTCAGAAACATCGGTGTTTGTTTTATATTTTGCATCAATGAAACCACAGGCCACATACATGTGCAAAAGCTTTTTTAAACAGACTCAGTATCTGTAAAATAAAGCATTCGCTTGGCAGATCGTCACTTGAGCAAGTAATACATGAATTTATAACATCAAAATTATATTTCTGCACTCCTCTTCTCTGCTTCTGCATTCCTTGTAAATCGACTAATAAATATTCAAAATGTCGTATTAAGGCTTATTACTGCAATCCAAAGTGTATTTACATTACTCCGGTTCGGTACTCACTTCACAATAATATGGCACCAGCGTGCCTTCAAGATCTTATCACTCCCTATACCACAGGAAGAGAAAGGCGATCGGCACCCTAATACGTTGTAAGCAGCGGAGCTGCAGTTTGCTTGCAATGTGGTGGGCCCATAGCTGAGGAATAAACTCCCAAGCTTCTTAAGACACACAGCTAATTTAGATGTTCAAGTCAAAAATGAACACAGTTCTTTTTCGCCAAACAATTTGATGGAAAAGCACGCACTAAGCCCAAAACACTTAACGTTTTAGGGTACGCTGGTTGTGAAATTCGCGCTATGGAATTTGCTATGGAATATAGGTGCTGACTGATTGACTCGAGGTAATATGCTGTTCTGCTTTCTTGCCTATGTTGTGAATGGAATATAACCATATCTTTATGAGTTGGCTAACACGGAGGCAGAAAACTCCGTTTAGATAAGTTACTAGATCATCAAGAGATATTTTACGATGGTTTGTAGAAGATAATGGGCGGCTGGGAAAAAAGCGTGGGAACAAAGAAATTTATGTTTGCAAAGTGCAGCAGCGGAAACATCTGCTCCTAGATTTAATCATTGTCGGCTTCCCTGTAACCACCAAATAACTAACTGGGGCCAATGAGTCTAAAGACTGAAATTCATACTGGAACGTTCAGACTACGCCCACGTTTAAAACATACACATAACTCTCATGGGCAGATGTCCACATTATGGCAAATAACATAACATTATGGCTAATAAGGGATATTATCTAATGTGATAGAAAAATCAAACATTTTGCTTGTAAATCAACTGCATACATTCACATCCGTTGTGATAGAGACGAGGGTTATGTTTAATGTACAATTACCCTAATAAATATGTTTGTTATTCCAACAAAATGATGTTATCTGAACACGTCTTTGACAGCAGAGCAGAATAATGGTATTGATCCTGATATGAATATAACCTCATCCCCACACATCAAACATCCCTATCGAACCATTAGTTAACTACAACTCCCTCAAGTCAACAGTTTGTAGCACTGGTGAACAATCTCGTGATAGCAGCGTGTACATGTACATATTCTGCGAGCCATCATGCCAGTTTAATCGATATTTCTGATGATACATGAAAGCGCCACTGCTGCTTTTTGACATGCAAGTCTAGCATTCGGCCCAAGTCCTGCATATATTATCGCGCTTTCGCTATCTCTGTGCAGTTTGGTTCGAGTAGCTAGCACATGCCAGTAACAGCCCTAAAGTGCTGACAGCCATCAAATTACAGAAGTGAAGGTATCTATAGTCATACCCTGCTCTCAGAAAATGAAAGGAAGATGGCTTAGCCAGAGTAGTGGCTTAGCTGGAAGCAAAGATGGGTATTGTCTCTCAGTCGATTAGTCTGGGTACACAGCTGTCTATGAGCTAATGATGCCCTATACATCTTGTCTTATTTCAAGAAAAATATCAAATTCATTATATTAATTTTTATTGCTCTATGTTCCGTAAGCGTCCTTTGTTTGCGCTAGAAATGCCCTGTCAATCTCGCTACGTCAATTGCTATTAAGTTCGCTGCCGATTGTCTTAAATACTGCATATTATCGCTTGTATTATAGCTTGTTTTCACACAAATTGCATAGTACACAGCATTTTCATATTGTCTGCTGAGGCGGCGCCGCATCTTTTTTAATAGTCTTTTTGTAATGTCAGAATAAGGTCCTTGTCCCCTCCCCCAACTTGCGTAATACGCAAATAGTAGTCGTCGAGAGTACCTGCTAGATGCTGATTGTGATGCTACAGTGGCTGGTATGATTTTAGAATCAAATTCATCCATCAAGTCATCGGCTACTGCAATTCCAAAGTATTAAATTACCAAGTTTTTCTTCGGTATTCGAATAAGGTATGAACAAAATCGTGGCCAATGCCCCATACTGAGATAACTCTATAGAGCCCGGGCAGTGCGTCAATTTGTCATCCATACGAACGACCCAGCATGCACTGATTAAAACCAGTAGGATTTCAGAAGCCTCGGTGCTACTAATTCGTTTGTATTTTTTTAGGCTTTAACCGCAAAGTTTGACCTCGCCGACAGAACCTTATGTCAGAACCATGGGCATGGTATCTTCACGGATACAGCAACCATAATCGGAAAAACGGAGATATGCTGCTGATTCAGATGTGCACCGTTGCTCAATCGATGCACAGATGACCGCTCGGGGTGAGCAAATGTCTGTTTGCAGAGAATGAACACCACAGATGGACAGAAAACAACCGAGGTAGGGATCGGTGTCAAGAACAAAAACGAAGCCAATGCAGGAGACAGTGCTACTGTAGATGATGAATGCAATAGTTTTGGGTGTGGACTGACACGTTTGATAATTAATTCCATTTGTCAGGGTATTGACAACTCAAGTGAAAGTGACACAACACAGTAACAGGTCGGTGTGGGGTACAACAACAAAACAGAAGCATTAGATAATTAATGCACAGTTCATTGAATTAGTCTCAGATGGACAGAACACAATCAAGATACGGGTTGGAGCGAGTGAGCGAGTGACCAGAGTGAAACCGAGTACTATCACCACAACACCAAGTCCCGCTGGAGAATCTCACATCCATTTTACCAGAGCTGGTCTGCCGTTTATCTTATGGACGATCCAGTTGGACGCAACTAATATCAACAAGATTGATCAATTAGGCCAGGTAATCGACATAGCATAACCGCCAAAGCTCGTCAGGGATATCCCAAAAAAACTCTGCCTTAGGTTATTTCGTAGTCTGCGTCCCAGACTCCAGGGGTTCCGCTACGCTTCTCGCCCTAGAGTCTACGACAGGACAAGGTCTAAAACTGGCGAGTCCGAATATTCATTCGACACGTTCGTTTATCTTCGTGACCAATCAACGCAAAGGTTTGTGACCCGGATTGACCTTAGTTGCGCGCGTGTGGCTCATGAAACTGGCTTGTGATACGCACCCTCGATTTCATGTGACGTCATGTACATTGTTGTGGTCTGTGTCTTCAATGAGAACACATTGATTGTCTTCTGGAATTGTGGGGCGTCTCAAAAGTTCAAATTGGCACCACAACAAGCGCTTTAATCACCTAGCTGCATGACAGTATGTTTAGGTAATAGTCAGTTAAAAAGAACCAGTTGTGTGTTGCTTCTTTCGCCGACTGTGTGATTAACGGTGCCACTCACAGTGAAACAACAAATCGGGGTGTTGTAGAATGTGTGCCTGGCTCATAACAATGACTCGTCCGGTTGGATAAGTTCACTTGGCAAGTCACTTGTTCGCCATGACAAATCACTTGTCCCGGCAAGCGGACAACCATTGGTGTTGAACCCTGACTCATTCAATGCATTGCATCAAGAGCAGTAGCTAACAACGTGTAGCAAAATGTTTCCCCGTCCCAGCAGCCCCATTCACAAAACAGTCACGACCCATCAAGCAGCCGAGCAAACAAGTCTTTCAACGGAGCGTACCAAAACAAATATGGCGCCGAATCTTCGGAAAATGTGAGACTGACCAATGAGAGACAATGACTCAAAAGTACCCGAGAGAGACGGAAAGGCACGGCTTGTGTTTGGAGCATCCCAAATCTGGGATGCTGCACCAGTTCAAGACAGCACCCTAGCCTAGACCGTTGGCGAGACTATTGAATATCATTAACATGTTTACAGGGCCCGCAGCCAAGGGGCTAATGGACCTTGACTAGTTATTTCTATTCAACATAAAGATATTCGACGCCTATACAACGTAAGGCTGAATGCGAAATAAACAATTTGTGTACATATGAGAGTTCTGTGAAAGGCATTATAGTGCTGGCTGAAAACCTGCGGGGAATTGCATTAAGAGAATCTAGGCAAAAAACGCAAACGTTGTGGCCATTAACGAGGGAGTATCAAATCTGTTACAAAGCGATCACATGCGCGCCGGTAAACATTAAAGATGTCCGACTGAATGCGAAATAACCTATTTTTTTAAATACGGGATTTCGGCAAAAGGCATTATAGTGATGAGTCAAAAACCTGCGGCTAGGCCAAAAACGCAAACGTTGTGGCCATTAGCGAGGGAGTATTAAATCTCTTACATAACGAGCACATGCGCGCCCGTAAACCATAGAAAAACTTTGCTTCAGCTATCTGTAGCCCATGTTGGCTTATGTTTCAAAAATGTGCAGCACTCAGGCGCAATATGACCACAAAACCTGATCTGTGGCGTTACATGCATTCTAAGAATATTTTTAGAGAATATACACCTGATAGTCGTTCACCCTGACGAAAGGATGCACCTATTGCTCCAATGTGTCTCTGATAACATTTAACGCTTCGACATAAGGTAAGGTCCAAGACAAATTTAAATCTATGAGTCTTCTGGATTCAAAGCGAATTTGGCGCTTATAGTGGGTGTAATATTTCAGATGATGGATTCGTGTACCGTGATCACATTGTCTTATCAGCATTGCGGTACGACCATCGGTGGTAGTAAAGCATTTGTTTGTACTACCAGGCAAGTCCTAGAAATGCTTCAACATCGTCATTCAGATAACCGTTGTAACATACAAATACTACCACAATCTGGTGATCATTGAATTTTTTATGACAATGATATTCCTGGTCTGTAGATGGTATCACAGGCTTGGCCAATTTGTGCGCAATGTTAAGGTACCCTTTGAGAGGGTATCCATGCAATATACATGCTTTAATGTGTGTACCTGGCTACGCATAAATAACCAGTTCTTTATATAAGTAACCTAAATTCCATCATCGTTTATCTTGTAGTACATGCTGATTTCGATGTTTATGTGTACAGTCGCTTTTATTGTCAAACAAAAGCAAGCAATCTTTGCATGGCGCCCGTACAATGTCAAAATATGCTACGTGTACGAGGCTGCTAAAAATGAAAACGGACCAGTCAATATGATTGCAATCGTAATATGCACACAGCTCTATCAACAAAAAAGCGCTCTTTCAATCCATGTTATTCGGAGTTAGTTACACGTATTTGGGGATGCATATCACCTTGTGTATATTATGCGTGCACACCACATATTGCACTGTATGCTGGTTACCATTAGGGTCAGCAGCTTTGACAACTGGGTTCTAAAAGCAGAGACGACTTAGCTGATGGAAATAATAATATTAGGGTAAAACTGACATTATTGATGTTATTTGAGCTCCATCTGCTCCTGATTTACATAACTCCTATTGCTTCAATAAAAAAACATTACTCTTCTGCCTCACAAATAAAGCGAAAAGCAGCATCCGCTGTAAGTCCTCGGGTAATTTACTACAGCACTTATAACTGTAAAATAAACCAGCAGATAATGAGTGACGCAATCGCACATTTTCCATTGCAAGCCCATGGTTAAATCAAGTCACACACATAGATGAAAACACATGTACTAATGTTGGCAGCCGTCACGGAAACAAAACCGTAGATCTAACAAAACCAGCAGCCAGGTATTGACACAACAGTCAAAATAAATACATTTTCATTGTCATATTCTGCCACCACAAGCAGTACATGTTTGTGTGAAGCATTACACGATACTACGATTAGCCTATCGACAATCGGTAATAAAATGTCATACATTGTTTTAGCCTTGCCCACTGTAATCGACTTTGGAGGCCATACAATGCATTGGCGAGATATATGCCGCGGATAATGAACTTTCTGTACGCTTGGTCATTGGCTATTGCATGGGATGGGAAGATAATCTTGGGAGCGCCTGGTTCCAGTTTCAGTGCCTAATTCAACGCAACATCGGCAGGATTTCTCAAATGTTTCATATCTTTTAATTCATATGATGTTGAGGATAGTGGTCCCTGCAGTCAATGATTCTAATCCCCGGCAGCACTATCATCATTCAGACGTATTATAGATACAAAGATATTAATATATGTATATAGATATATATGCATACATTTTTATTTATACCTATATATATACATATACAAACAGTTTGATCACAATTTCAAAAGGTGCCTTACTGGTTGATTATCAATTCTACTTACATTAACTGTATACACACGCGCGATTATTTATATATACTGTAACCAATAGCTCCCCCCTTTTTTTTAATTTAAACCGCAAAATACGAACCACGGTTCGGCTACGAGTACTTAACATTATAACACACACATACCTTATCGGTGAACATATAAGATCAACAATTGGTTACTTTGCTACAAATCAAGTTGATCCACTAGGGTCATGTAATATGCAGCAATATTAAACTTTCCTATAATGGCTTCCATACTCATGCAAATTTTTTGGAACTGAACTAAACTCATTATCCTATCATTCACAAACTTGTTATTATTCAGGGATGTCAATGATTAATGATCGGTATGCATAGTAAATTCTAATTCTCTGCAGTATTAAGTGCCTTTTCTCTCTCCTTTTCAGATTTTCCACGCGCAGAGCAGCCTGGATCAAGTCCATTCTCGTGAAGTAATATTGCTCCACTTCTGATATCTGACGTATCATTACGAAATGTTTCTCCGAATCAAACGATTTGGTCTTCACTTGAGTCGTTTCACTATCAGCGTAAGAACCTGTGTTAAGTTAGAGATTAGTAGCATATCAAAATGCACAATTGATGGTTACTCTGCATTTCTTCAGATGTTGACACGCAATGACTTAATCGATGCACTCAAGATATAATAATATTCTACCTCAAAACAACGCCTTTTCTGATTTGTAATGAGCAATGAGGTTCGCTTTCTGTCATATTCTAAAGACATGGCTGGCTGTATAAAGTTATATTCTTTGCGCCATATTGGACAGCTTTAGTCGTGAGGCTTACAGATGATGTCGCAGTGGGATTATGATATGTTTACATATTGATATATATATATATATATATATATATATATATATATATATATATATATATATATATATATATATATATATATATATATATATATATATATATATATATATATATATATATATATATATATATATATATATATATATATATATATATATATATATATATATATATATATATAACAAATGTTAACAAAATGTTTTCACAGCATATATTACGCTGGCTTGATGGCGCATAATAGTACTATTTTAACAGCTTCGATTATTGATCCACTGCTCACTAGGAAGTATGCAAATACTAATTTTGGCGACGAATTGCATTCTGTTTAAGGTGCTAAAATATTCATTATCAACTGTGTCAGGTTAACTTATGACATCTCACAGGTTCTATATTGATACCAGGTAGAGAAGTCTTGAAGAATACGACATGCAAGATTGACGAAACATGACCACTTGTTTCCAGATAGTGGTGCAACCTGTCACCAGCTGATCTGTAAAATATTCATATGTAGCAGCTCTCGCAAATTTTGGCGCCCATCTCAGCCTGAGGATAAATTATACTGGCTATAGAAAGTATTAGAAATACTTAAGAACCTAACATAAAATAGTGAATGCCATAAATTATTCATAAAAAATAAATAATTACCAGGATGCATTATCGGTTAGTAGTGCGTGGTTTTGCAGATATATACACACACACACACACACATATATATATATATATATATATATATATATATATATATATATATATATATATATATATATATATATATATATATATATATAT
>CM067345.1:20489450-20569450 GCA_034190875.2 Urechis unicinctus | reverse complement strand
TTATATGGGAAAAGAACACGATGACGCGAGTGTGTTTTCCCATATCATCTGAGTGACCTGTGATGACATACTTATCGCGATGGCACCTACACGCGATAATCAAGCGCAACCGTATGATCGCCGTGCATATTAAGCCACAATGACAGATATTACGCAAGGGTTGGGTTTGGGTCGCTAGAAGGTTGATGCTACTTTCATTTGGTGCCTCACTTGTGGTCGAGAGCCCGACGTGGTCGGCTCTTCTCCAGTCGAGTTTATAAAAATATCATTAAATCTCATGGAGCAACTCATATAAACCTGTGGCGGGTGAGAGTCGGATTAAAACGTCACGACCACCAAAGAAAATCATTCAAGAAGGTTGCTTAAACGACTACAATCTTTGGGTAAGTCGTTTTTCATTAACGTTGTGTGGGTAGTTGCATAGATTATATTTGTTGGGTACATCCTGATACTGAATCATATGCATTATTATGAATCAGTTCAGGAAAACGAAAACATCAACTTTATGTCGGGTTGATACAACTCTTAACTTTTGAATTCACTTTCAAAGCTTCTTAGTCAGTTTAACCCAGGATATAGTTTTGTCATTGTTTCTGTACGTGATCCTGGCCGAGTTTCGCATCCCAACGAGAAACCGGGGATAATCCCGTGACTTCCCGGTGAGCGATATGCAATCAGATTAACGGCTGGCAAGCACACGATGCTATAGTGTTGCCATGTTAGAGCTGTGGTGCTTTGTGAGTAACCTTCTCAAATCTGGAGGCAGCTAGGTGATACTACGAAACGGTCGCACGGCTAGCTGTAAGCTCGAGGCGTCATGGGAAAAAGAGTCTTTCTCGAGCTCTGATTGGATGAGAGGAGGGTGCCATGCGATAAGCATTATTCGCATTCTTTATTCATGAAAATCAAAATAAACAAAAATTAAATAGAATATGATACATGGTATGGCAACCTGCTGGTAATGTCCTCTTTTGCAGTGTTTCGGTTTCATACTTGTTTCATATATTTCAAAAAGATGTAGGATAAAATCTTGAACAATAAAATATTCGTATTGATTAGGTCCTGCAGTCTGCAGTGTGACTTGAGTTAACTTCGCATGTTGACCATTGCATTAACAAGGAGAGGCAGTTGATACACCACTTAATTTTCCGATTTTTAAGTGGTGACGGCAATTTACAATGGACGGTATCAAGGACGAATCATTTCATTAGCGATAGTTTCAGTGCGAAATTCAAGCGAGAGGATACAAATTATTTCTTGCTGTCACTTCTTCATCGAATGAATCGGTGCCGCAGTAATGTAACGTGGTATTGCTCTATTTTAAAACGCAGAGTGCAAGTTGAAATTTTCATTGGGTAAGACTAATGCAGTAGCCATGCAGTACCAGCACCCAACAGATGACCGCAAATATACAAAATATACATTTTTAAATTCCCCTATAATAGATAATAATCCCTTCTTACTTATCTTATATTGTTATGCGCACTGAGTGTATATATTGTACGATCAATCAGCATGTGGGCCGGCAGAGACGAACTTCTCGCATAAGAGATGAACTCTTTGGCACGTGGGTGAAGTCTGCAGACTTAGCTGCTAGATGGGGCCAAATGTCTTTTTAACGATTCGCTGTTGTTGAGAAAAGGCCCAAGATAAACACATCCATAAAAATACATTGATATGTGGAAAATTTAGGATTGGTGAGCAAATGTACCCTAGCTCATGATGTGTGACGTCAATAAATGGATTTTTTCCCCACTTTTTATGTCATATGGAACGGGTCGAATGAAGCCATTGAACAGATGATTACCTGTATAAATATGCACAATTAGCTTGTGACGACACTCGTCTGCATAATACAGTCAATTAGATACAAACACCATTCATACCTTGGGTTTATCCTGTAATGACAGCGAGCAACAAGCTTATTGGATCAACAAAGTATGTGATGATAACACCACATACAACTGATTCTAAGTTTTCATGTTACCCTGACGCAGTTAATATGATCGAGTACTTTTTGTTTAGATACAGCGGTAGGCGATAACAGCCTTAGCAAAAATGCAACTATGCGTCCATGAGCGCCCAGTTCACAGTAATTATAAACTGGCATCACACCCCATGTTAATCCATTTGCTTTAGTACGGCGGCACCTTTCCCGAAGATTGATGAGGCGTTTGGCTATGTTTTGCACTCCAATCGAAGTACGTCGTACCATGATTGTTTTCAAACCTCGCTTGTTGTCCACCCGGCTCTGATTGATAGTGTTCATATACGTGTTCAGTTGTGTTTAAAAATAGAATTACAAATAGAATTACAAAGCCACCATGTGTTTGATATTGAACAGAATGCCCCCCAAAACACCACAACAGTAAGTTTTTCATACTTTTGTTGGCCTGTTCTGTTCGAGTTTTTGAAAAGTTTTGTTCATGTTTTAATTAAATGTTAGGTTATTATTTAAGGCTATATGGATGGAAATCAGCATCATTACATATGTAATGAACATTATCATTTTAGCATACTTAAGGTTTTACAGATATGGAATGGATTGTTCACAAAATCACGGGGTCACCATCAGGTTGTATTGAAATTTATTATGCTTTATTACAATTACTTCCATAGCAATGTGGACAGTGGTCATAAGAATATTCCTCATCTGTAAACTTCGTGATGGTGTTTATCCTACATGCTGCTAATAATTGAGTTTCTATCGGCAAAATCATATGCCTTTAACAATATATCATCCAGATCCATATTTGGTGAAAATGGAATCCAGAATAAAATATTCTCTCTGTGTCTCTGTTGTTTGGAATGGAATATATTGATAACAATATTTTAAACCTTCTGGGATCCAAAGTTTGGTAAAATACCTTTTGCATGCATATCTGATGGCTCCGAACGCCGCAAGAGCAAGAGGAAGAGGACAATATGCACAAAGTCTTATGAACTAGTTCAGTCGTTGGTTGCAAAATTCTAGCTGAGTATATAGACGAAAACAATAAAAGATGGGTCTATTGTTCTGACGAGACCTGGTACACCCATCACAGGCAGAGCATAAGCTCCCATTAAAGGCTTACTAAAGATGGTAAGTCATTGGTGGACTTTCCAACGCCAACCGAAATCAGTTCTGGAGACTGTAATGAACAGATTCTTTTTTCCAACCAAATCCATCAGTTTTTCTTTGACACCTCTTGAACCTTTGATTTCAGGTTTCCAGTTTACAAACATCCCCATTGCAAATGAAGGCTTTCAGAAGCACACCGTTTTGAAAATGGCATGGCCAATTGCTGTTCAATTCTGGAAAAAAAAAGTAATTCAGACACTGTCTAGTCAAATATGTAACGTCCAATTTTACACAACACAAACCAGCAATTCTTGTGAGATTTTTTATATTCACCCTCTACTAACAGACTAAATCATATTCGGCTGGAATTATTGACATGTATACTATCGTCAGAGAGGGGCTATGTCACTTCATAAGTGCGAGGTTCCACAATTCTAAAACAAATAATCTAATATAAGAACACCACCATGAAAAGGCTACATTCGACCTGCGGTTCGGTCGTATGAATCATAAGTGTCATTCTTTTATCTGTATACGATCTACTATCAGACTATGGCTCCAATTCAAAAGGAAGTACACCATACTTCGATTTAAGTACGAACGCATCAATACGCCATTGTTTCAGAATAATCCTTCAAAAGGAGTGTTATATTATTAGCGATAGTTCATTTATATGCCATAGAATTTTGAATAACATATAATGTATAATTAGATGATATACTTGTAAATGAGAAAACATAGACCTTATCTCTGCCATGTTTATGTGTGTACAAAAGTTTAACCATGAACGCAGAGAAACTTGCAGTCGCTGTCGAATTACGGAAGTGAAAACTCTTCTAGCGAATGCCCGATATCGCTCACAACAACAGATTTGGTTCCAAATGTTGGCATTAATATATTTGCATAATTAAATCGTTCAAAGCTAATCACATTTCAGAAAATGATGTCATAAAATGCAAAACAGCAGAGGGCGGCGGCACGACTGTCATGTGTACTTCAATCGAGATGCGCCGTACTGGGAACGAAGTACTTTCTTTGTTAGAGGTACGTACTTCCTTCTGCGGTCAGTCAGTTCCTCGCTATTTCTTACATTTGTTTGAGTAGGCTAATACATGAAAAAGACCTGATTGTCAAAGCAAAGACAACCAAAAGAACTGACGCTTGCACGCGAGCAGAAAAAAAGGCAATTGGTTGAGTCGGCAATAGAGATGATAAATTGGATGTTTTATGCTCTTAATCATGGGCGACAGAGCAAACAAAACCGGGTTCCATGCTCCTAATGTGCCTTTCTTAACTTCACCCACATTAAAGTGTTGACAAGGAGCAATGATACACAATAAATGTTGATGGCAAAGAGCGGGGTTCAAATTGATCGATCTTGCTGTCACTATCATTTCTGTTTCTTGTGTATTCGCCATGGAGTTGGATATATGGTGGCAGTGAAGCGTGGTGCTTTTAAATGGCGATGTTACTAGGGCCAACTATTTGCATGTTAAAACAAAAGTGCAAAATCCAGCACACTTATGCTAGCCAGTAAACATAATTGTATGACAATATGGACTGGCTTGACAGAAAATAACTTCGTGGTTGTTATTTCCCATGGGCATACCATCTATCATTTTAAGACAAAAAAGTTACATAGACTGACGAACACCTTTAGCCTGTGACAACAATCGTCTAGATCCTTACGTCGATTTGGTACAGGCACAACTCATATCTGCGGTGTAACCTCTAACGAGTAACAAGCTTATGAGATTAACATTAGATGTGACGATTAATGTATTTAGATTTGTGTGGCAAGTTTTTTTATCATGTCACACGGGGCCACGCCGATAATGAAAAAGCTATGCATACGGACACTAGACAAGCCAGTACAACAAGGGCAAGTCAGGGAGTGACGGATAAGAAATCCGCACCAAACTGAATAATACCTATTGCGACAACGTTTACTCTCCGTCGAGGCTGAAATACTCCGCTTCCAAATAGTGTAAGTGCGCGTCTGGGTATTTAAACTTGCTGACGAAGCACCAATACTTCTACCACTGTGACCACTCCTGGTATAACAGGAAGATCATGTGGTGTGAATTGTCTTAACGTTTTCCCGGCCATGTTGCTGCAGGGAGGGTCACTCCTCAGATTGATGCATCACCTTACTAGACCTGCCTCAGGTTTATGGCAAAGTCGATTACTGGCTTTACCTTACGCTCATTACACACGAAGGACCCTAGAACCACTTAGTATTTGTGACGTCTCGCTATTTAACTGGTGGCGAAGCTGAAGATAAACTTGCGGTGCTCGCACTCATCAGCATCAACAAAACTGCAATTGCGCTAATATTTCCTTGCGTATGGTGCGGCATTAAAACCTAGTAATAAACTGCAAAGCACTGTAAGTTGAAGTTATTCATGCGAACATTTCTCCACTAACCGTAGTATAGTATATAACTTATTCTGTAGCATATAGCATATTCTGTTCACTTAACTAGTAATTCAACTCTCCCAACTTACGAAGGACAGCCAAGTAACAAGCGTAGCAAAACACTCTCCCTCGTCTGTCCAAAACTAAAGTGCATTGCAAAAAGCTTCCAAACAAAGCGAGGTTCCACAACCATGGTAGTTATATCATGCAAGTGTAGCAACATTTTATACCGCTTGACCTGTAAAATGCAATATGGTTGGATTATTAAACGACCGAACCACTATATTTGTACTTTTGGACCGGCTGAGAAAAACCATTTGCATCACAAAGCATATTTGTAAATGCCACTAAACCAATACTAACCAGTAAACAATTCATACTTGTATTGACATTATATAAAACAATGGCAACTTTAAAATCAGGAGCAATTAATAGACCGACAAAGTAAGCCACCTGATTTGGTCTGATCGATGAGCAAATATGGCCGCGCTCATTATGTATCAGCTTTTGTAATGACTTTGTATATATGCGCAGTATCCATAACCTATGTAGTCAAATAAGCCTATCATAATATATCATAATCCTTGCTTATCCACCTTATGTTATTAAGTGTATCACGTGCAAATAAGTACGATTAATCGGCTAACGGAGGCAAACTATGTTCATGCTTAAGTGGTACATCAATGTTAATCAGTATCTAATCATGTGTCGATATTGACTGGCTTGGCAGACAATAACTTATCTTTGCAGTTTTTATTTGGGTAGCGGTATGCAATTGGTAAAATATCTCGTTGAAAGACCATAAAGTTAGACTGACTGACTAAATTAGCTTCTTGATTTCATTGTTTAGAATAGTGACTCATATTTTGCAGTTAATTGTTACATCGCATTAATGTTTAATTTCTTGCGATTTGTTGGATAATAACTGTGTAGATTTTACCTATGAGAGTGATATGTCACATGCAAGATCAACGCTAGACCATTTTATGTTGTCCGAAAGTCTGATTTTATCAATGTTAAAATACGAATGTCTTCATGAAGGAGATAATTTATCTAACCACAGTCCTGTACTTGCACGGCTAGATATACATGTTGCACGGGTGGTTAGTGATGAGCGCCCTACCACTAATAGACCAAAATGGAGGGAATATGATGCCAGCGATGAGGATAGTTATATGCGTAAATTGAGAAAGTTATTACTTGATCTGAATGTTTTAAATGATGCATTTATTTGTACATAGATTGATTGCAATGACCATTACGAAGATATTGATCGTTACTATGAGGAAATCGTGAATGCCTGTGTCAGAGTAGCTGTTCGGTGTATTCCTGGGAATAGGAAACGTAAACATCGGCCTAGCTGGGGTGAACAAGTGAATCAGCTGAAAGCAAAATCAATATTTTGGTTTCGACTCTGGGTGGAAAATGGGTGTCCCACCTCTGGCGTTCTTAAAGACATCAACTGTAAAGCAAAACGGGATAATAAAAGAGCGTCACGGTACGTGATAAGAAATCAAAATAAACTTGCGACGGATAGAATGGCAGTTTCTTATGACACAAGTGATGGTCGCAATTTCTGGAAAGAAATTCGGAAAAAGCATTTCAAAACTAAGTCGACCGTGTCCGTAATGGATGGCGTGCACGGCGACGACGAGATATGCAATGTCTTTAAAGATAAATATGAAATACTTTTCAATAATGGGTCTTATAGTAAGTCTGCAATGGATGCCCTTAATGAATCATTGGGTCATGATGTACACTCTAATTGTGCCGGTGGTACATGTGGCTGTTTGCATGCTATCGACATTTCACAAGTTAGGCAAGCAGCTTGTATGCTTAAACGAGATAAAACAGACGGTGTTTGTGAAATACCTTCTGATCACATACTGAATGGCTGCCCATCTATCAAAACTTTTTACTATGATGTTGAATCATGCGCATACGCCACGTGGTATGCTACCATCTACGCATGTTCCTATTCCTAAGAACAGAAAGAATTCATTGAACAGTAGTGATAATTATCGATCAGTAGCTCTTAGTAGTATCATAGGGAAACTGTTAGATAATGTGATCATTGTTTATCAAAGCGATGTATTGAAATCGGGTAGTTTACAATTCGGATTTAAACCGTCACACTCAACAACACAGTGCACTTTTGTATTATAGAAAATCATAGCTAATTATGTCAGTGAAGACTCACCATGTTATGTCATATAATTGGATGCTTCCAAAGCGTTTGATCGAGATAATTTTATGAAATTGTTTGGTTTGTTACAAGAGCGTGGTACATGTGCTATGACTGCTAAACTCCTACTTAATGTATACGCATCAAACGTTAAGAGTCAAGTGGAGCAATAGCTTATCTGACAATTTTAATTGTACTAATGAAGTCAAGCAAGGGGCGGTATTGTCACCCATAGTGTTTGGTGTGTATATCGATGATTTATTGTCACGGCTCTCAAACAGGGGAATCGGGTGCCACCGTTATGCAGGCGCATTGAGTTATGCTGACGACGTCGCTCTCATTGCTCCTTCTTTGAATTCGGCCAAATCCATCCTAAAAACTTGCGAAGAGTATGCCAAAAAATATAATGTTATATTTAACACATCAAAAAGCAATTTGTTGTTTTTTAATTGTCAAAAGCACGATGTGAATCTAAAACTGAATAGTGTTCAATTAAATGTTAGTGAACACGCTGTCCATCTTGGATCCTTTATAGGAAGAAACTCCGAACAACTGAATATGCATGCTGCATGTGGTGATGTTGTGTCGAAAACTAATATGCTGATGTCAAGATTCGGTCACTGTTCCGTAAATGTTCGTAATACACTATTTGACAATTTTTTTATGGATCCCCATTATGGACGCTTTCGAGTAATTCATTAAAAAGCTTATGTTGCACTTGGCGCAAGTGCATCCGCCATGTATGGAAACTATACCCTAGAGCAAGATCAATCTATATTCCTTTTTTAGCTTGTAGACTACCTCTAAAAGAACAATTAATGTTGCGATGTATGAAATTTTTCTTAAATAGTTTTAATAGCACGAATGATCTTGTATCGACGGTTAGCCGATTATGTGCCTTTAGTAATTCGAATGATGCAAATAATATTAGATATATTATGAGTATCGTTAATCTTAATACTGCTATGATTAACGACCAGACCATTACTTTTAATGATATTTCAAGCAAGCTTAGTCTACCGAACATTGATCAAGAAAGATTGAACTTTGTTAACGCCATACAAGAACTTTGTGTGTCCCGTGAATGTGAAAATATTCCCGATTTTTTGCACGAAGATATCAATGTTCTACTTAATTTTATTTGCACATTATGATCGCACCACACGCTTTGTTAAATGATTGTACTTGAACCTGATCGTCATAAAATATCTGTACCATGAGTGCGAAAAAAATGCTATTATCATTTTTATTACACATGCACATCCTTCTGATAAAACGAACAATGACTCTGCCGCATATATGATAATATTATAACACTCGAAAGCGGAGGATTGTTGAGACTTCAGCGAAAACAAAAGAGATAAACATTATGACAAATGGGTTTTTTACCCAGACTTCACTGCTTGATGAGACAAAATGTCATTTCAATCAATTCGCAGTGAATGTTAAAAGTCCCAAAAAAATCCATCCAATCAAGAGTTTGGAGATGCTAAACTTTGCGGAGTGGTTGGCAAATATAGCTGAGCACAAAATGTGTTACCTCTATAAATGGCATTGTCTCTTTAATGTGTCTTATATATCACGTGTAACGGATGGAATGAAGCCACTGAATGAATTGTTTTTGGTATCATAATACAGATCACAGTCTGTGGCGCCAATCGTCAGTTAGCCGTTTTGATACAGTCTCGATTTTTGCTTGTGAAGTATCCTACCATAATGAAGAGCAACAAAGTCATGAGGTAAGCAGGTAATGCAAAAAAAGATGATAATACCATATGCAACTTCAGAAGCGATATTGAAACAAAATGACTTCAAAGTCTCTTGACGTAGCTGTGATGGTCAAGCAATCGCCGTTTAGCAAGAGCGAAGGCGAGGACAGTATTGTCAAATAGTATTGTCAAGTCGCCACTGAAAGTTATAAATTGCCATAAATGTAACACCAAATACCTACCTAAATGTTTAATCATATGACTTGGATCTAAAAACTGCTTTACTCGCCTTATACTGTCTACGAGTTCATGCATGCACAATTAATGAACATGTGGCAGGCAGTGGTAAACGATTTGCATGTTAAAGCAATTTTGATAAAATCTCAGCCGTTCAAATCTTGCCAGTAGATAGTTAGATGAACTTTACGGACTGACTTAATGGGAAATATTGCAGCTTTGCAGTTGTTTTTCAGTGTCGGCCTACAATTGATAACAATTGTTTGCAAACGAAACATAAAGACCAACACCTGACATCATAAATATGAAAGACTTTACAAACACTGCGGTTGGTAATTTAACCACACGAGATAAAGGGCCACCTGAATAAATACATACCGACATAGAATTAGTCATATAGACAACTGACAAGTTAAATTCGACAGGTGACAATTATTGATGCATCCGAAAGGATGTGTCTGTTTTTGTATTACGTCATGTAACGAGCCCCGTGCCTAATGAGGCTAGATAATGCATTGTTTAATATCAAATCACTGACGCCTTTTAGTTGATTAGGCATTAGCAGACCCGATTAATACGCCTCGGAATATCCTGCAATGGAAAACAGTAAGAAGCTTATGATGGAATTATATGATGCTTTGATAGCACAGTATACAACAACAAAATCTATATTTAGATAAAGGATATACAAGGCAGGATGATCATGCAACCGCACACCCGTACTTAGCTAGACCAGGAAGCGATGAGAGCCGTGGCCGAATAGCCAATTCACTGTCGATAGTCTTGTATAGTAGTGATATGCAAACCGCTAACGCCCTTCAAACAGGTATGATATGGTAATTCATCACCGAGCGCTGATACTTTTTTTTTTATATCGTTTGTACCAACAATAGGAGACATATCATAAGCCGGTTTTCCCGCGTCCAATGTGCCCGGGCACATAAAAATGTATTTTCCATGATCAATAACGCATATTACGGAGCGTAATTTGTTCTGATGACGAATATAGTGGCCAACATCAACAGATTTCATTTCGGTCAAGGATCTAGTCATGTTTAGAGGCCTTGTTACGAGTATGCATCATAGTGATGATCTGAGTAGTGCTTGTAAATGTGGCTTCAGTAACATCAGTTATTACCCTTAAATTAATAGGTCAGACACATATGCTTTTAAAACTGCTCCACGCAAAGGAGAATACTTTGATGTTAAATTAATTCGCGACTAGAAAATGTGACATTATAATGATACCCTTTAACGACGTGGCGGTTTGGTACTTACTTTATTGACTGCCAGTGATACAGCGAATCAAATTTTAGATTCTGGTACGTGTCTGCGAATCCGCCAAAAACAAGGCACCAGCGTACTTTCGAGATCTTATTGCTCCCTATACATCAGGAAAAGAATGAGATCAGCTCTTTTTACGTACCAAGTAGCGAGCAGCGTTTGGCTTGCGATGTTGCGGGCTTATTCTTGTGAAATAACCCCCCAAGACACATTGCTTATTTAGATTGTCAAGTAAAGATTAAACACAATTCTTTTCGTCGAGGTTAAAGCACGCGCATAGCACTTAGCACTTGTGAAATTCACGCTATAGGAAATAAAGTATTATCATAATTAGGTGTTAACTGATAGACTCGAGGAAATATGCTGTTCTCCTTGCGCGGAGCGTTTCTCATTCAGTTTCGTGCCTATACTATGAATGGAATATAGCCATAGCTTTATGAGTTGGCTAACGCTTCTAAATGACGCGCCTTTGAATATTTCACTTGTTTAAACAATGCTGAAATCGCTACAATCATTAAACGCCCACCGTACAAAGCCACTGACACATATCCGGGGTCACAAGCACATTCGCCCCGATCCCCTGTAAAGGCACAACATATATTTGCGACAATGACTTCTCAACGCCGGGAAATCTGGTCCATTGAGTTATGCGACGTAGACGACTGAGGCGAGACACAGTTGTCTATTTGTATTGATACCTCGCTCGCTCCTTCTATGTCCGTAACCAAAAAAAAGTGTTTATCATCTAAACATAAGCTTTGATTGATGGTTGTGTAAATACAATTCCGATTTTAGACAGTTTGAATGATTGCGTAGAAATCTTAATACCCATATTTTAGTGGCAATTCGGTTCTTATATAAGGATCGGTAGAGAAAAACAATCTGAATGCGAAAGCAGTTCTGCAGACCGACTTTAGCATGTAGACAATGCATAATGGATGATGATATGGTTTGTCTTGACATCTCTATGCAACTACTATACAATGTCAGAACACAAATGGAAACGCGCCGACGAAATATATGATGTTACCTGATAAATACTCAAGACTAGACAAACGCTGCGGTTAATAACTTCATAAGCCTAGCAAAAAAACCACCCAACTAACATTGATACTAACTAACATTGAAATGGCCATATACACAACTGACTCGTAAAACTTGAGCGATTATGATAAGTGATACATCAGAGAGGAGGAACATATAACCACATTGGTAAGTGGATTACATTGGGGTTGAAGGGTAAGATGCGCTCAAATATAAGTCATCTCGACCCAATGCAGCAAACTTCTAGCCCGCAGTTAATCATATCAGACGGATCAAAGCAACTTTACACCGCAGGCTCTATTCGTGTCAATCTCAATAACTTGATAGCTATCAGAATATCAAAAACTGACATATTCATATGAATAAGTTACACTGATTTAAATCTTATAGACAGCTACCCCGCTTTGGGATTTCTATCTATTGAAATAATATCATGTGTGTGATCTTATACCCGCAAATATGACAGGATGGTGTCTCTAGTAACCTGACGTGTAACCGCGAGCATTAGGGCACGTGTAATCGGTGCGCCTGATGTATAATATATTCTACGTACTGATCAAGGAAATCACATCCGGGTTAATTTGGTCTTATGTTCCCGACATACCATCCTTTGCATAAAAATGTTCGGCGATATGTATTGTGAGGACAGTTAAGTGGTCATCAGGTCATAATCAATCAACTGAACTGTCGATGTGATTTCGGCCATTCTGCTATTTTATCAGGCATTGTCTGTCATATTTTGGCAGCCTAGCGGCGCATTTCGCGGCCATGTTACTAGGGTCATATCATCGCGACAAGGAGAATTTAAATGTGCGCCGCAATTTCGGCTGTTGTTCCGAAACATCGGCTTTGCCATCGATGTAATAGTACGGACACGTGTTTTACAACATATTCGAAGCACAGCAAGATAGCTAGTTGTATCATTCATGTGTGACCCGAACATGCTTAAGGCTGCGACTGACGGCGATTAACCACCTAGTGATTTACCTATTTGGTCCGACTCTACGACGAACAATTTGTAAACCTCGTGAAACAATATCCAACATAAGCCCGCAATGAATGTCTTGTAGCAGCTAATAAATTAACCCAAGAAGGTGGAGATACCCGGGCGTCGAAACACGTAATATATAAGCGGGCTAGTAGATAAGCAGGTATATTGGCTTTCAAGGGAAGACAACTTATCACGATGACGCGTCCGTCGATGATATTTTTCCAACAGAGAACATTGGCCTTCAATCAGGCTGTATACGGCAGCAAGCAATTGCCACGAAAATGAACAAGCTCCATTTAGACAACGACATCCATATGACTAAACACATCACCTCAACTAACCGATGATAGGCAAGGAATACCTCATGTAGCTCTGTGGCAAGACAGGCGTAATCACAAATGGCAGTCAGATGCTGATCAAGGTGCCCGCAAATACTTAATTTACATATATTGTTCTTTGAACTATCACTAAATGTGAGACATTGGTATGTGTGTTCACCATACTACAATCAAGTAACGCTTGCCGCCCTGGCATAATAAGAGGGGGGAACATTTCCATCAACGCCAATCAATTAGTGAAATAAAGACGCTGACATGAGAAAGTTGAAGAGGAAATATCTATAAGTACGCAACAATCCCTATATATGTCTCAAACAAAATGAATATCGATAAAGATTGCTTTAAGAAATTCCGACTCATGACGAATAATCTTGATAGATCCTGACAGTCAAACATTCATAAAGGGATACGTTGATGTTAATTTCATCTTCACTGATTCACATCAATTAGGTCCCATAAAATATATTGATAATCGATAACTTAACAACTCAATGGCCCGTTTTAATCATCGACACAGTGTAAATTACCGAAGATATACTCTAAAAGTGAGATGGCTTTAACTACCCACGGTCTAGATTCATAACCTGATGTAAGTAATGGCTTGAGGATACGTACTATTGTTATATGCATGTTCATGTGACATTTGTTTGATGAATAAGGTCGTATGGCTGTGCCTGCGAGAGACTACTGCTTATCACACAACGCTGTTGAATACTTAATAAAGACACGCATCGCCAGCATAGATAGCCGCATTAATTAGTTATCAACATGACGATCATGCATACTCATATATACGCACCATATACGCGTAATGCAACATTAGAGAACGTGTACGGAAGCAACATTAGTGGACAAGAGACCGTTATTGTTCTTTTACCGACAACAAGGCTCCCTGGTTTGGATAAACTGCATGGAGCTTCCGAACAAAACCAATTATCCGTGAAGTGGCAATGATTTTGTCAAGAATAGGATTTCATGCTGCTAGTGATACATTCAACAAGAGGTGTAAATCAGTACCGAATCAATGATCACAATGCCTTTGCAAGCAATCTTGTCGAAGCATGCAAATCATACAAAGCGCAAACAATGCCTCCAGTTTGCTTTGCCAATGTTATTAAGCAAATACGTGACAGTAGATGACTGTGATGGCTTGCAATACTTTACGCCTAATGATAATGATTAATGCAACATGAATTCCATATAATATTCACGGTAAAGCACGGGTTTTTAAGCAATGGTCTGGATGCCAAGCTTAATATACATACCTGTCAAACTCGACATGTGTGTTTGATTAACAGGCGTGATTTAGTGGATGCGTCAGAGCCTGTTGGGTCACTGTGGCCAAACTTAACACTGACCTTTTTGGTGCTATATGTGGTATGTGTGCATGTCTGTTTGTTAGTACAACACAATTGGCAAGGGTACAACGAATACTCGTTCTGTCTAACCGACAAATCAGCCACAGGCGATTACGCGCCGCAAAGGAGCAAATAGGACTATCATCGAACAGCATTGCCGAAAAGAGAAGGTTTGGGTGGGGGGGGGGGGGGGGGGGGGGGGGGATGAAAGACTTCGTAGACATTTCGCTCAGCCTGTAAACAATGCACTGTGGCCTTAAGTGAACACGTGTAAAGCTCCCGCTAAGATGGCCCAGGGGATTGGAACTGTTCCACTCAACTTCCACTGGAACATGTGACGTAGGGCGGGATGAAGTGGCAATGTGGGCTAGTTATATATATAAATATATATTTATAAATATATACATATATATATATGCATATATATATATATATAATATATATATATATATATGTGTATATATATATGTATATATATATATGTATATATACATGTATTTATATATATCAATATATATACATAAATATATATACATAAATATATATAAAAATATATATAAAAATATATATATTGTATATGAATATATTTAGATATGTATATATATACATATATGTATATACTTATATATATATATATATATATATATATAGATATATATATATATACTATTTCTTTATATATGCTTTTTCATCTCTATATTTTTCATATATATATATATATATATATATATATATATATATATATATATATATATATATATATATATATATATATATATATATATATATATATATATGCGATGATAACACCGCATACAAAAATAGGATCGATATTCTAATGAAAGACCGTCAAGAAACCCTGACGAGCTACAGCGACTGCAGGCAGCATGAAGCTAACTGTCTTGGCAAAACTGTGAATACAGTGTGGCACGTCATTAACGTTATATTTAACACATTACATGAGCCAAGATGTATATTTATATAAGGTGGATTGAGCCATTTCGTGCTGTTATATGTTCCATTGTCGGGTAAGTACATAGATTATTTGTACTGGTTTATGGCGTTCAGACACGCGCCGCAAACCACCTCTTTTGAAATTCGATGTTTGCATGTGTTGTAATTAAGTTTCCCTAGAACCCTGGTACATACACGCAAACAGTTCAACAGGTGCAATTGGGTACAGCACCGAAAGTTGTAAATAGGATACTTTGTTCTCTAATCGCTTTAGTCAAAGCAAATAAAGAGCACGATTTATGCTTCAGAATATGCAAAATGAGACGTAATGACTCGGTACCCAATGTTTTCTGGCGTCGTTCCATCAACTTAGTGTTTATCACCGTGCCTGTCCAAGGTACTCATGCGGTTAAAAACGAAACACTGAGCAAGCTGCCTAGTGTAGAATTACTAATATATACTGGCCGTGATCAGCCAATAGTGAACATTTCATTACGTCCGGTTGCTCAGCACCAACGAGATATTACTTGGTCAAGTCGCAGGTCCAAGATTGTGACATGCAACTAAAACTAGTAACAGCCACAAATCAACCAAATAAAGATAAATAACGCCAGATAAATATTAATATATCTGCTGTCATCGCACCATCGGATATCGTGTTTGTTATACATTAAACATAGTTTTATCACAAATGATATTAGCAATATTAATAGAAAGTTTCTGACACTAAGAACGGATTACATTTTAAGGTATTGTAATAAGTAGGGAAAAAAACGTAAACACAATTTTCAAAGTGAAAATATTTAATTCAATGAATCTGAACATGGTAGTGCGAGTCGTCCTTGTATAGATCACACAAACAAACAACCGGGCAACAATAGCCGATGCTTAAACTTGGCATTCTCGTTGGGGATTAACACAAGGGATAGTTAGTGGTTGGATATGTCGATCATAAGACTGGGCGGGGCATGTTGATTTTAAGTCACGTTGCAATGGCAAGAAATATAAAGAATTTTTCTTACAATATGTTATTCTAAACTAGTTAGTTAATTAATGGTACACCAAATGACATATAATTTAACCCTTTGTATGGATCAGAATAGAATATGAGGGAAGCAAACTCGAGTATCGCCGTCAATGCCGCAACCATAACCAATTGTATTTATATGTACCTAAGTGACAGTGATTCTAAAGTAACAACAAGACTGATACACTCCATCCCGGTGAGCTATGTAGCACTTACAAATAATATTTGGTCATTTGAGCCCCAATGTTAGGTCATTAATCTACCGGCATTCAATACGGAACGTACCTGCAGCTGCTCCGATACTTGCATGGCATATAACATGCCTCTCTGGGGTCCCTTGTTATGTGATACGACAGGCATGGGGCAGACCTAGAAGAAGCAACGCTCTAGAATCAGCTATTATATTAAAGATAACAATATCACTTGCATTAGTACAGAATTGTACAATTCGTCCAGCCATCTAACATTTGTGCTACGTACATTTACTAGATATACGCTGCAGGGAATCTTGCTTGCCTTGCCAGTTAGGCTATCGATCGAATCACCCTCTCAGTATGTATGCTCCGATTCAACATTCTAGGCTTAGCCGGAAGTATATAGACATAAATTGGCTTCTTAAGTTCAGTATGCTGGAATAAGGATGGGCAGGTAAGAGAATCGACAGGAAAATTATAATCCCTCAATTAGGATTGGGCTACAGCAAGAAGCACAATTGACATGTTATAAGTCTTGCCGTTTCATATATTCAAGGATAAATACGTGGCGAGCGATTGTCACAGCCAGACGTTAATTGTGAACATGACAGACCAATAGAAATGTTGCAAACCATTTGACAATTAATTCAAGCGTGCCCTACGAAACGCAGGTGCCTAAGGCGATGCACACGGCTATTGCCGAAAACAGTGTATCGTCACTCCGAGTGTGTGACTAAAGCTTGCTATCCTAACACAAGCCGAGCATTCATGTGTCACTGCAGTACCAACTAATTATTTTAGTTGCTGCGGTGATTACAAATGTTACGTTCCTGATCGCACAGCTTATCGGCCATGATGGTAAGCCAATACGACACATTAAGAAATATTTATACACGCAAGGCGACAAACTACGCAAGTAACGCCTTATGCACTGCAATGCCAACCATAATGTATTTGCGCGAAGCTTCTTTAATACAACTACAAGAACTGGATTGTTCCCGGCAGAAAAATAATGATGATGGTGATGTCATATCTGACCCCTTTTGTCAGGGGTTGAATTATCGGCACGCGTTCTGCATGCGCCGAGCATCTCCATTGCAGATTGTCATCCATCGCAAGAAGATATGCATCGTTATATATTATTCTCTGCTCTAGCACCCCCACAAACCGGGGGACAACTTCCCTAAACACAGCTTGCCGTCATAGAAGCTGGGATATCACACATTTTATTGGTTATGGATATGTCTGATAATATAATTGTTTCTCTCGATGCGAATACCTTGCAGGTAATCGACCTAATTCTTACGACAACATGTACTCTGCATTACTACATTACGATAAACCTGATTGCTAATAAACCGCAGTTAAGTTGATAATTGACCTTGCGATGGATGGAGGTCCTTGTGTTTTCAGATGGTGGTCCTTGAAGTGACGTAATACATTAATCGAATAAAGATATGCCTCAATTGTGTTAATGGCAGTATCAATATGCCATATAACACTGATAAATACTATTTGTCAAGTTACTATATAAAGAACATACACAACTACATTTGGCCACTTCGTGGAGAAATGTGACTGAAGTGTATACTAATCCAAGATGGTGACTTTATGCAGTGATTGGGTCTGTAGGGGACGTGAAATCAGAGCATTGCATTTACTGATAATAACAGCATGTCCTTAAATAACAACATGTTCCTGTCAGTACCCTAAGAAGATATAAATGCTAAATGTTGTTATTTTGCTGCGTTTATTCTTATATGAAAAGCATATTTGTACCAACGACAGTTTTCAAACAGCGACGTTTAGCCTAACCCTTTTTGAAAGCCAATATATCGTACATATTGAGAATACCACGCTTGCTCGAGTAGACTAACACCGTAATATGTAACCAAGTACCCCATTTATATCGCGCTGTACAACACTGACGCTGGTTTGTTGGGAGGTCTCGTGAGTTCTCTGCCCGTGATACTGGATAATATTCCGACTGGAGTCACGGCTAAGTTTTTTCTCCTCGAATTTGTCAACGAAAGCGGTCACAAACTTGATAAATCCTCTTTCGTACCACTCACGCCTAGTTTTTCTCGAATTTGTCAACCAAAGCGGTCGCATACTTGATAAAGCCTCTTTCGTACCACTCACGCCTAGTTTTCGTGCCGTTTCCACACCATGAACTGACTGGTGGTCCTGGGCATCTAAATTACAATACATCCACTGGTCTCAGGCTAGTCATAGCTTTCAATCGGTAGAAAAATATGTCTGTAAGTAGTCATGCTATATTAAAAACCGATATAAATGCTGAAAACTATCAGACACTTAATTAAGCCAGAGCTTTTTCTCGGACTCTGAATGGCTAAGAGGAGAATGCCATGCGATAAGTATCATTATCGTTATATTTCCATCAATATGAAATAAAAAGCAGAAATGAATTTCAATAAGATGCATGGTGTGAGAGCTTAATGATGAAATTAAACGCTTCAATCATTGTTTTTACAGCATTTGCTAAGTCACCTTAGGCAAAGCTGTTAAGTACGGCTATTGTTGTTGTACAACGCAATGTCGAAGAGTACTCTTTTAAATTCCCCAGAAAAGATAATAATCCCTGCTTATCATCCTAATAATGTTATGGGCACCGAGTGCATATATGTACGATCAATCAATATATTAGCCGGCAGAGACGAGCTTCTCGCATGTTAGTGCAATTAAATAAAATGCCAGCACATCAATAGACAGTCGATAATTAGAAGACGATATGGACTGGCTTGACAAAAACAAAATCTTTGCAGTCATTATTCTCTCTCGGCATACAATTGGTAGCAATGTTTCATTTTAAGACCCAAACATTATTTAAACCGATGAAATAATCCATATAATTTCTTTTTTAAGAATAGCTACTCAAATACTGCCGTTGCTTGTTTCATCACATAAAATATGCAACTGAAAAAAACGAATATTGACTTTGCTTTAACGACGACTAAATGATAATGCTCGACCGATGGGGATTCTTGAGGCATTCGAGAACACGTAAGAGATGAACTCTATGGCACGTGGGTGTAGTTTGCGGACATAACTGCTATATGGGACCAAATGACCTTGTAATCAATCTGCTGTTACTGAGAAAAGACACAAGATAAACCCATCCATAAAAATACATAGACAATTTTGGATTGATGAGCAAATGTCAATAAATGGCTTTGACTGTTTCTTATTTATATAACAAGTAACGGGGCAAATAAAGCCATTGAATAAGGGATTATTTGTGCAAACATGCACATTTTGCCGGTGAGGACACTCGCCAAAATCGTACGACGATATGAACTGGCTCGACAGAAAATGCGTTTCTTATTTCCCGTGGGTATACAATTGCTACCAATCACATTTTAAGACCAAAACGTTATATAGACCGACGAACACATTTAGCCTGCGACGACAGTCGTCTACATCCTTATGTCAATTTGACGTAACAAGCTTTTGAGATCATTATTAGATGCGATGATAACACCACATACAACTTCAGAATGGATGCTAAGGTTTCATGGTTAGAATGATCAAGTAACTGCGGTTTAGCAAGAGCAGCAAGCGATGACAGCCCTGGCGTACATAAAAATACGTGTTCGTGATTGTGTAATATACCACGCACCCGATACCTAATCATTTGCGATGGATTGAGGCATTTAAGTCAATTGAAGATTTAATACAAACTGGCATGTATAGGGTTATACTGATTAACCCCAATCAGAGTGTATTATCGAAGTAGCATATGTGCGTGTAGGCATGAACACAACGTGAATTGCAAAGCCAAGAAACCCCGGAGACCTGACGCTTGCACGCGAGCAGGAAAAAGTGTTTCCGGGTCAGTCGGCAATAGAAATGACAACTTGGATGTTCGAGGTTATAATCCGCGGAGAATGAGCGAACAAAGATTGGGTTCTACTCTACTACTGCGCATCAAAGACATTGAGTGGTTTAATGGATCAGTAACACGCATAAGGAATTGCATCATTAGCGATGGTTAAGAGCGAGACAATCAATTTTGCAGTCAATATAATTTCAGTTTCTTGTCTATCCGCAATAGAGCAATGAAGCGTGGTGCTCTAAATGGCGATATAGCCAGGCCTCGTTCTACCCGAACAGAAGCCATTACCGTTTATATGGTAATGTGATTAGATATGATTTCACGTTAGAAATAGTTGAGGCCATTGCTGTGTGTGCGTTAACCAAAAGCAAATCACGTAATGCACGCCTACCCCGAATATAACTAATGTGGCTACTTTGGTAAATCATGTACACATTAAGACGGAAATGTCCACGGCTGAGCCATATAACGATATATTACAATGGCCACCTGTGTGTATCAGGAAATGCGGAAAGCCAAATTGAATATCGCCAGCCATAACACCGCAACTACAAGTATTTGCGGTTTTTATTTGTACCAAAGCGGCTATATGAACAGGTAACATGAATATACCAAGAGCCACAATGCTGTGACTTGAAGAGTACCACCAGCGGAATATTTGTCCCTCGATGCTTCATAGGCAAACACAGATGAAGTATGCTGATAAAGACCAGTCATTTCCCAACAGACCTCCATTAGAAGTCTCGCTTTGTGGCATTGCATCATTTCAGAGATTGCAACACATCCAAAGAGGGTCCTCTTGAGAATAATATCATCCCTGATTCATCCTTGCTTAGATTTGCGAAATAGGAACATCTATATTAGCAGCTATGCGCTGCTATGGTGTGGTGGATACAATACCGATAAAAAAAAGTCTGTAAGACTAATATTACGATGCAACCGAACTGGTTGTTCTATGACGAAAAACCACACATCGGTCCCAACTCTCCCTTGGGGTTACATAAAAAAACATGGAGGAATCTGCTAGAATCTGCCAACTCTTCTGGGAAGCTGCTCTCAAATCCCCTATTATCAATCACTCAACCTCATGGCAGGATGTCAACACAGTATCTACTCTCACAGCTTAGTGCACAAACTAGTATCTACTGACTCTCTCACTCTCTAACTGGTTTGAATGTGCATTTTAGTGAATTGTGACATATCTACTGATGCCAATGTACTACTGTTGGTAACTCAATGACTCAAAAAAAAAGGTGAACTTCTAGTGCTATCTGTGTGTGATAAAAGGAGTCTACAGTGTCATCTATCTATAACTCAAAACTACTACTGAAACTGAACTATGGCTGCTGTTTGTGTATTTCCCCCACCTGGTCATTTAAATATTACTTCTGGAAATGTAGCTGAGAATTTTAAAACATGGATGAGATAGTTTGAAATTTATCTCAAGACTTGCAAAAATGACACTGAGCTAGTGGATGGTGAAACCAAGGTTGCCTTTCTATTGGCCTCGCGCTCTACCTTGTAGGACCATACCTATCGCTCTGCGGGATCGGGTGAAACAGGAACTTGACCGTATGACATCTATCGGTTTTATAGAACCTGTCGACAAACCTACCGAATGGGTCAGCCAGATGGCTGTCGTCGAGAAAGCGAATGGATCTCTGAGGATCTGCGTTGATCCGCAACTCCTCAATCTCGCTCTTAAGAGGGAACACTTCAAACTGATGAGATCATTCCGCGACTCACTCATGCCAAAGTCTTCAGTCGTCTGGACGTGGAGAGCGCTTTCTGGCATGTTAAACTCGATGAACACTCTAGTAATCTAACGACCATGACTACACCATTTGGACGCTATCGTTGGAGGAGACTACCTTTCGGCCTTAAGGTCTCAAGTGAGATCTTTCAGAAGCGTCTTCTACAGGCTCTGGATTGTCTCAGTGGTGTGTTGTGCGTGGCCGACGATATTGTGGTTATCGGTCAAGGGGACGACCTGGAAGCTGCCAAGCGTGACCACAAGATCAATCTCAAGAGTCTACAGGAACGGTGCAAGGTAAAAAATACCAAACTAAACGACAAGAAGTCAGACATTGAGAAGTCAAGCATCAGTTTCATGGGACACACTATCTCTAACAAAGGAATCAGTCCGGATCCAAAGAAGGTGAAAGCAGTTCAAGACATGCCGAAACCTACTGACGCTAACGGAGTGCGTCGTCTTTGCAGCTTCGTCCAGTATCTCTCTCGCTTCATGCCTAATCTCGCTGACGATCTCAAGCCACTCAGAAGGCTTACCTGTGACGATAAACCGTGGAACTGGACCAAGGATTGTGATGAAGCTCTCGCTAAGGTGAAGGAGAAAATCACCAAAACTCCAGTTCTCGCTTTCTATGATCCCTCTAAGGAACTCATAATCCAAGTGGATAGTTCTAAGGACGGAATCGGTGCAGCTCTTCTCCAAGACGGAAAACCCATCGAGTATGCTTCTCGAACGATGACAAGCACCGAAGGCCGCTACGCCCAAATAGAAAAGGAGTGCCTTGCTGTGGTATTTGAACTTGAGCGCTTCGACCAATACACCTACGGACGCGAAGTCTTAGTCCAGAACGACCACAAACCTCTTGCAGCTATATTGCAAAAACCGCTCAGTCAGTCGCCCAAACGACTACAGTCCATGATCCTCAAGATCAGGCGATACGACATCAAGTTTCAGTACCTGGAAGGTAAGAAACTGGTTCTTGCAGTCACCCTTAGTCGCGCTGCTCTGACAACTACATCAACTGCGACCCAAGTTCATTCTCTGGATGTGCTAAAACACTTGCCTATCTCCGATAAACGCCTCCAAGAACTACAAAGTGCTACCGAAAAAGACGACATGATGCAGACTCTGGCCGCAACCATCCAAAACGGTTGGCCGGAAAAGGTTGAGGACGTAGATAGTAAGATCAGGGTGTACTTTGACGTGCGTGACACACTGACAACATGTGTCGGACTTATCCTGAAAGGTGAGAGGTTAGTGATACCTCAGTCTATGTGACGTCTAGTGAAGGAAAGATTACATTCTGCTCACCTAGGTTATGACAGCATGATGCGCAGAGATCGTGATCTAGTATTTTGGCCAGGAATGACCAAAGAGATAAGACAGCTGGCAGACAGTTGTGACATCTGCCAGGAGGCTAAACCAAGGAACCAAAAGGAAATGCTGATCCAACACGCACCTAGCATCGAACCAATGGGAGAAGCTGGGCATGGATCTGTTCACAATTGACAACAACAACTATCTACTGACCGTGGATTATTATAGTAATTTTTGTGAGGTGGACCTCTTGACAACTACCACGAGCAGAGTCGTCATCAAGAAGCTTAAAGGACATTGAAGCAGGTACGGAGTCCAAAAGGAAATTGTGTCGAACAACGGGCCCCAATTCTCCCCTCAAGTGAGTTCAAGGACGAGTACGGTATCAACCACAAAACATCATCTCCAGGACACTCCAAATCTAACGGGAAAGCTGAGTCATCAGTGAAGGCTGCTAAAACCTTGAGGAAAAAGGGCAGTCAAAGACAATAGCAATCCATACATTGCTCTACTGGAGCTAAGGAAACCTCCTCTACAGAGCACAGGAAAAAGCCCTGCATAGCTACTGTTTAACCGGCGTACGTGCACACGAGCTGTACTAAAGCCGACGCGCCCGCACAACATAGCCAAGAGAAAGGCTAAGAGGAACAAGACTGTGGAGAAACACTACAACAAAACTGCTAAAACCATGAAACCACTGAGTAAGGGAGACGAGGTGTGGATGTATCCTATAGACGGCGGACGTTCATGGAGAAAGGGAACTGTCTCTAATCGTGTCGACGATCGTTCCTATGAGGTACAGGAGCAGAATGGCAACCTGTACAGACGCAACCGCGTTCACTTGAGACCAGCTGTTGACCACGAGGGTGCTCAGTAGGACCCAGCACCACCGGACACTGTACCGGAGCCAACACTGCAGGCACCACTGCCTGCCCAGGAACGACGCAGTGGTCGAGAGACACAACCACCTGCCTGGATGAAGGACTTTGTTGCAAAATGACTTTTCATGTGTCACTAAACATTGTTTCCTTTTCAGCAAAACCAAAGACTCAAAAAGACTGATATCTCATATCATATAGTCTATATATAACGTAACTGTAACGTAAAAGTCAAACTCAGTATTACGGTTAATACTTAACTGACAATTATCTCAGTAGTCTTATATATACTCAAGACTTATTTATATCTTTACCCTCTATTCTAAAAAAGGGGGATGTTTTGGCGGCAACTACTGCAGCCCCCTCTGATGTGTTATGTTATCAGATCTAACCACTGCTCCATCTAGTGGGGACTCTCTGCAATTGTCGTACTAGCCATGTCTTAGCTAGTAGAATACTTTGCATCTAAATCTCCTCGTTTATCTCTTCATTGACTCTCTGAACCTACCAAATCAACACTAAGTACCCTCTAAGAGTAATTTTGTCGATTAGTAATCACCATTACGCTCAGTGAGGCTGCCATCCAACTAATCTTATCAATGAATTCCCTCGTTATAGAATGTTATAGAAAATAACCGCCTGGTGCGTTCTGCATTCTCTAGAAATGTGTACCAATCATAGTCGACTGGTGGCGTAATTAAATGACAAAGTCAAGCCTATTGTGAGCAAATGTACGTCAATGCTTTTAATGTATAGAACACCTCGCGATATTAACTGTAATTCCGAAGTAAATGCAGCATATCCACTGTACCAATGTGAGGGGGTCATCTAATTATTATTGAGGAAACTGCTTGAAATGTGTCACTTCATATATCATAACGATAATTTGGGTAGACTATCTGCTTTTTGACTGATTTTAGTCACAGATGCTTATTGGTAAAATGGTTTGTTCACTTTATTAACACATAATGTACGAATGCACAGCATTCTGCAACTGACTATTTGTCATGGTCTGATTATCTGGCTTCTGTACCTGCGCTTGCATTTAATGCAGGCTAATCAGTGTCGGCTGCGTTCAACGTATATAATCCCTGGAGGCGATTGAATAGACTGGTTACACACGTAGTGTTGATATTCCCATACAAATGCCAATCTACAGCCAGCAGGAAGAATATCGATCGATTACCATTCAGGGTGCCAACAACAGTTTGTAACGCAGGTACGAAATGTATTTTCATGTTTCTAAAGTTAAACATCTCCTCGTGTCACAAGGGGCAACGCTATTAATGTTAAATCTATGCATATATAAGCTAGGCGGGTGGCCAAAAGTCAGTGCAACAAGGGCAAGTCAGGGAATGACGGACATAAAAGCCGCACAAAACAGAATAATACCGCTAGCGACAACGTTTACGCTCAGTCGTAACTCTAGAACAACTTATTATGCGTGACGTATCGCTATTTTACCGTTGACGATCGACAAGGTAGTGTTTTATCCGCTATATTATTCAATGTGTAAGCTGATGCTCGATTGAATATACTTTTTCCATTACACCCAGGCTGTTGAATGAATGATGTGATATAAGGCCCACGCTTCTGGTCTGCATAAACTGCGGTAGGTCATATTAACGCCTCATGAGAATTTGACAGGCAACCTTTTCAAACGCTTGCTGATGGCTTGTAATCTGGTCGATGACCGTAGAACTGTATTACGTCACTCAGTTGGTTGTTTCCATAACAAACTGCACGACAAGTAAATATAAACGTCGGTTTTTATTTTGACCTTCCACATGCAAATGGCCGAATATATTAAAAACAAATATATCACATGGTATGACATCTTAATCATCAAATAAATTCCCTTACCCGTAATCTTGTGCAATATTTGCTTCCTCATACCTAGGTGTAGTTGTCTTTAGAAAAGCTATAACAGTCGCTAATATCAATTTAGCACACAACCTTGAAGGGTAATATATTTTTGGAAGGTTATAGAATAATTATTGAAAGGCCCTGCACTTAACGAGATTAATTCAGGAATGGGATGACTGGGTGGAGGTTACCTCAACCATTACATTAGCATGGACAGACAGTTGGTAAACCGCTTGATATTTTGATTAATTATAATATTCATTATATTACGGTATCAAGAAGGAATCATATTGATTATAGAGGATTGTAGTTTCCGTGCATAATAAAAGCGAGACCTATTGGAGCGCAGAAGATAGATACAATGTACCCGTCGCGTCACCGCCATTGCTGCATCGTTCATTAATCAATGTATATCTACATATCATGTCGCTTTAGCAGCTTATAGGTGTTCGCTGCATACTGGTTTGACTAATTCGAGAGAGGTTAAGTGGTTCGGACGAAAAGTCGTCCATGAAAGCTACTTCGATGACTACGCAAGCTTTTACCAATCCCGATATCTGTTACAGAAGTGAAGTAAATATCCATGATTTACATTGTTCAATTAGTTTACACCAACATATCATAATTTCTGCATCCCCGCCGCAAGGTGTTGCGTAAACCGAGCGTATATTTGTGCATGTTTGTATAATGCCACTAAACGAATGCTAGCCAGTAAACAATACATAGTTGTATTGAAAAAACGGCTCTTTACATCTGCTACATCTGGTAACAATGGCAACTTTCAAATCAGGAACAATACATAAAACGACGATGTTAACCAGCTGCTTACTTGTGGCTAACTTGATCGATCTGATCCATGAGCAAATATGGCCGAGCTCATAAGGTCTGAGCTTATTTTATTGCTTTCTGTATATCCGCAGTATCCATAACCTACGTAGAAAAATTCACAAATCTTAATATATCATAATCCCTGCTTTTTCACCTTATATTATTAAGTGTACCAAGTGCATACAAGAACGATTAATCAATAAATCGGCTGGCAGTGACAAACTATGTTCATGCTATAGCTGTACACCAATACTAACCGGTAAACAACATCTTATTATGTGTCGATACAGAAATAACACATCTTTGAAGTTGTTATTTGGGCATCGGTATGCAATTGTAACAATATCTCGTTTAAGACCATGCAGTTAAACAGACTGACTAAATTAGCTTCCTGATTTCATTATTAAGTGCTACTCATAAATTGCAGTTAATTGTGCTATCACATAACAAATTCACCATCCGACTCATAAAACGAACAATGACTTTGCCGCACAGAAGACAATATGATAATACTAGACAGGTAAGGATTGTAGGCGTCAAAATAAAACATGAGAGATTAACATTAGTGGGTTTTATTCAGACTTCACTGCTTGATTACAGCAAATGTCATTTCAATCAATTCGGCGTGATTGAGAAAAGTCCCAAGCAAATCCATCCATTCAAGAGTGTAAAGATGTTAAAATTTTCGGATTGGTTGGCAAATATAGCTCAGCTCACAATGTGTTACCTCATTGAATTTCTTTGTCTGTTTACTTTGCTTATGTATCACATGTAACGGGTGTAATCAAGCCCCTGAATGAATGTATCAGGCTGTAGCGCCAATCGTCAGTTTGCCGATTTGATGCAGTCACGATTAACACTTGTGAAGTATCCTGCAATAACTAAGAGCAACATAGTCAAGAAACAGGTGATGTATAAGATGATGCTCAGAAGTGATATTGAAATACAATTTCTTCAAAATCTCTCGACGTAGTTGTGGTAATCAAGCCATCGCTGATAAGCAAGAGCAGGAAGGGATGACAGCTTTGTCAAATCTGTAAAATCGCAATTGAACGTCCTTAATATGCGTTAAATGCACCACCCACCTAGATGTCTAATCATATGAGATAGATCTACAAACTGCCTTACTCGCCTTAAAGAGTTTCCAAGTAAATAGTGCGTGCAGTGGTTAACGATTTGCATGTAAAACCAGTTTTGATAAAAACCCAGCTGATCATATCTTGGCCGTGAACATTAAATACATGGATGAACGTATGGACTGGCTAAATGGGAAATATTGTGGGTGTTATTCAGTGTCGTCATACAACTGATAACAATTGTTTCCCAACGGAACATAAAGACCGATAGCTGACATCATAGATATGAAAGGTTGCACAAATGCTGCGGATGATAATTTCACCGCACAAGATAAAGGACCATCTGAAAAAACAAAACGGGCATTTATTTGGAAAAACTCGACAGGAGAAGCTTATTAATGCATCCGAGAGGATTTGTCTGTTTTTGTATTACCACATGTATCAAGCCACGGGAGGCTAGCTAACGCATTGTTGTATCTCAAAATCACTGACGCCTTTTACTTAATTAGGCATTTGCAGCGGCACGATTAGTACGTCTTGACAAACAGTAAGAAACTTATGATAGAAATATATGATGTTTTGATAAGATATAATACAACAACAGAATCGATATTCAGATATGAGATCCGCGGCAGAATAGCTAGTTCGTTCTCGAACGTCGTGTATGTAAACTTTTTAACGTCCGGTCTGTTTCCATGTCACATGCGATGGATCGTAGCAACTAAAATAAGTGTGCATTGTAATCTCGCTTCAGTAACATAAGTTGTTGTAATAGGGCAGACACATATGCTTTTACAACAACTACATGCACAGGAGGATCCTTAGGTGTTTAGATAATGCGTGACTAGAAAAAGTTACTAACTAATGATACCCTTTATCGACGCAGTGCTAAGCCAAGCAACTTTGAACACCTGTGAACTAATTCCATACCAGAGATAATACCAAAGTTGACACCTTGTGGCAGACAATAAATGTGCCCCGTTACCGTCAAACTATGTAAAAGTGAAAGTGGCCCTAGCTGATAAAGATACCGAGGTCCGTATGTCAACGATGCTGATACATTTGTCATATCAAATTGCACCTAAGGTGAGGCCGTTTTATGTGGGTAAACCATGCTACAATCAGGTAATTCATGCCTACCATGCATATAACGATCGACAAATATTGACCTGATACTGAACTGATGAGTAACGACCAGAAGTTGCTTATATGAATACTGTGAAAAAAGATTTACTCTTTACAGATGCTGACATAAGCTAGCTGACGCGAAAATATACACGTTTGTGCAATATGTGGAACTGGCAATGAACATCTCTGCGGATCAAGATAGAATACAAGATAAGCCCCCCATACCACTGGTATTTATATGTACCAAAGTGACAGCATTAACCAATACTATGAATATACAAACACTCCCTATGGTGAGACTAGAAGGGTACATATGGGTTCTCCTTTCCCTCATGTGTTATACAGGCCCATGCTAATATGATGACATGGCTGTGGTAGGGTCATTCAGCAATTGATATAGTAGCTATGCGCTGTTCCTGAGAATTCCCCAATACCAGCAAACCTACTTTAAGGAATTTACCCGCAATTGTTAAATCTTACCACATCTCTTCACGATTATTTGGGTGGATTATCTGTCGCTCCACTTGTCTTAGCGACAAACGCCCTTCAACATAGGGAAGCGAGGTATATGTACACACGCTTGTGCAGCCAAGGCAAACACTATTGAGCTCTTCCTTCCGTCAGTGCCAAGCCGTAGAGTTAATTGCTCGGGCAACTGACGACTCTTTAAAGCATATCAATACCAATGTCGACAACATTGCCGCTGCGTCGGGGTTGAAAATATCGATGAACTTAATAGCGTGAGCGACAGTCTGAAGAGGGCTCAGGTTACAAAGGCTAACGTGCGCAGCACTGATACCGCTACCACAGTGACAACTCGTGGTCGACATTGATGCGCTCTATAGACGATAAGCCGTGGAACACCGTGGATAATCTAGCCACTACCCACGCCACTTATTCATGTCCAAAACAGCAACTGCGTCTATCTGCACTTATATAACCTAGTTAAATCCATGCATTCCGCTATCCTAACATGGGCTAAAAACAGGTTTGTGGATTTCAAATTATGCAAATAATGAAGCTGAGGCAATTGTTACTAGCTCTACAACATTTTAATAGCAAGGTCGGCCTGTCCGCATACTGATGAATTCAGTTACTCGACGCGTCTAAGGGTTTTTGGAAAGGTGTTTACTGACTTAACCAAATGCTCATAAAACGCGAAGGAACCTTATTCCTGAAGAAAATCTCACAATTCTGGTGCTAGAATCAGTAAATGGGGACATGTATAGTTTCCCTAAAGCTGACAGTTGTGGTGTGCCTCAATTCATTTTAGGACCACTGATCTTCAATCTCTACACATCATCGCTTGGTCGCCGAATACAAACTTCTGATATCAATATATGCTGATGTCATCCCGCTATATTTACGCTTGATCCAAAATACCAAGTTGGCGCAATTGCAAAAAAATGCAATTATGTATGGAAAAGATTCAAATATGGATGCATCAACATCTTCTTTAAATGAGTGGAGACTAAACGAAAACTTGGTAATTTCGTCGAGACAGATGTTCAGCTTGTTCATACTAAAAAGCCATTGCATGAATAACCATACGATAAATCAATCAACTGCAGCCAGAAACATCGGTGTTGTGTTTGATTCGTTTGCATCATTGAAACCACAGGCCACAGGCATGTGTTAAAGCTTATTTATAAAAGTCTGCAATATCTGTAAAATAAAGCCGGAAGTAATTCATGCATTTATAACATCAAAAATATATTTCTGCAACGCTCTTCTCTATGGCGCCCCTGCATTTCTTGTAAATCGACTACAAAAATACAAAATGTTGCACCACGGCTAACTCCTGGAACGCAAAGTGTGATTACATCACATCGGTTCGGTACTCGCTTCACTAGCTGCCAGTGATACATCGAATCAAATTTATGAATCTGGTACATGTCTGCAAATCCGTAAATAATATGGCACCAGCGTATTTCCAAGATCTTATCACTCCCTTAACTCCACGGAAGAATTGAGATCGGTACATATTACGTTGTCACCAGCGGAGCAGCGGTGGCTTGCGGTCCTGTGAAATTACCTCCAAGAGGGTAAAGCACGCACTTTGCACCAGGCGCTTGTTGTGAAATTAACGTGACGCTGACTAATTGACTCGAGGAAATATGCTGATCTGCTTGCGCAGAGCTTTATTATTCATCTGCTTCGAGTCCAGATACTGAAATTCATACTAGAACATTCAGACTACGCCCACGCTTAAAAAGCATTAACATAACTCTTAAAGGCAAATGTTCACATTTTGGCAAATAACCTACCATTATGGTGAATAAGGGATATCATCTAATTTGATAGAAAAATGACACATTTTGCTAACGTTGAAAGATTAAATATTAAAAACAACAAAAAATAATTCAACTGCATACATTCACATGCTTTGTAGTAGAGGTTGCTGTTTGATTTTGTAACTTCATAACTACAGTTACCCCAATAAATATATTGTTATTCCAACAAATTGATGTTATCTGAACGCGCCTTTGACAGCTAAGCACAATAATGGTCCTGATGTGAATAAAACCCCATCCCCTATCAAACCATCAGTTAACTACAACTCCCTCAAGTCAACAATTTGCAGCACTGGTGAAATATCTCGTGATAGTAGCATGTACATGCACATATTCTGCGAGCCATCATCCAAGTTTGACCGATACTTCAGCTGATACATGAAAGTGCCATTGCTGCTTTTTGACCCGCAATTTTCGAATTCGGCCAAAGTCCTGCACATATCATTGCGCTGTCGCTATCATTGTACAGTTTAATTGGAACATCTACCACCTGCTATAAACAGCCCTAAAGTGCTGACAGCCTTCTAATTACAGAAATGAAGGTATCTATAGTCATACCCTGTTCTCAGAAAATGAAACGAAGATGGCACAGCCAGAGTAGTGGCTAAGCTGAAAAACAGATGGGTATTTTCTTTCAGTCGATTAGTCTGGGTACAGAGCTGTCTACGCGCTATTGATGATCTGTACATCTGGTCTTAGTTCAAGAAGAATATCAAATTCATTATCTTTGATTTGTATTGCTCTATGTTCTGTAAGCGTCGTTTGTTTGCGCTCGAAATGCGCAATATGACTACAAAACCTGATCTGTGGCGTTACGTGCATTGTAAGACTATTCATTAAGAATGTACGCCTGATAGTCGTTCACTAACTGTGAGGATGCACCCACTGATCCGATGTGTCTCTGATAACATTTAACGACATTTGGTGAGGTCCAAGGTAATTATACTATTCTAAATTTGCATCTATGAGTCATCTGGATTCCTAGCGAATTTGGCGCTTATAGTGGGAGTATATTTCAGATGATGGATTCGTGTACCGTGATCATATTGTCCTATCAGCTTTGCCGTACCACCATTGGTGGCAGTAAAGCATTTGTTTGTACTACCGAGCAAGCAAATATGAAAGCGGGAAAGGTTAGTCACCGTGCTGGGTAGCTACTATAATAAGAGTTTGCCAACACATTGGGTATTTGTTGGGGAAGAACTAAGGTATGTCATGCAGTGGCCACCATGTGGCATAGTTAGTCATAATGAAGGATGGTAAAGCGGGATACATTGAATAACATTGCCTTATTATTGACAATTGTAACTCTCAGACCACCGCGTTCTTTTATATGTACGGTATCCAACGGTCATTCAGGAAACATCTGCAATGATCGCCACCCGAATATTCACCAATGATATGATCGTAAAATTACGTATCAACCCGAACGAGTCAAAGCGTGTAAGTATAAGGATTTACTTGGTTTGCTATAATAGCTCCCTCGTTTTTCGAATATTTACCACAAAATACGAACCGGCTACGAATATCTTATATTATAACACACTCATACCTTTATCCCTGAACATATAAGATCAACAATTGGATACTTAGTTTCACATTTTATTGATCAACTAGGCTCATGTATTATGCAGCAACATTAAACGTTCCTTTAATGGCTTCAATCCGTAAGCGAAATACTTTTTTCTCTCCTTTCGGATTTTCTACACGCAGAGCCGACTAGACAAAGTCCATTCTCTTGAAGTAATATTGCTCCACTTCTAATATCTGACGTATCTGTACAAAAGCTACAAGTTTTCTTTGAGTCAGATGACTTGGTCCCCACTTGAGTCGTTTCACTGTCAGCGAGGAGGACCTACATGTGTTGAGTTAGCGATTCGCATCGCACGCAGGACAAGCATGCACAATTGATGGTTTATCTGCATTTCTGCAGATATAATGACATTCTTCCTCAATACAACGCCTTTTCAGATTTGTAATGGACAACGAGGTTCGCTCTCTGTCGTATTCTCAAGACATGGCTGATAGTATAAAGTTATATTCTTTGGGCCATATTGGACAGCTTTAGTCGTGAGGCTTACAGATGATGTCGCAGTGATCAAGCAGCGATCAAGCCAGAGTAAGAAGCAATGGCAGCCTTGACAAAACCGCGAGCTCGTTCTAGCATGTCATGTATATGAAGGATATGTAAGACTTGACGTGCACGCTTATGTGATATTGACCGAAACAACTACATTAGCCTTGCTCCACATGATTCAGTTCGGACAAATAGATATCAGATGGTTTTCATATATATATATATATATATATATATATATATATATATATATATATATATATATATATATATATATATATAGATATATATAGAGATATATATATATATATATAGATCTCTATATATATATATATATCTCTCTATATATATATATATATATCTATATCTATATATATATATATATATATATATATATCTCCTATATATATATATATATATATATATATTATATATATATATATATATATATATATATATATATATATATATATATATATATATATATATATATATATGTTTATGTTTATGAATAACGTTTTGAACAGGTGCAACTGGATAGGCCAGTCTCTTACCTATACAATTATATATTGTATGCACTTACCACGAGCGACAGAGTGAACCACAGCGTCTAATACACCTGGCTGAAATTCAAATGTCGGAAAAGAGCAATAATACGTATGTTGGTGGGCAGCTCATGCTAATGACCGATGGAATGGTCCAAATCAATCATATTCACTTACAATGTTACATTGTTAACATGCCGATTTGCTTTCGCCAAGTTAGCTTGGTCAGTCTCGTTCTATTTTACGTATGTGTGTAATTAAACATGTCTTGCAATACAGGTAATAATGTTAGAAGTTTGATCGATTTATTTTTCAGGTGAAGAGGTCACTTTGGCGCAGAACAAAGAATTTTTGTTTCGATTTTGACCTCAATCTAGGGTCATGGTCACTGAAAAAATGAAAAATTAGTATCTCAAATCTCTACGTAGATAAACATTCGATCTTTACTTATTTTTCACCATTTGTAGCTTCATTCAGATGTCAACTTCTTGTATATATTTTATTGTTAAACATTATCACTTTTTCCAATTCCCCAGATCAATAAATCGTTTTATAAGCCCAAATGTTAGGAGAATGTTTATGGAAATTCTGACCATGTATTGCATATTCGGTAGCAGTAAAAATTGGGTCAAATGTTGTCAGTGACAATGTTCGTTGCATCTTTAAACTTCCTGAATGTTAATGACGTATCTTCCGATTTTTAACGCATCAAAAATGACGTAAGCTTAATTTGTAATATCCTATGCCTCGTATTTGGTTCGCCAAGGCTGCTTATACTAATTTATGCGTTTTGTTCGTATAACTGTACATCATAGTTAATTGACTAGACGTCGCAACAGGGATTTGATTTGGTTTACTGAATGTTTGTATGCGTTTGGGCGCGAAAGAAAATGTTATCAAAGTATTGATTATCCAAGTTGTATGCATAAATTCAGTTACAAAGATGATACAATGGCACAGGCAATGCAATGGCAATTTCTATGCACTGAGAAATTACAATCCAATTTTCAACTGTCAATTGAAAAATCACATATGCAAAACATATACAAATTCATGAACAGAAAAACACTCAAGCCATAAATAGATAAGGATTCTCTTTGCCTGTTGATATAATTACAGTTAATATATGTCCATGTATATTACACGAGCATAACACAACATTATTTTGTTACATACTTGTTTTGTTCAATATATAGTTTTAATTTATGGTCAAGGTCATCGAAAGAAAATAGTTGTTAAAATCATAATATCTCTCTGGAGAAAATGACTCGATCGTAAAAACTATTGCAGATTATTGTAGCCTAATTCAAACATTTTATAAATATATCTAACTTCAAGATCACCGTGACGATAAGGACCCTTACGATAATAATGATGATTATAACGATTTGTATGAGCTAAACTTTATCTTTAACTGAACATGCATTATACCGCATATATGCTTAAACCAAACCCACATCAACATATATTACAAAAGCAGGGTGAGTATCCGTAATCTTCATTGTTGAATTCACCAATCCAAATATTTTATATTCCCTGCTTCTTCGCCAAATATTGCTAAGTGCACAGAGTGCATATATGTACAATTATTCAATATGTCGGTCTGCAGGAAAAAACTCTTGACATGTTAAATCATTTCCTTATAGTCCTAGCTCACCATTGCTAGCCAGTTACCAAAATTGGATATAGATATGCACTAGGAATGTAGGAAATAGAGACTAATTCGCTCACTTGGTATTGTATATTCTGACTGAACTTGAAGAATTTGACCGTTATTTACAATCAAATGTAACACACCAAAGGTCAAGAGAGGCCAGAGAAGGCATTTGTAGGAAATTTAGCCTATGTGGACCACCGCTTACGCCACCTAGTAGATCAGGTATTAACACCGATACGATTCATAGTCTGTGGTATATCCTGTCCTTGCCAACAGTAAGAAGCTGCATACAGCTATCAAATCGATATGCAGGATGATTACACAGCCTAACCCAGGTTCAGCCAAAACAGGAAGCGATCTTCTCACGGGTTACATATCAAGCACATAAAACCGCCTGTGGAAGTCCGCAGTTGATCATATCAGACGGATCAAAGCAAGTTTACCGCGCATGTTCTATTCGTGTCTCTATAACTTGTAAATCTTGATAGTTATCCGGATGATCATGCTTAAACCTTCGACAGTCGGCGATCGACAACCTAGTAATACACTTAACTGGTTCGACTCTAAGACGAATAACTGAACCAATATACAAGATAAGCCCAACGTGAATGTTTTGTAGCAGTCAATAAATTTACCCAAGAATGTGGAGATACATGGGCGTCGAAACATGTTATATAAAAGCGGCCGAGTAGATAAGCATGTATATTGACTCTCAATGGATGATAACTTATCACGGCGACGCGTGCGTCGATGATATCTTTCCAACATAGAAATGGGTGCATACGGCAGCAAGCAATGGCCCAGTAAATGAGCAAGCTGCATTAAGACAACGACACCATCCATATGACTCAACACACCACCTCAGCTACTCGATGATAGGCAAGGAATATCTCATGTGGAAGTGCAGCAAGACTGGCCCAATCACAGATAGCAGTAGTATGCTGATCAAGGTGCCCGCAAATAATTAAATCATAGATATTGTTCTTTGAAGTATCGCTAAAGGTGAGGGCATTGGTATGTGTGTTTACCATACTACAATCAAGTAACGCTTGCCGTCCTGACATTGACCGAGGAAAAAACATATTTCGTCGACGCCAATCAATTAGATAACTTTACGCCATAAAGACGCTGACATTAGTCAGCTGAAGAGAAAATATCTACTATATCGTACCAATTCCTATCTATATATGTCTCAAACGAAGTGAAAACGATCACAGTTGACCACTATAGTCAGAACATAAAAGACAATGTGTGATCGTGTTTACAAACAATGCATTTCTATATTATGAAAGATTAGATGTCCTCGGCGACGGCAAAGACGATTGTTATATATAGAAAAATTACTAGTTTGATGGTACGATTTTGTAAGCCAAACCCCAAAGCCTGTTAACTATCTAAGTAAACGCATGCAAGTTAAAATGTCTGGTGGTCTTTATAAAGCTCGAGGGGTTAGATTGCACAAAATTACGGGCGCGTTTCGACGCTGAGGTTTTTATTATGACCCTAAAGAACTCGCAAGGTGCTTTGCTGGAAATGGAGCACTCTTCAATGAGCTAAAAAAACAACGTGCCTCTTAAAAGCTGGAAGATGGTTGACACGCCCCTTTAATGTGCGGCGATATATGTGAGGTAGGATTGTGGTAATTATGATGTAGGTTGTATGTGGGCTTTCAAATGCATAAGGTTTTTCATGCTGTGAATGATAAATTCAACGAGGTGGCGCAAATCCGTGCTGAATCATTGATCTCAGTGCCTTTGCAAGCAATGTTGTGGAATCATGCTGTTAAAAGTATTATGCAAAGTGCAAATAATGCACCCAGTTTGTTTTGCCAATATCTTTAAGCAATTACTTGACAGTAGATGTCTGTGCTGGGTTGCAATACTTTACGCTTAATAAGTAATGCTATGTATCAACATGAAGTGCCTATAATATTCACAGTATTGCACAGGCTGTTACTCAGTGGTCTGGATGTCAAGCCAAATATACATACCCCGACAGGTGTGTTTGATAAACGGGGTGACTAAGTGGATGCGTCAAGGCCAGTCGGGTCACTGTGACCAAACTGAACACTGACCCAATTGGCGCTATATGTATGCATGTCTGCGCCCTATTTGCTAGTAAAACACGATTGACATGGCTGAAAGTTTCTGCCTCACTAACAAAGCCTAAAGCAGCCCTCGAGTTTAGTAATTACTTCAGACCATAAAGAATTCGAATGAGGGTAACACAATTTGACCTTTCTGTATGTACCAGTATCATCATGTGCCATTCAGCAATTTAATTATCATAATATTAACGCACTTTCATGTCCTAGACACTGAACAAATGTGACCCAGTTCATCCCAGGCAAACCATCAAGCCAGTTTCCTCGCCCTAGAATGTTGTTGACAATCTTAAATGACAATTTGCTGCGCAGACATTAAAGATCAAGGTTGAAACGGCACGGACGCTGCGAGAGACCGACTGATTTCGATAGGTCTACCCGGGAAACTTATTAAGTGGACATTTATATCACACCGTAGTTGTTATTTTCTTTATTTTCACGCCTCTATGTGGCGTGTTTTGGAAGCGGAAAGCTCTGGGAAACGTCAACCCAGTATTGCCATATGCTTTTGTTCATATCACGGTAGCACCTCTTAACGATTACAGTGAATTATAATAAGCGAAGCGATCACCATAGAGCCACTCGAAGTGAACCCTCTTAGCGAACTTAAACACTCTTTGTTGTAAAGGCGAGATAAAAAAAACCCAGCAAATAGTAACGTTTGAGCTCATTCAATCTTTCGTATTGAATGGATGCATGTAATTATACAAAAACTGGATGCGTGATATATTGCCATAGAATGAGATTGCCAAAGCGAGGGAGTGGGGGGGGGGGGGGTGAGAGACTTGTCGTTTGGCTAAGCATGTAACTCATGCATGATGGCCGTACGCGAGGACAGGTAAAGCTCTCATGAAGAAGGCCCAGAGGCGTGGAACATATGGCGGCGGCGTAGAGCAGCCATAATGAGGGATAAGGTGGCAACGTGGGGCAGTTTCAGTTACGAAGTGAAGTCATATTGAGAGGGTTCGCATGTTGAATGAGTTGGGTGGGTGCTATAATGATGACAACGAACGAGTCTTTCGATGTTAGCCAAGTATATATATATATATATATATATATATATATATATATATATATATATATATATATATATATATATATATATATATATATATATATATATATATATATATATATATATACAGGTATATCATCTGATTTTCGCCGTGAATATATGATAAGACGAAATTGTACCGTTACCACATACTGTGTTTATTAGAGTTTTGCTTAAGAATAAGATCGACAGACTGTGCGCTGAAAAGAGGGCCATGGGATATAAACAGTACCAGATTCGGCAGTGATGGCTTCTTTTTCGACATACTGTTATAAATAACATTAGTATGCTCAATCGAACGAAGCGATTATACTGACAAAACACGCTTACATTGCGGTAATGTTCACCGTGCCGTCAAGAATTCACGTTTCAAATGAAAACCGCGTCAAAATACATGAAAGCCTGATTCAGTATGTAATTAGCTAGGTTTGTGTAGGTGTGTACGTGGGTGTGTCTTTCTTTGTTCCTCTGCTTTGTAAACGTTACTCATTTTGGATTTTTGAAACATGTGAAATTGCCCCTCATGCTTCTTGTCATTGAGCAAGAAAAAACTCAATAGAGTTACATAACAGAGTTACATAAAAAAAAGAGATTTGAAATATACCTGAATGATCTAATATTGTCGGTGTGATTTGCGCCGATTAACCACGAATAACTACAATATATTTCCAATGTATTGTTTCACTCTGGCGAAACGATGCAAGCATTAACAGCTTTCAATAAATATGTTTCAGCATCAGATAAGGCAAATATTTTAATAGCTGAGGCTAATTTGCTACCATACGATCAAAATATGGTAATACTGGTCACAGAAAGCTACACGTGTAAAGCACTTCGTAAATAGCGAAGTACCAATGTCACGATTTTCGATGTTTATATATATGTATATATATATATATATATATATATATATATATATATATATATATATATATAGAGATATATATATATATATATATATATATATATATATATATATATATATATATATATATATATATATATATATATATATATATATATATATATAAATATATATATGCATATAGATATATATATATATATATATATATATATATATATATATATCTATATATATATATATATATATATATTATTATATATATATATATATATATATATATATATATATATATATATATATATATATATATATATACATATTTTTATATATATACATATATTTGTTATTTGTTAGGGATTTTGATTGTCTGAATAATATGGCAAGTGTTGTAATTGAACACTCAGGACCTCGTCTCCATGTCAATTTCCGTTAGCTTTGTGAAATGCGCGATAGACAGATAGGAGCCATTCATTAGTTCACGAAACCATTCAAGTGAAATTGTTGGCGCCGCTTTGTTCACCTCGTGACTACTTATTCATGTTCGGACGAAAGTAACCTTTAATTTCCTCTTGCTATTAGTCAGCCTCACTGACAGATCCTTGCACGATAGTTGTGCGACGCGATTGGAACATAGCCAAAATCATTTAGCATAAAGAAACTATGTCAAGTACTATTCCAAATAGTCATGTTAGGAGAAAGTAACGTAAGATATTAAATGTCGCGAGAACTGCTTGTTGGGGTACGATCATGTTTACTTAAGAGTAAGGAAGCCTTAAAATGTGAAGTTGATTATTATCTCCGCATTCAGGAAGCAACATACTAAAATGGACATTTCTGTGCAATACTAGATACATAGACACGCAACGACCGAAACCAAGTGACACGCCATTAGCCCTACAACATGTTCTCTCGATGTGGCCATCTGTAAAAGGTTATATTCGTTGTGTCATATAGAAGAACTTTAGCCGAAAGGGGTACAAGAAGATGTCAAGATGGTGGCATGTAATTATGAGGTGCAAAAATTAGTGCTAAGTCTATATCAGGCAACAGTCACCGTCGGCTGTGAAGTATATAATGTGACATATGCGGTATCTTTGTAAAACGCTACTGAATTTGTCAGCAGTTGGCCAGTCAGGGCCAGTCTTCATCCCAAAATAAAAATAAAACGAGGCAAAGTCAAAGGGTATAAAACTAATAAGATAGTTTCTTAACATACAAGTTGATATGGGATGGTATAATACTAACAATGTCATTGTCAAGTACAACTTACATGGAAACATGAGGTGAGTATAAAGAACAAAATTAATAATTATTTCAATCGTCGATATTTCAAAGTTATTTATATGTCAGCTTATTGGTGTAATAGTTTAAAAACTGGGGAAAACTGCACTGTGTCTGTATATTGCGAGGAGTGAAGGCAATGTGTGTGGGTTGGTCAGGTGTAAGTAGAATATCATATCTCTACTCCATAGGAGAGTGACCCCGCCACTCCAAGTTGAAATCACGTAAGAGTTTGATGAAGAACACATATATCTCCTGATGTTTGCGTGTTTCCTTCCGATAATCGCTTTCGTTAATATTGATGTGTACCATAATATGTAACCAGCTGGATCCGCGGTACAGCTGTTACAGTTATAATATGAGTATGTCAGTACCTTCATGTACGAATGTCAAATGAATAGAAACACCCCCGAGAGATTGTTCAATAACTGAGGGTCACGCTCGACCGACACCCAGGGTTGACAATGATATACACTAGTCTTTATCGCTATGGGGCCGCAACTCACAATGACTCAAATCGTTTGACACGAAACGTTACCTAATGACCATAGAAGCGCATCGTGAATTCGACGATCAGCAAATCACATCACTCAACTGTGTAATTATACCACAGATTCATCGCAAGTAATTAGCCTCTTCCTCTCTGGTGATTAACCTTCCTCTGGCGCTCTCTCCGTTCGCATTCCTCGCGCACCCTTTTCCTGTCTCAGCTTACCTCCCCCAGGGTTTACGACTTCCATGGTCGTTTATACCCGCGCATGGTCACTCTCCGCTGAACCTGGACTTCATTTAGCCCAATAAAGTGTATGTATGCACCGGCCTTCCGGTAAGTTAATAGCCACTTACTTTTCTTCTGGTCTGACAAGTATCTATATCTTTTCAGGTGTTCCGGCGTAACAGGTGGTGGGTAGCCGATCACGTGATCATCGATTGGGTTCACAAAGACGGTCAAATTTGTCACTTCCTCAACACTCGCATTCCGTACGACTAGAGGGGTTGGTAGCATTCGATGGTTGTTGACGGACGAGTGAAAGTACCGCATTTCATCTGTTTCTTTGTGACGTAATAAGAATCCATAACTCCCGTTGATTTTAAAGGCTGAATCGCATTCCTCAAATATATTCTGTTGAGGTTGGGCACATCTTCTGATAAACTATAGTGTAAACCGAGTCCATATAGCTCTTTCATTAGCAGCCAAGACAGCTTCTGTTGACATAATCATCGATAATCTGTCAATATAAATATCAACCAATGTCATAAAGATTTCCGTCATTCCTCAATTCTACCCCGTAATAGACCTACCCTGTAATAGACCTACCCTTAGCGTTGTCGACTGCAGCGCCATTTCCAGTTTGTGTTGGGGGGGTGTTTTGAACTTGGATTTACGAATCCAGCGCTGGATTGGCCTGTTCGATTTCATATGCGTCCATGGCTGTATGTAAAATATCTTCGTCTCCCGTCAACACTAAAACACACACGCGTAACAAAAATAAATAAATAAAAAAATGACGTATACCTGGTAATTCTATAATTCAGATATAGAAAATAAAATCATACTGTTTTCTGATTCAATCTGTTCCACGGCTTTTAACAAGTCCGCATCGCTCATCTGTCTACTGCGTTTGTTCACATCATTGATAGCACCGAGCTGTCTCTTCTCAGCCATGGTTATAACTGAACTGAGACACTCTCGCGTTTTATATACACCCTCTATCCCATAACTTAGCTTAGGTCAGCAAACCATGACGACAGAGGACATAGTGAAATCACTTTCCAAAAACAGAATGATGTCATCCAAATAGCGCACAGCTCAATGTATTACCAAGGTCGCAAAGCTCAGCAGTCGGAAACACTTTCCAAAAATAGAATGATGTCACCACAATATCTGAGGTGAATGCGAAATCGACCGACATACTACGCAAATTGACTTTTAATAGCTATTTACAAAGTCCTCAATAAAACTGTCAAAAATGACCTCACCCAAATACCGCCCGTTCATCACATCAGGTTACTAAGGTCAATAACCTACCTAAGGACAATTCTAAGGTCACCAATTCAATATATCACCACATGTCATGGGATAAAGGAAGTTAATAGCTACAAATAACCTCGTAAAGACCGTCTTCATATTAAGAGCAACAGGTGAATACTCACGCCAACTATAACGCTGACCTTGACTTCCCAATCTTACAACACCATTACCGCTTTTTGACTTTTAATAGCCATTTACAAACTTTCAATAAAACTGCCAAAAATGACCTCACCCAAATACCGCCCGTTCATCACATCAGCTCGCAAAGCTCAGCAGTCGGAAACACTTTCCAAAAATAGAATGATGTCATCAAAATATCGCACAGAATCCGTTGTCAGCGAAAAGCGTCAGCAGAATAAGGGACCTAATTTGCATCAAAAACGATGCGACTTCGGGTACATCCACCCAAATCATACACGATCTAATTTGCATAAAAAACGATGCGAGTTTGGGTACACAAATATACTACTGTGCCACAAAAACCGCCCACCTTGGTTCTGACCAACTCCCAATTTAGCATCTATTAACAAGGATGGTGGGCATATGCTGACGTCTAGGGCTGAGAAAGATTTGACTATTTAATAAGAAAGAGTTATGGGTTGATTCCACTATAAATCAAGACTATTTTGTCTGATTACTGTTTCTACTAAGTTGTGGGCTGGTTTATATTCGCCTGCATCGCCAAACGTTTTCACACCTTATTAGCACCCTTTTCCCATGCCGTCAACACCTCGCCCAGGGAAGCTAGTCGTGAAAGCGCGCTATTATGGATGGCGGATGTCGAAACTATTTCCGTTTTTGTTCCTATTTTGTTAAAATAACTCGCTCTTCCGGGCTAAAAAAGCGGGTCCAAGCCACGAGCGTGAATTATGCAGACACGCGTGTAATGGCGACGTGAGTTATTGAGGTAGGCCTGTAATGACTCTTTAGCTCACTCGGCAGAGGCAAACAAGCTTGGTAAGGCACTGCATCATGTTATATGACGATTGAGTAATAACATATAACTTGATTATTTTGTACAATTCACGCCCACTGTCTGTTAACATGCCAACGCATGAAAATCAGGTCTCTCTGTGTTTTGAAGTGCTACAAAACTAAATATAGGCCTCATAGCGTTAGTGGACGAAGCGGAACGTAGTGGAGGCAAACGTAGTTGGACGTAGTTGAACGCAGCTAAACGTACCGGCATCCATACCAAAGCATAATTGTCCGTGATGTTATGTTGGTTTTAACTTGGGTGAGCTGTGATTTTCGATTCAAGTTTTGGACATGTTCAAAATTGCTGAATGGAAGCTACCGTTGTCTTCCCTGCTACTGTAGAGAGACGTAGCACTCTGCACCTCTCCGTAGATGAGCCGCGGCCGAATAAGCGTAGTCGAGCGTAGTCAATCATACTTCAATGTGGTCGACGCTTTCTGTAACGTACTTACCCGCACCCTTCTGTGGCTCATATACCAAAATCCTTAACGTAGTTCAACGTAGTTTAAAATAGTTTAGCATACTTACACCACGTCTGACCCACGGTAATCTACCCTACGGAACACTACGTTCATAAAAGGCTATGTGACCTCGTCGGTAAGGAGGAAGTCATATGGTTGTAAGTGGCTCTTTTGTCACACCACAGTGGACTGATTTGTCATATCTTCTACTTCTGATTAATGCACATTAGGCAACATGCTAAAATAGATTATGGATATTGCAAGGATATGCTGCTTCATTCTGGATAGGAAGGAGTACGATCGGTTTAACACTGATCAATACCACTCGCGACGACATTTGAGTTGTGGGATAGAAACATCGCTTTACTTGCGTAACAGTCTGAAGCGGCCTGAGGTACCATAAACTGTTACACGTAACGCTAATGCCTCTACCACAGTGACCAGTCGAGATCGACATGACGCGCTCTTCAGATGTTTAAATGCGGCGAAGATGCGCATTTTATCCATACAACAAAACCTGATGAAAGTGTAGGCTGTAGGAATATTCCTTTTGGTGGGTGGATCTAGTGTCCTCCTACCATCATATAAAACGCCATTCTTACTTGTATATGATGTTACTTCAGTACAGCATACTAAAGTTTTATGCATGTTTTGTTTCTAGTCACCTTCTTCTGTCAAATAATACCAAATGGCTTTGCATGTAAAAGGCTACTCCTGATGTCGGCACATCACCCAGCGTGGATGTAAAAAGAAAATAGGCACACTTCGTCAGCAAAGCGAGCCGGATTGAATGGCTCTGATCGGGACTTTTATGCATACTTATATATTATACAGCCCTGAACACCAGATATGTATGATGCATTATTTGAGATAGCGTGCAGACGTTACTTAAGGTAAAATGATATCTGTATTCCTCTCTAACCGCTGACAAGGTTTTAAGATTTGGATGCATTATTTATAGCTGCTTCACGAAACCAAAATCAGAGGACACAGTGTCACCACTTGTTGAACAATGATGCACAATTCAAACCACTATTTGGCTCTGCCGATGGTGTTAGGCAATTGCTTGTGTTGTCATGTATAGTTCAATATTTTACAATTTATGCTATGCTTCAACACCAGGGACTTGAATATTCAAATGAATCGCTTTAGCTGTAAAATAAGTATGTGCCATACCAAATAGAAATATGCTCGACTGCGACTGCCGTTGGTACCAGCAAACGAAGCATCTTAGCCGTGTATACAATGAGCGTGCTCTCCACCGAAGGCGCTTTAGGCTAATAACTAGCATATAAATCATGTTTCACAAATTGGTCAACCTCGACAGGGGGATTTGATAAACGGGGATGAGTGAGCGGATACAAAACGTCAGTGGGGTCACTGTTTCCGACCACTCATTACCAATTGTGCGAAAGCTCGCTCTAGCTGTCGTATTGTGTGGATACTAATACCTTAATAGCCCTTGGGGCGAATGCATGACATGTAGGCACTTCTGAGATACATGATTCGCTGTATGCAATGAAAGTTATCCGCCATTACTAAATAGAAAACAGATGGGCAAGCTGCAATGCAGGGTGTACGATTTTGTACATTTTCACGAACCCGTGGTTTCCGACCACTCATTACCAATTGTGCGATAACTCGCTCTAGCTGTCGTATTGGGTGGATACTAATACATTAATAGCCCTTGGGGCGAATGTACGACAAGTAGGCACTTCTTAGATAAAACATGATTCGCCCTATGCCACGAAAGTTATCTGCCGTTGTTAAATAGAAAACAGATGGGCAATGTGCAATGCAGGGTGTTTGATTTTGTACATTTTCACGAACCCATTGTGTTTCTGCGTCAAAATATAAGCACCAACAATTAGACCGATTGAATTGCAAGAGAGTGGAAAGGGGTATGGGATGGAGGAGGGGGAGGGGTGGCGGGGGGCTCTGTGTATCGACGACAGCTTATATAATGATACCACGGGGCTTACATGTCAGAATTCAAATTCTCAATGTATGGATAATCGTCAAATAGATTGATGCTGGTATTTTTATCCACATCGATAGAGAATGCAACAATATTCTGTGACACCTGCTCGCTGCTGGTTTTGCATGTACTTTAGAGTCAACGAATATAGAGATTCAGCAAGTAAGCCTTACTCAGTGCCTGACCAAACGTTCTAAAAACATAGTGAGCGCAATAGTCTTAAAGAAATAATCACACAAAATTCCCTTTGACATTTCCTTACTAAGCTACGACGTTAATTCATGAATCAACCGGCATTCAACACGGAACATACCTGCAGCTGCTCCGATACTTTCACGGTAAAGAACATCCCTCTCTGGAGTCTCTTGTTACCTGATACGACAGGCATGGGACAGAGCTAGTATAAGCAACGCTCTTGAATCAGCTGGTTTCACAGAATGTGGATTTTAGCAAAGATAACAGTATCACTAGCATTAGTACCGGTTTTTGCAATTCATCCAGCCTTCGTACATTTGTGCTACGTACGATATGATTAATTGATGGTATACACTGATCCCACGCGCCGAGTTATCAGGTAACATCTATGATAAATGAGCCGGCGTTGTTATAGATAAGCACCTCACTATGTTTAGTCTCGATGCTAATCTGTGTAAATTACAAGGGTAATTGCATTTAACTTGGGTCTTCAACAAAGGTAACTTCAAACAGCCAGTGGTCTACCTGTGTAATTGAGTCTTTTTGATGGATTATGTCCTAAGCAGAAGATAATCATAGGCAGCGGCGAATCAAGAGAACGTAATTATTGTTGCAGCAGGTGTTGTACCAAATATGGGCCTGGTGGGTAATATTGAGAAACCCACGCTTGCTTGAGTCGGCTAACACAGTAATATGTAACCTAGTACCCAGTTTCTGTCGCACTGTACACTACTAACGTTGTTTTTGTTATGGAAGATGGTTGGCGAATCGCGAAAAGATTGGATTTCAAGGAGCTATGCCGTGCCTAATAGTCAATTTGTGACAGTGGAAAGATCTGCTGTTAAATTGATTCGTTTCATTCCTTTGAACCGTATACCATACTTGGGTCCGTGAGTTATTGGAGTGATACTCGTATTATGAGTTAAAGACCACGCCTAATATGTTAGACTAATCAACCATTTAAATATATTTTATATGCAAATTTACACAACCGGAAATGGCTACAACTCACCTTAAACCAAAACAAACCATAGCCATCTCAAAATAACTCACCAGGATTTGAAATCCACGGCAAAATATAATTCGTATATGATTAAAATACAATTTTATCGCATGTATTCATATATGCGATATTTTTATAGTGAAACAGGTGGTATCCGTTCTCTCACATGAAAACTAATTACCCCAAAATATATATAAATGGATTATGACTTACAATACAAATATTCTGTTCACTGACGACCCTAATTGTTACGGCTATATGCCAAGTGGTTGCCGGTCATCCAGCTTGTTATAAACCTCTGATCACTGTGTTTGTCGTTTAGATCATGTGTGTATAGAAGCATATGTACCTTAACATATAATATGTTATGGCAATACCAGTTTAACATAGTGCGACGGCATACTAGTAGAATGGTGTATTTTACTAATTCTATGCATCACCTCCTATACACACCAAAGAAGCTCCATCCCATGAAATCCATCAGCCATTCAAAATTTATACAGGTCAACAATAAGTAGCGCTTGAGCAAATGGGGCGAAACAACTCGTCAACTGTCAACTGTGGTTACTGGGATACCGCCATCGCGTGTTAGTATAAGGACTGAAGTGCTGGCTGACGTCATATCACAATAACAAAGATATCATATGTTATATTTTGCTCAATTAAAATAATGCGAACTGGATCGGCCGAAGGATTGCTTGGGTTGAGTTACTGATGGATATTGTCTGGGTACGAAACTATAACATGTTGTTGATGCTCTATCCAATTTACTTGCCCTTTTTTACGTAATTACATTAAATTGTTTATGTCACTCCTTTATTTTTCAATGCACTCATCTCAAAATATCTGAAACACTCATTCAAATTATAGTGCCCTGCATGTTGATATTTTCTGACCTGTTGCACAAGCTGGTCACGTTGTTCGCCAATCCTGAGAGCAAGAGAGTGTTACAGTACAATGTACAATAATTTGATATAATTTCAAAAGCACAGGGTCTAGATTCATGACCGTATGTAAATTTTGGATGTATAAATCCTCCTTTAAGCGGCTGGACCTAATCATCACCTGTCCTCCTCTCATCACAAAAAAGGGATGCTAGCTCGTTAAACGATGCTGCATTGGCACCGCAGATCACTTGCTTCTGCTAAATTCCACAATTTAGCGTTTCGTGATAGAAGCTACTGTTGACGATGGCTCATCGACACAAGCCCACCACGCCCTAAAAGCGTTGCCTTTATGGATCTCTTAAAGCAAAACATAGAAACTTGAAGACACGTGAGCTCACCATTGAGGTGCAAATTCAACATTGAGGCAATTTCTGCCCCACATTCAGCCTAGTATTTGAGTGGCCTGAATAAATAAAGCAGCAGATGTTTACCTCCACCGCAAAGAATGTAAAGTATTATTCATTGGCAGATTTCTGGTGAGACAATGCTGTTTAAGCATTCATAAATTGCCAGAATAAACAAAACCTAACTGGGGAAAACACGGGAATAAGCCCCGTACAAAGCAACTATAGAGACAATGATTGTTCGAATGTCTCTCTCTCCTCTGTATTTCAGCCTGGCTATTTTTCTAGTAATTAGCGTAAATACTATTTTGCTTTGCTTTCTATTCCCTAAACTAAGGCACCGTAAGATCATGCATTATATATATCCTTCGTTTCTGAGAAAATGCATCTAAATGGAATATTGTGGCAAGGTGGTCAATAAGGTATTAATGATAAAGATCTAAAATCTAGGTTTTAGGACAATAAATAAAGCTCTGCCCAAAACACTTGACAATAATTATTCGGCATACCACAAAAGAGACGTTTGTATATCTCATCGCATTTGTGAATATTTTTTTCACATTGATTACGGCGTAGATATATTCGCAGTACGGAGCAATAATTGTCTGAAAAGGAGACTTGCATCGATCCCATCGCGCTTATGCACGCTGTGTAATCGTATCAAAATATGTTTGTAATATTTGTATTTTAATGACATCTAGCTGGACTTTAACGGTATATATATGGCCATGTTTTCACCAAAATATTCCGATATTTGTATATATGCCAAGTGCAAACATTACGACTAGTGTAACTCATTTTGGAGATAATCTTAGCTGTGTTACAGTCATAGGACACATAAAAAACAGCTAAGAATAACAAATGATGTTTTAGACATCTTAATTACATTTTAAACAGGGCAATTTACAAAAGCTTCAGATGAAGAAACATAAGACAATGTCCTCAGCCTTTATGTGCAGAGAAGACCCGAGGGATCATAGGACATTAGATAAACCCATCATCATAGTGTAAACACTGTTACCGGCGTTAGAAGAAGTATAAGTCGACATATTGTTTGGGGTCGTGTAATTGCAACGTGAATGCATACAAATACAGTCTTACACCCTTATCGCTCCAATCCAGTTTTGATGCCCTCCTTTAATTGCTATTGTTAATTAAGGAACATAACCGCCCATGCATGTCCTGCTACTTAACGTGACATGTGGTTAACATATTGTGAGCTTAGCTCCCCATGGTTACGAAATGGCTGCACAGTTTGACGTCATTGGGTAATCGTTCTATTATAGTTTACTCGACTGGGGTACTGTCCTAGCAATGAATGAATGTGTCCTGGGGATCATGTTGTGAGGCTGATCACATGCGTGCTACTACCCAGGATGACCTTGTTGGAGTTAAGGTAGGGCGGCGATTCGTTAATAAATGAAACACATCAATGTCAATGCTTTGTTATAATCAATAAACAGCTCCGATCAGTAACTCATTAGAATACATGCATAGGATTGTCCTAAAATTGATTTTTTTTTGCACGCCTGTCTTTAATGCTCTAAGTAAGTAAGTTATATGATCTTGTTGCAACCGATGGGGATATATCAGTTGGAACCTTAATGGGTTTATTATCAGCGTGAAATGGGTTATTGTAGGTGTTGAACAGATGAAAACATATGTGCTGGGTTATGGTGTTTTCTTACCTGGACAGACGGCTTTAAAATATCGGCGGATGAATGCAATGAATGACACATAAAACCCTCATCGGCAAGCAACCAGTTTGATATCAATCTGGCCGACTAAATTGGGGCTATGTATCCGTATCTCATTAACAATATAAATCACACCTGCCTTGCAAGTCAGTCAAAAGCCGTTAAATTACATTGATTGCATCACTTTCTTGTCCTGACCAGCTGTTTATTTTGGCCTGAAGTAAAACCTATGTGTATCAAACAAACGCTAACGGAAAGCAATGCAGTCAATGTTTTATATTACAGGCAATGTCAGAAGATATAGGTGGATTTACATTTTTGAGGAGTGCCAGTGGATCTAGGTCATGTGACCTCTCTGCCCGCGATACTGAATGACACCCATGCGATAACCTGCAACATTTTTAACAATGAATTGCAGCGCAAATTACTATTTGCAGACCAATAAAGCATTGTAGCATTGTCATCAAAACATATAACAATGTTGATTGCCCTATTGCAAGTTATGAAAATGATTAGCAGCACGAAAGTAGAAGGTGGCAGATTTTATGACATCTTGTTTCTGCAGCTCCAAACTGTATTGTGCCCGGTCAGTTATTAGCGACTGCGGCCTTACGGACGTCCGCAACAATAGGGTTGCTAAGATAAATTGTCGTGTGAACATTCCCCTTGGCCGTAATACAAATTCTGTCTATCGAACGCATAAAGTAAAGGGGCACAAGCTGAAGCTGTTCTTTGATGCCCCCACTTCAACAAATTCAACATTGTTGCTATCGTCTCGTTGTTGAACAGTATGCTTACGTAAAAGGTTGCATATTTATTAACATATTTTCAAAAAGCTTGAGCCAAGCGATTTAAAATCCGTCATTGCGCTGTTAAAAAAGACAGAATCAATTACATAATACTGTCTGTCTCACACAGTGTTAGCATCTATACGTGAATGGCATGCGCGTTACCATGGAAAAGTCTACAACCAGAATATAGGGTAGTGCATGTGTTTACAAAGGCATGTTTCTAATAGGTACTCTGAAGCATATTGATCATGATACTTTGTATTTGTATACAGATGTATTTGCGTCCAGGGGAGGAATGAGCCACATGTTTCCCCCGGTATGTTATGAGAGGTGACTTGTACGGGGTTTATGTTCAGGATCATGTCGTAAACAGCATTAACTAAATTTTTGTCTCTCTACCTTAAATCTTCTGGTCCGCCAGTTGCCCATCAGTTATTACTTAACCCCAACTTAACTACCTCATTAAGGGGTTACCTCATTGATGAACGTGCTTAGAAGCCTCTCATACAATATTATACGCTGATGGGGGGCAATGTCCAAAAGTAACGGGATATCAGGGAGTGAATACTCGCTCACGGGAGAGCAAGATCACCAACCATATATCGGAGACATCTCTCCTCTCATTAATATCAACCTTTTCGGTCACTCTAAATAAATAAAGAAGTTATCCTGTCTTTAGAAGACTAAGTATATTTCTCCTTTTTCGTCCCTACATCGTCGTTTGTGTCTTTCATTCACCACGTAATCAAACTCGACAGAACCAGGCACGACAACTAGTGGAGAATCCAACTCGACCCGGGAACCTATATCACGTACGTTGCATTTACAATATTTTCTGTTTTCTTTTTACCGTTCCTATATCATACCAAAAAAAACCAAAATGGGCACACGACCACGGTCTTCCGAGAGGGCCAGCTGGGTTATTGAATCTCTAGAGATTGCTTTGCGCGACTCTAAACAAAAAAAAAGGGCGCATGAGTCTAATGATATCAGCGTTAAACTAACTACTGTCGATTGCCGAAGCGTACACCCTATTGCAAGGCTCGAGCAATGCACCAATGCACCGCACCACACCATTCCAGCCGGCGATGCCCACACCTTTCTCCTTTGCACCAGCCCACCCTGGTTAGTTTGACGTGCTCGACGATCATGGGGATGATTGGCTTGAGCTGTCTGAAAGGTGCACCCGCCTGTCAAATTAGACGCACGAATACATTGCTGCTGCAGTACGGCGTACCTGTCAGATAACGCCGAGTCAGAGTTACTAAATATCACAAGATCACGTCCAGATGTCGTTACGTGATCCCATGCAAAACCATTTCAGTAAGGTGTTTAATGGCCATGCCGTCCTCGATCCCAAACGCGACAATAAAAGTGTGGCTCAATTCGCCGCGCGTGCGCTTAATCATCTTTTAAGTTTTAATTTGGCGGAGGACTATGTGCGCAGCCACCTTTTTGAGTCCAACCTACGGCCTAGATTACGCGCTGACGCTCCCTTCTTCAACGAGGCTGAGAGACAAGCATCAATCTTCGAAAAACGACGGGCAGCGGAAAGAGAGCAGACGGGTAACAGTGTGATGGCTGTCCCCTACCACGCCGAAATGTGCCTCACAATGATACACGTGGTCGCCATTAAACCAGGAGGCAACAGCACACACGTTGGTCGTTCCGGCACATGTCTCTAGAGCGGCGACGATTGGTTTCACGGAACTTGTGTCGCCCCCGTTTTTGTCCGCAAAGAAAGTGCCAGCAGAAGTCGGCGGCAATCAATAGGATTCTCTGCAGATCGCACTCACAGCCGCACTCAGTACCACAGCCAACACGACCCCTCCCATGACCGCGCTCGCTCCCGAACCCAGATCACGGATTGCTGAAATACCGCGCACATAGCACGAGAGTGTCATTTAAACGATTAACACTCCTTATGACGCGCAAGAAAAAGGTAAATACAGTTGAAAGTGTCGCCTCTGTTAGCACCCCCTTTTCCTGGTTAAAACGGTGCGCATTAAACTCAGAAACAAGACATGCATGGAACTAACACTAATAGACACAGGGGCAAAGATATCGTGCATAAACAAAGATTATTTAAAGATGCCATTTGACAACCGATCCCCAATCATTCACGCTTGCAAAACCAAGAAAATCACTGTTGCAAATTCAAAGGTTGTAGGTAAGCTAAATATTGTTGTCAAAATACAGCAGGACATATTCCCGACTTTCTTCCATGTCATCAATAAATTGCGACCAAACATAATCTTAGGAGACTTTATCATGCAAAAGGTCTAGGACCAATATCAAGTTTAACAGCAAGACCTTTTCACTCAGTTGTTATTGCACCCTATGTATCCCCCCAGAACATGAAGTCGCGTGTATTGGTCAAATAAAAGTCAACCCTCTTTCCGTTCCCTATGCGGTGTTATTGACCGTCATCCCGGGACCCAGTACGTGTTTGTCAACGTGCGTCAATCCCAATCAAGTCAAATTAACGCTGAAAAACAATTCATTTGCCATCTTCAAACCGATTCTGTCTGCTAACTTGCGAAATGCTAGTCTCTAGTGTCCAAGCAATTACACCAGGACGAAACCGACAGTATTTGCTCGACGCATTCCCTTGACAATACAACAAACAGCAGTCAAACCGCCATTGGCATGGTGTGTAACATATAATCCCAAAACACCAATTACACCTATGTCACACACACACACAAGAACCCCACAATGGAAATTACCTCGCCGAACGTCAGCGATCTCAAACCGAAGCTAAATTGCAAATCCCTGAACCACCAACATTTCCGACCACGCAATCACAAATACCAACAAAACACATCTGCCCTCTTTAGACAATAATTGAGGATCAGAACAGCAATTAAAATTCTCCTCACACACAGAAAACCACAAAGGGCCGCTCGGAGATCCACTCTTTAAATGACAACGCACTATACGACACTGAAAATTCGACTGTCTGTATTGACACAACCCAACTGGCTGACAATCAGATCAAGTCAATTGATGCCATACTGAAAACCAATTAATCTGCATTTCTGGACAACAGGGGAAATTTAGGCAAAACAAACCTGGCCAAATACACTATCAACATAAAGCCAAACGCTAAGCCACAAATTATGTATCGTGAGGTGACCAAACAATACATGAGCTACTGAGACAATAAATCTTTGAAAGATCTCATAGCGAATGGCAATCGCCCATCGGATTGGTTGCTAAAGGCGCAAACACCGGAATAAAGCAACAAATGCCCGCAAACAGTACCGTTTGTGCATCTATTACCGCTATCGAAATAGTCTAAATGTGCCATCAAAGCTTGCCATTCCACGCATGGACGTAACTATTGACGAGGTCTGAAGTGCTAAACCTAAATATTTATCATTAGTCTAGGCGCCCTGTGCTGAAAATTGGGGTGACCCACCACAAAATGCAGAGTTTATTTGAGGTATTTAGGAATATCATATCCAAAATATACCAAAATATATTTAGTGGAACATATTTTTCGCAAGGGACAAAAAAGACCCCTACCCCTATGAATTTCATAATTGGCGTGTGCCAACAAATGGGTAATATAAGACATGTTCTGAAATTATTAAAAAAATAATAGTATATGCCCCAGATGCCCCTTGCACTGACTTGGAACAGAAAATGTTGTCCTTCATGTGTACCTTAAACATTATAATCAAATAATCAGTTGTCCAAAGGGGGAGAGCATTTCTTGTAGGGTTGGGGTCTAGAATATTGTACCTGCTTTACCAACTTGCAACCTATCTTTTTTTAGCAGCACCCCCACCCCCCTCAAAATAAAATGATCCTTCACTTGCCGTAACCTTATAATGTCTTATACCACTGACCCGAAATAGCGTGTACACATCAATACATTTAACGCTGAGTGTGACAATGTATAAGACAGTGCAACAGTGTCGCTATCAATGTGATACATCTACAATAAACCTTGTTTTCTTAATCAACAATGGGCAGTAATTCCACTAATGTAACAATATCTTTCAGGTAAGTTATGTTATTGTAATCAATTATGTGTAACATAATAGTGATCTCGAAGGATAATCTGCAGCAGTCAAATGCAATTATAGCTTGATAGTTCGCCTTCCAGATAAATACGTGCAGTTGTTTTCTTTTCAATATGTGGGATCAGCTTTCGTACCGATTAAGTTTATTTTAATCAAATCACGTATTCTTATTCAGATTTGCGCTTCCAGGAACTGATTAAGTTAGAAGGTGACTAGATAGATGACTGCGTATTTTGCCATTACCCATTGTCAAATAGTGAGCTACCTGCTACATCGATTCAACAAGGCTATTATGGCATTCTGAAGGCTAGAAAAGCTACACGCAGTAATCTAACCGTTGCTCTTGGCCAGACTGTACATGTAAATGTAGACGAGAGTTCATAGACTCCAAAGCATTCCATTTTCACAATAAACGAAAACATTCTGCTGATAAGGGCAGACCCAACAACATTATCTTGACTCACAAGAATTTACCTTCAGCTACAAAACTGACTACCGTGGGATTGTTCAGATGCATACAATGGAAAGAGAACGGAACACAAACTTATTCCAGTTAGGACGATAAGTTAAAAAAAGATACTGAAGGCATGTGATGAGTTCAAAGAAGAATGGGCCGACACCGTAATAGGCAGGGTGCATTATGTTCCAGATCTCTCGGCTGCAAATGCAGTTCATCACAATGTTTGCAGCTTCAACTTAAGAACGGGCACATGGTACACGGCTATACAAGTGGACCAGTCAATGCTGCAATCAATGAAAGAAAAAAAGTAGTTAATTACACATTTAAGAAGAAAGACTAAGCTGTTACTACGGATACCAAAGGCTCAGTGAAGATCAGAGATGAAGTCAGGGCAGATACTTTGCTCCTTTTCCAACGTTTGGTTGTTGCTGGTACTATATGATGACTTACCAGATGCATTCAAATATGAAATGTGCACTTACCCGACTTCATTATTTGAATCGAAAGATATGATGCGACTTGCAAATAAAGCAAGTCTAGCTGATAGCCTGTGGCCATCCACAATTGAACATTCCCCTCCCCGAAACACCCTCAACAGGTTGAGCAAGTCTTGGATGGAGGCGTTCTTCTTCACAGAGTTCCATTGACAAAGGTCACATCCTGGGAGGAGATCCTAAGAATGTACACTGGGTATGTAACTCGCAAATATGACCGGGCCATCATTGTGTTCGATGGGTACAGCGACTTCACCAGCACAAAAGGATAGTACTCATGCCAGACGTGGTTGCTTTTGTGCAGCAGTGCACTGTGATGAGACCATGGCCCTGCAGACCCAGAAAGATGAATTTCCCTCAAACAAACAAAGTTTCATTTACATGTTGGACAACAAATTGGAAAGAACTGGTTGTGATGTTAACCATGATAAATGCGATGCAGACTCTTTGGTAGCGAAGACGGCTGTTGTTTGTGCTAAACCGAGAGAGACGGTTGTCATAACAGATGACACAGACATCTTGATTCTTATAATTCACCATGCTAAACACACGGTTCTAGCCACATCTCACAAGAGAAATTAAAGAGGTTCCACGTTGCTGGAACATCACAGCAACACTATGTCACCTTGGGAATATTGCTGAACAAGCAAAGGTGCTCATGAATTCCACATCAGACAAGGAGAAAGTCATCAAGGCAGGGGTACGTGCTTTTGTCTCCTTATGTAATGGCACTACGGACGAGAAGCTGGACGACCTGAGCCTTCGCACATTTTGTTCAAAGACCTCATGCAGTACATGGGCAGTTGAGCCGCGCACAACAACTTTCGAAATCAGCGGCTGGTAAATACCACAGCCTCGGAGTGTACCAACAGGTCAATGTTTGACTCGGTTCCTCCAGAACAATAGGGCAGCAAAATGATCCCGATCTTAACAGACAATCCTCCGGCACCACAAACGCTGTTGGAAGTGATTCGGTGCAACTGCAAAGCTGGTTGCTACACGCTCAGGTGCACCTGTCCAAAAGACTATTTGGACTGTTCCATGAGCTGCAGTGAATGTCGAGGAGCGTGTGCAAATACTTCATTGTTGGCAGTTGATGCATACTCTGAGGATGAACCATTAGATGATGAGTGAACCATTAATACTAGATATTGTTTAAGCTTTCAAATGATTAATATGATCACTTTATACAACCAAGGCACAATCAACTGATTTTAAAATCATTTTTGACCTATATTTTATTTTTGTTTGAAAATAAGTGGTTAGGGGTAAATCGGGTCCATACACAATATGTTCCACTAAATATATTTTGGTATTTTTTTGATATAATGCTTCTAGATACCTATTACCTCAAATAAAACAGGTTTTGAAGCTGTTGCAATTTGTTGGGGGTATATCAGTAATATGCCTGGAATACATCATGCCTCGGTCTGTCAAAAGATTGTCAACACTTGTTTGACTGTCTCGGTAAGTTTGCGTTAGTCTACATCGATGACATTAATGCACCTAAATCCTGTTTTCCAGACACTGACAGCCGCCATCTTTACGTTACCTTAGGTAACGTAAGGAGGTGGAGACAATGTAATTGGCCACTGGCGCCTATAAGCTGATCCGCAGATCGACAAGTCACTTGCTCTTTGGCTTCTCTTTAAAAAAAATCCAACATCTGGAATGGAAAATTGTATGGCCGTTTCGCTGAATGTGGTAGTCCTTCCGCAACTTGTGTTGACCATCTCGCTAGAGATGTTGTACAGGTTAAAGTCAACAACGGGGTGGTTTTCACCAGAGAAGAAGGCGAAATTCACATTTGTTCAGCAGACGCGGACTTGATGCTCCACGCACCAACTCCATCCGTAACGGAGCAACAGCCTCCACCTTTCCTCAATTTGCCACGACCATGACAACTCACGCCGTGCTCTTTCGTTCTACAGACAAACCGATACTACTACATACGGTTGTACATTCTCATTTTTGTAAATATGTTTGTGCACATATAAATGTTGTGAGTAGTTCTGCAGCGGCACCCCACCTGCCATATGTGGCCGTTCCGTGTCAGCTATCTAGGTTTGTGCGATAACCAAAGCAATGCAGGAATACCACAACATTTTTATAATTAGAAGGTTCATTATTACTGCTGCTTCGTTCAAAACTGTACAATCAATAACATTTGTCACTATATATTCTTTACCCACACTGCACCCTTAGAAACTGCCGCCTAGTTTGTCTGTGTGTCTGAGGTATCATGCCAACACAGAAAGCGAGGATACTCCCGAAAATACAAACAAGCCACAGACAAGACTTGATTTCATGTTCAATTACGTTAAATTAATTTTTATGCCTGATATATATTTCTGTTACAATGTGACTTGAGCTTCATTGGTATAATTGTTATTCTATTTTTCGTGCCATCATTCTGCGCCCGAATGGATGCTCATCGAATGTTAATCATCTCACATCTTTTATTGTAGCTCTCAATAAGTTGCCAGGGGGAAGAGTACATTTACTTTTCCCATCTGGTCGGAGCCTTAGAGGAAAAGAGCCTAACAACCCCACGGGAGTAAGGGTTGGGTAGCTTGCTCGCGGCGCTGTAGTCAGTACCACACCGTAGCGCACAGTTTACGTTTACTTTGCAACAGGTTCTTTCCTGTTTCGACCCTAAACCTTAAAACATACCAAATTCGTCAATATCGTTCCCCATTCATTCATCCATTCATAATCTGTAAGCTGTACAGCCTGCATGTAAGCATAATACTGCTGAACATGTTTTTCTAGCACTATTAATAATTATTTCTAAAGGAACTTACTTACATGCATTAGCTTACTTAACTGTACATCTTTATTTCCACCCATTTAGGAAGTATGGTCCGTGTTTAACAATTTGTCAGAAGAAAATAATAATAAATATTGAACAAATAAATTAATATAACGATTTCATACTTAAGATCTATAAATTAACGTAAAAAAGGACGTCGTACAAAATTCTACTGCGATTCTTTCACAAACCATTCTCAAATTATTCCTTTTGTCATACTTATTTCATAAATAAATGCCATTCAATGTACGGTATTTCATAGGTTGTTAAAGTAGGCATGAAAGTAACATTCTTACACGTTAGCATGTGGGTGGATATCCATCCCCCTTAAAGGGGATGGAGATGTCGTAAACAATTTTAACTACATTTTACCCTCTCTACCTTACAGCTTCTGGCCCACCAGTTACCCGTGAGTTATTCCGTAACCCCAACTTAAGTACCTCATTAAGGGGCGACCTCATTGATGAACATGCCTCGAAGCCTCTCAGCCAATAACATTCACTGATGAGGGGCAGCCTTTCAAAGTAACGGAATATAAGGGAGCGAACACACGCTCAGGGGAGAGCTAGATCACCAACCATAAATCAGAGACATCTTTCCCCTTATTAAATATCATCATTTTCGGTAACCTTGATAAATAAAGAAGTTATCCTGTCTTTAGAAGAAAAAAAGTATATTTCTCCTTTTTCGGCCCTACAACGTCGTTTGTGTCTTCCATTCACCACGTATTCAATGTCAACAGAACCGGGCACGACAATCATGTTTGCTGCTGATGTCAGTATATTTGTCATAGTTCCACCTGATGTTCACGCGCATCTCAGATTTATTCTAATGAAGGCTAGAAAAAGGAAGTCCCAGCTTGTGACAGTCTATTAAATGGTACATTCTAGCAAAAGGGTAGGATTGTAGTCAAATATGCTTGGTTTAGGTATGAACGGACGCTCAACAAGTCTACTAATGACATGCTACACGTGACCCCTCGCTGCCACCCAAATTAGCACCTTCCAGTTGGTATTTTCTAACAGCCTAAATTGACAACGTGATATCCAGGTCGTTCGGCTTACTGCAATAAGACGTGACAAAATACCATTCTCATTATCATCAACAGCAGTTTACCTATTCGCTGTGTCACTTTTGAATGCTAAATACCTCCCCGACTCGGATGCATGGACGAACAGATGCATTATCACCCGGACCATACAGAACACGCTACTATTTTCCCCGCAGCATATTGTTACATTACAATTTACTTATTCCACATAGCTAGATTTAACTTGCGACAATGAGGACAATCAGACATAACCCACTATCTTACACTTGAATCTCCATTCGACTTGACCTACGAAATCCTCAATCCTCATCTTCTGGAGTCAAACCAGCTGTCATTTGGAACCTTTTTTCGTCCCGCAAACTTGATCCTTGCCTCGCAACAAAAACCCGGAACACATCAAGGTTATCCGGTGGAAACTGAGGCGACGGAGTGGGTGGTTTCCAAGCCTACCTCCGATCACAAACATACTAGGCGCATTGAATGTCATGAAGCCAATGAGAGAGTTACCTTTCTTCGAAACGAAGACAAGCACAATCGATGCGTGGCGCATGCAGGATGTATGCTCTTAAGGCGCGTCAACGCCCAAGTACTACCGACTCGGAAACGTAAAGTAACTCAGCTTCTTGTGGATAATTCGACAACTGACAAAATATATTTCAATCGATTCAATTAACATAAAGAGGCTGTTAATAATGTCGGTTTGTAAACAGTGAAGCCTTACAGTCAGCTCAAAGAAATACGTTAAGAGCCCTGTGATATATTTCATTTGTTTAACCTATAGTTACAGCTATTAAACAACATTCCCGTAATAAATACCAATCTAAATGAAAAATCTATTACGCAGTGCACACTAGAGACAAGTAGTCGTTATGGATATTGTCAGTTCCGTATCCGTATAACGATGCATCCAAAACCTAACGCATTTGCCTACCCGCCCACTCATCTCAAAAGAGTGATTCAAAGACAGTTGGCCACAAGAAAAAATAGCAATATGGCTTGGCAGGGTTACTTATTGAATGAAGACGTACTGATTTACATCGGAGCGAATCCGGATTACCGAGACCAAAAAGCATAACGCCCTCATAAACAGTCAATGCACGTGAGTTTCTGCAGTATGGCACAATGGTTCAAACTCAAATAGGAACCCAAAAATAGCTGAATTCACGACAAACACTGAATCCACGACAAACAGCAGAGTGATATAAAGACTTTGTGGATGTATGTATGTCTGTATGTCTGTATGTCTGTCTGTCTGTATGTATGTATGTATGTATGTATGTATGTATGTATGTATGTATGTATGTATGTATGTATGTATGTATGTATGTATGTATGTATGTATGTATGTATGTATGTATGTATGTATGTATGTATGTATGTATGTATGTATGTATGTATGTATGTATGTATGTATGTATGTATGTATGTATGTATGTATGTATGTATGAATGTATGTATGTATGTATGTATGTATGTATGTATGTATGTGTATATGTTTGTATGTATGCGTGCGTGGATGTAAGTTTGCATGTTTGCCTCGTTCTCAATAATAGAAAGCATCGGCAAATTCAATAGTAACGCGACAGATTGGAACACAAATGAAGCAGGTGCATAATCCTCTCGGGCGGCACTGCTCTCTCTATGCAGATTATAAATCACTAGCGAAATTAAGTGAAGTCGAGTCATTAGTCGGGGAACAACCAAAACATTGACATTGCGCTCTGAGCGAAGCTTTAATTATTAATCGCCAGCATCAGTCTCAGCTGTTGAAGCATCCAGCCACCGAGATAAGCTTTGGCCTTAGAAACGTTGATAGCATGACAGCCAAACTGTGCTCCTTAAAAGGTCATGGTTGGTATTGCCGCAGTAGACTTTCAGTTATGCTTAATATAGTTTATTCAAATAATCAGAATCACGTGTGTGCGATGGGTGTGTGTTTGTGTTGTCGCATTAGCGGGTGTGCGTGTATAGTGGCTAATGCATAATAGACGTTGACAAGGGATAAAATAGGGGCATCTCATTCATCTGCCAAACCGGTAGGTTGTCGGAGTAGAGTCTTTTGCTACCGAATTATGTCGTACTATGTAGAGACTCCATTTACTGTGAGTTGCGTAGATGTTTTTTAATCACAACCTTCTTCACTCTATTAGCCCTTTTAATCACACCCTCGTCAGACATCAGGATCGAGAACATCTTTGGGCGCAGACCAACATACTCCTTGATAGACACACTCATCCTTCATCTTCCCTAGCACCTTCCTGTTTACGTTACTGAACAGGGGATGGGAAGGATCAAAATTGCTGGTATCAAATAGGTCACTAACTTCTTTCATATCTGCATACATGTCAGCTGTGCGGATCTCCATAAGCAGCGATTCCGTGTCAGTGTATAGCAAACCAAGTTCGCTACCATATATAGACTTCATTGTGTTATAATGGAAGTCATACATCAGGTGCTTGGAAAGATCGAGTATGCACATACCAACATACAGCGGACAATTTAATACTAAGTGGGTTTTATGCATATGCAGGGCAGCCAGGTTATCATCGAACACTTTATGTCGAACATAGGCGGGACTGGCAACAAGCCTGCGTATTTTTTCCTACTCAGCTGAGCGCACAATTTTAACATAGACTCGCCTTCTGAGATTCTCCATGGTTTTACCAAACACAGAGTTGTTCATCAGCTTGTACAGGTCCTCAAAATTGGTGGTAGCAAACTTACGCTGGTCTGTGTTTTTGTAAGCCTCATTCCCACAGACAGGTAAAGCTTGAGATTCCTATAGTGGACCACATACTCTTTATTGCGCAGGTTCGGTACTAGCTCCATTTCTGGTGCACCCCAGTGCACCTAAGAGATCCTTCTAGTAGTCTGACAACCATTTGTTCTGGCGTCCGGCGCCAGCAGATAATCATTTTGTTCATCATGTGACTCCGAAGGGTATTCCAAATCAACTTCGAGTATATAAGCCGTCTCAGCATTATCAGGATGGTCCTGTATTTGTAGATCATCTGCCCGTTTCACCCACTCAATGCCCACAGTAGGTAAAAGTTGACTCATCGCCCACCCATACTGGTTGTTAGCGTCGAGTTACTGGATATAACTCGCTGGCTTATCCCGCTCAAAGACTACCACGTATGAGTTGTTAGCTTTAGGGTGGCGGCGCGACACCATGCCACCGCGCAGACCCTTCTCAATGAATAGGTGCTTGTCATAGTCGGTGAGAAGCTCGAGTTCCACCCCTGTGCTCTTAGAAAGCGCATCCCAGGAAAGGCTAGGTCTGGTATAGTAGTGTGCTGGATCTAGGCCATACTGCTTGAGACATGTTTTGCGGAATATTTCAAACACATCAGCTAAGAGTAGTATATCTGTGCGTAAGTACAAGTCATGATAGTCTCCCATGTTTTTACAGCAAAACACGTTCCAAACCTTCTAGGCATGTTCATAGTCTACGGTAGATATGCCTTGCTCAGATAGTTTGCTGTAGAACTCATGGATGACTGGCAGCGAGGCATTAAACTTATCCCAGCCATCCATTAATTCATATGGATACATTCCCTTGCGCAGTAGCAGCCGGCCTTTCGTTTCATCAGACTCATACTTAGTCGTCGCCGTAAAGGCCTCTGGTTTATTTGCAGACACCAACTTGTCAAGCGAGGCCAGGAGGAACTGTGCACCGTCAATCAAGAGCAACTGTTCGATCAAAAGGGATATATACTTCTCCATATTGTTTGGGATACAGTTGATCTTCCCTTCAACCTTGCTTACGACCTGCATCAAGAGGTGGTAGTCATAGCCCCGTAGGTTATGGAGTACTACAGGCACGGTCGTTGTCTTAGGATTCAACCGCAGCTTTAGGTTGCATACATTGTGGGCTGCCCCCCTATACTTAACTGTTATATGGCAGTGGTCACGGACAGAGTCCCCACCCAGTTCTTTTTTACACACATGACAATGGGTTGCTGACCTGTACTCTCTTTTATCCTCTCTCGTCATGCGCATGGGGACAGGTTTTGACAGAACTACTTTGATCTTGAGCTCTTCCTGTTGCAGGGCTAGCAAGAACTTCTGTACAGCGTTGTCTCCTCTATACACCACAGTGGATTTGGTCTGACCATCACACCGAACTACTACTTAGCCGTAACCACATGGGTCATGTTCCTCTGTTAACTGTGTGTAGCTCTTGGTGCAGGGCCTGGAAAATTCACCGTGAGCGCCTCAAAGTCGGCGTAGATAACATACGAGGCAGCCCGCTGCTTCTGACAGTTCTGTAAGGATAATATGTTCTTCCCTTCCTCAGACATTTCCACTTGCAAAGCAGTTTGTCCTATCCCCATACACTCAGACTTGTGCTCAGAAAGCAGTTTGTCCGTGGTATAAACATGTAGGCATCGCTCACTTTAAGGGCAAAGTGACACTGGATTCCACCTAGCCCTTCCAGCTCTTCCGACCCATGCCCTTAAAGAACATCATACGGTCCAAGCCAAAGGGGTGAGACTCAGGAACGTTCATCACCCATCTACGCAAATAGATTTTTGAACTCAAGAAGCGGTATGGGGGCTGGGAACTGGGTTGTCGAGACTGGGGTGCATAGGGCAGGGACTGGGGTGCATGGGGCAGCGGTGTGCGGGGCGCAGCGTGTGGGGAATGAAGAGCAGAGCGTGCGGGGCAGGGACTGGTGTTTTTGGTGTGGGGGTGCGTGGGGTGGCCTGGGGTGCGTGCCACCCCAGCCCTAAATCTAGCAAATATCTCATTGTATGTACGGTCAAATTCATTACGTTTTTCAAGTGCTTGGAGTGCAACCTTAGAGCGTGGGTAAGGTGGTGTAGTCAATGGCTCAGCTGCTTTGTGGCGTGAGGCCACATCCACCACCGTTAGGGCATACTTTTAAGTCCAGCGCATCACAACGTCATGAGGAAGAAGTATGAGATCGGCTTAGTGAATCTCATTAGGCCCAGACACGTCATATTTTGGTCTGGGAATGTGTTTTGTTACCCATAATTATGTAGTACTCATGCATAGCCTCGTCAACATCCTGAAAAGTATGCTTGGCATTGGTCTGGCAGCGCAGTTGCTCATTCATGCTAAGGTCTCTTTTTTGCCCATGCTTCCTGAGCAGATTGAAGCTGCTCAATTGCCATATCATGGCAGTTACATTCCGCGTCCACTTGGCTGCTTTGTAATTTAGAGAATAACAAGTTGATCCCAGATAATGCAAGGGCCTTAACAAGAGCACATCCAACAAGTAGCGCAATTGTGGCCATTACTTCAGTATATTACCTGGTATAATCCCTTTTTTAATTAGCATATCCTTTGTGGTCATGGCTAGAGCTACATTGGCAACAGCAATAGCCAGGTCGCGTGGCGTGAAGTCAAGTTTAGGAACTGCCCCACCCGGAGCCATTTTAACAAGCTTGGCATAACCTATTGATATACCTGAAACAATTGCACCGTGGAACAGCTTGTTAACGAGCATTTTTCCATAAGTAATTTGTATTGTAATCTTATTCCATATAAAAAGGATCCTTCAATTGTGCGTCCTGAGCAACTAAGGGTTGCTGACTGTTGGGAGTAACTTGTTTAGTACCTGTACCAATACCACGTTAGTCCAGCCAACCCAACGCCATCGACAACCAAAGGCGGAGCCCATGTTGGCCAAGTACGCCTTTCTGGAGGCTTGCTTGTTGATGTTGGTCACTGGTCACTGACGTTATCATTACTAAATGTGTTTGTCCAATTGACAGCTCATAGTAAGCACGTGTAATAGCAGTGTCAAGCACATGTTACAGCAGAGTTAAACACGTACTATAGCTCGCAAGGAGTGTTTTCCTCTCCGCCGGTCCTTGTTGATTCGGTGCTAGTTTATCCAAATTGACAGTGCTTAACTGTTGTTAAAGCAGCCGTTAATGGAGCTAAAAGTGGCAGTGCTTAGCGCGTGTCCAATAAACAGGTCAGTCTCCAGGTCTGTATTTAGCTTGGGCTGGTGTTCTGGTGTGATTGGTAGAAACATACAAGCAATACCTGAGTATAGCTGTTGCACTGCCTGACCTAGAATGCGGGTCATGCTGGCGCCCAGCCGAGCCTTGTACCTCACATACAGCTTAGTGATCTCTTCATCAGACATTGATTCAACCTGGTCAATTCTGAGGCGCTTATCACCAAGGTACTGACGGGCCCGACCCCCGGCTGTGACAGCAGCAAGCCTATCTCTCTTAGAAGACATATCCCCACTGGGTTTCGCTCCCTCAGACTTTGTCTTCACTGGGCTAGCCACATCCTGGGCAAGGAGTTGATCTATAATGGTATCAGGATCCATAAATATACGTATACACCTTGAAAGTCAAATATATGGCACTGCTGACTAGATGAGACTGAAAACTGGTTACTTCTTTACCATTGAGTGGACTGTGAATGATATTGACCCGCCTCAATACATAGAATATGCCCCATAGACTTTTTATGTTGTGTGAAAAAGTGTAAAAGCACCCTGGTATGACAACTGCTCTCCAGTTTCAGCAGGACCACAGGGGCCCCGGGATTTCCCCTGCAACCCAACCTCCACTGAAGATTGGGCTGTATGTTATCTTGCCAGGCCTACCCCACGTGCCTCGTTCCTATCCCCTCCACTATAGGGGAGGGGGGTTATAACTAGGAATAAGTACTTGAAGTAGGAGCAGGTGTGTATGGTATAGAGGGCCCAGGAACCTCTTCACAATACACAAATGCGGTGGCAATCGACAACCTGAGCCCTGCAATGTGTTATGTTGTTGTTGTTGTTTCCCGGTAAAGCAGTTCGGCAACTATAGGCCACGTACTGCTGTTGCAATGTGTTACCGAGGGGCACTCTTTTATATCATCTTCGTGCTATATAAGGATAACAACGTATGGGTGTTCACCAAATATTACTAACACTCTGATAAGCGTTAAATTGAGGATGGCACTTGGATAGACTGCCTCTTTTTATACACAGTTAAAAAATGGTTATTTTAACATTTTATCTGTTGATGGTAGTTAGATTTTAAGCAACTAATTAGCTCAAATATGCTGTATGCACCCCAATCATAGTGACACACATCCGTGCACTCCAATCATAGTGTGCACAAAAATCATAACGGCACATATGAATCAGAGCCCTGCACTCCAATCATAGCATGCACATCAATCATAACGGCACATATGAATCATAGCCGTGTTCCAATCGCCCACTAAAGTGTATCATGCATGAGTGGAGACAGCCAGCTGATAGACAGCTTGGCCTCAACTGACATACTATGCAAGGGCCTATTGAATAAACAAGGGCAAAAGGTATAGAAATGAATACCATTGATGAACTTGAAGGTTGTGTAAAAGAGTTGAAGTTAGAGGTAGATTATCTGAAAGATGACAAAAATTGATCTGGGGGACGAATTGGTTGATATGGAGACTCAGTACAATGACCTTTGTGGAGCTAAAGGACATAGTGAGAGATCTGGAGGTTAAGAACGATGATCTTATGGAGCGAGTGGAACGCCTAGAGGAGCTTGTTAGCAGGTCGTGAATAGCGCACTGTTAAAGTCGTGCACCCATAGAAAAATATGGGGGAAAAAACTGTGCTATCATAAAGGGGCATCGAAGGTGTGAAGAAAAATCCGTCTATTAGGCAGGCAAAACTGCAGGCAGGCTTTACCATATAGGAAGTCTCAGGGCTAAAGAAATCCGTACAGACCAAGAACGTCTAGAAAACTAAAGTCATATACACCTTAGCCTATGGGCACACTAGTTTACCTAGCACCTCGGCCCCGTTTGGGGGTCGGGTCCGAGGCGCCTTTAGAGTGAGCAAAAATCTTGTATAAGCTATCACAGGGTGAGTAGTATGGATGGTCGTGGTTCTGCACCAGAACCGCTCTCGTGTGTACTACCTAATGAGTAGTAGGTTTAGAATATTTTGCAAGCCTCTATAGCTTCAGCCAGTCCATTGAACGCGTTCATAAAAATAACTCGAAATGTTTTTCACGCACAAGGTTTAAAATCAAAATATAGGCTTCAATTAAAACCTATTAAGTAGCCAAATGTTGATGACTATTGTCAGGGCACCTATCGAAAGAACAATCTTTTACCTTGACCACCCATTACTATAATGTATTTGAAGGCCATCATAGTAATTCATAACATCGGCCTTGACACGAAGTTAGAAACAATTACGAAAAGCAAATTGAAAGACTATGCATGTAGCACTAATTTAACATAATCCAAGCAGAGCCAACATACTGATATATTCGACATTACAAGCAATTAAATAACCTTGTTTAAATAAGAAAAAATTGGATAATGATGGCATGTCTGAATTCTTTTGCCAGGTGTTGATTGATCGGCTTGTGTACAAATGCAGTGTCCGGAATCATAATTTGATTAAGGGGCTGTTTCTAGTCGCGCCCCACCATCATCATAAACGTTTCAGGCGACCTTCTTCAGATAAATTAGATCATACAGCTTGTCATGTGAGAGGCAACTGTAAATGTAACCTGTTAACCCAACGCGCTTGCAAACAGAATATAGACGCGCACCGCCAGCTCAGAGAGCCTAATGTATTGGCTCTGATCGTGACATTCACACATACTAACATATAATAACACGCTAAATACTAAATACGTGCAATGCATTATTTTAGAAGGCGTGTGTAGGTTACATTTCAGAAAAATGAATCTTTATTCCTCTCTAACCACCGTAAAGGCTGCATTTTTTTTATATATTTTATCCAGATGCTTCACGAAACCAACCTTTTCTTACAAAGATGTCATTCATTACATATATTCGACATGATGCTATGAATCAGTGCCGCATCATGGGCCACAGTGTTACCACGAACGAATATGTTCCACCATGATGCACAATTCATGCAACTATTTAGTTTTGCCAATGTTACACACCAATTGCGTCAGAGTAGTTATCTGTGTTGCTGTGCAATAATGCAACACATTACGACATCAGGGACATAAAAGATCAAATAAATTGCATTGGCTTCGAAACATAAAGGATCTAAGCCCTATAGCGACTGCCTCTGGTACAGGACACAATGCATCTGAGCCGTGTATGCAATATTATCCTAATAACAATTTCGACCGGCATTTATACCATGTTACTTTATTAAGTCAACGTGGACAGGTGGGTTTGATTAACAAAGCCTTTGTGTAACATCAAAGGTGCTTAGCAAAGAAAAACTAGCTTTGAGAAAATGCGAAACACATTTTGACCTTTTCGGATGAAAACACATATTCATGCAAACACAAACGTATTTATGTTATCGCTCAACATAGTGAAACTGAAGAGATAGATTATCAAGTAAAAACATCATAAGATTTGATGAATGAACTTTCTCTGTCAAATTCTACCATCATAAGCATTGCTCTTTAATTTCATCACAATTAACCAACCGACAAAATTGCGCAGTAGCTATTACTGATGGTCATATTCACCTCCATCGGTGCTTGGCACACCTTGAAACAAATGCTATGTTACTGATAAATAACATTTTGAAGCTCACTGCAGTGTGGTTATTCTGCTCTTGGAGGGATGTTAATAAGTGAAACATGTGATTTATCACCACTTAGCAATTTATCCATACATGTGTGGTTGTTGTTGATGGCAAGTTAGCATGAAAGTGTTACATACAACTGCATCATAAGCAGATATAAATGCGACTTTCAGTGAAGTGTTAGCGGCCGCATGAGTATAAGAGCGAGCAGTTTAATTGCTGTTTGATGTGGTATGAATATAATCATTTCATCAACAATTTGAGTCAAATATGTCCGCAATATGGCAAGCTTTTAGAACTCAAGTTTCACGCTTGTTGATTGACGGATTATTGCGTCAATAAAAGCTACGTCACTCGACTGGATGTACACAAAGAACACCCTTACCACGCCCCTTGACCGGATAGTGTAAATGTTAGCTTCATGACGGAAATTACGCGAAGGTTGTGTTTGGGTCGATAGGAGAGTAACACTATTTTTATTAGGATGAAAGGCCTATCATTAAATCTCATTAAAGTAACTAATATTACAGACCTGTGTAATGTGAGAGTCAGATTAAAATGTCAGGAACACCGACCAAAATTATTCAAAACAATTTTTTAAACGACTACACTCCACTTGGGTAAGTCGCTTTTCATTGATGGTGTGTGGGTAGTTGCATAGGTACTATCCTTCGGGTTCATTCTGATGCTGAATCATCTGCATTAATATAGATTATTAGTTCAGGATAACAAAAGATTAGCTATGTGGATCAAGTCAAATTCAATTTCAGTTAATAGCGTTTCTTTCAATGTTTGATTACATCAATTAAATGTCGGGTTGCGTTTTCGGTTATTGATATAAACTGTTTGATGCTTTCAAAGCTTTTTATTCATATTCAGGATATCGGTGCTTCTCTAATTGATCCTTTTCGAGTTTGTCGTCTCTTTCACCGAACAACCCAGCGGTGTTGTCTGGCTTTGCAGATGTTACAATTTGCACCTCAACGAGAAACAGGGGATAATCCCGTGACTTCCCGATGCGCGACACGAAATCAGATTAACAGCTGACAAATGTGACGTGCAAAAAACCTCGTTATAGTTTTTTCAATGTAAGAGCTGTGGTGCTCTGTTAGTTATCGCACGGCTAGCTGTGAGCTCGAGGCGACACTGAAAAAAGACCGAGCTTTTTTTCGAGCACTAATTGGCTCAGAGGAGGGTGCCATGCGATAAGTATGATAAGCGTTCTATATTCATAAATTTAAAAAAAGCAGAAATGAAATACAATATAATGCATGGTATGAAACTCTCCATCGCTGTTTTTCCATCATTTGTTACCTCGTATCTAGGAGAAGTCACCTCATGTAAAGATGTTAAATATGGCTATTACTATTGTACATCGCAATCTTGAAAAGTACTCACTTTGTGGAAAGCAGATAAATATTTATGGTATGACAACTTAATTGCCAAGTAAAATACCCCCAGTCGTCCTCTCGTTTGCAGTGTTTCGGCTTCATATGTAAATGCTGCCACTTACCAAAAAGATGTAGGATAAAATCTTGAAGAGTAATATCTTTGTATTCATCAGGTTCGGCACTCCTGAAATAGGGTGAGTGAATTGATTTCACTTCGCGTGTCGACCATTGCATGAACATGGAGAGGCAGTTGGTACACAGCTTGATAGTCCGGTCTAATCAGTGATGACGGCATTTTACGATGGATGGTAACAAGGACGAATCATTTCGTAAGCAATAGATTCCGTGCGAAATTTCAGAAACTAATCGCCGGATGATAGGAGAACCTGAACAAAATCTGTGTTTGAATTAAACTGTTGCGTCGCAGGCCTTACTGCATCGCTCAACTAATTGGACATTGGTCTATTGTTCATGGTTCATTTATCCTGTCTACATCGCATATCATTCAGTAGTGAGATTACAAAGGAGTGAATATTTGATCATTTAGTAAATTCACGTGTGAATATAAATTGACATCGTTCACCTTATAACTTATATTTGACGCTAGCAAAGACGATCATGACGACATGCGGCATGATAACAGCAGTGTTTGCTACACGGTTTGCTCAGCGACGTCCATAAATCAAGCCTCTTTTCCATAGCCAGTGGTGAATTAGGGACACAACTTGTCCTTAATAAAACTTATCATATGTGGTTATGCCTTAAAAATAAACTGCGTATTTGCGCTCTTTGAGCAATCAACATCTAGCATTTGTATGATCATGTGGTATGATTACATTAATCACACATCAATCATAATCAATATCTTAACTATAATGATACCATTATTTCTTTGGTTCGTCGCATGATTCAACATTGCATCGTGGCCCAGTTACTTAAAGATACAATGTGGTATTGCTTTATTTCAAAACGGGAGTACAAGTTGAGAGTTTCGTTGGGTAACATTGGTGCCTAATGCCAGGTAGTCATGCAGCACCAGCACCCAACATATAACAGCAAATATCTACTATCTACATCTTCCAATTCTCTAACAATATATTATAATCCCTGCTTATCCACCTTATATTATTAAGCATGTCGAATGAATATATGTACGATCAATCAATATGTGGGCCGGCAAAGACAAATGTTCACGCATGTTTAAGACCCAAACGTTATTTAAACCGAAAATGAGCCATATGATTTCATTAGTAAGAATAAATACTCAAATACTGCAGTTATTTGTTTCATCACATAAACTATGCACCATCCTACTTTTAAAACGAACATTGACTTTGCCAATACGACGACGACTAAATGATAACACCTGACATATGGGTATTGTTGAGGCATCATAGAATACATAAGAGATGAACTCTATGGCACGTGGGCGTGGTCTTCAGGCTTAGCTGCTAGATGGTACCAAATGTTATTTGAATCAATTCGCTGTTGTTATGAAATGGCCCAAAATAAACATATGTATAGAAATACATTGAGATGTGGAGAAACTTATGATTGGTGAGCAAATGTAGCTTAGCATGTAAGGGGTTGAATGAAGCCATTGAATGAATGATTATTTGTACAAAAACAGTTAGCCCGTGATGACACTCATCACAATTCATACCTTGCGCCTTCCCCGTAATGACAGCGAGTAACAAGCTTATGAGATCAACATCAGATGTGATGCTAACACCACATACAACTTCAGAATAGATAATACGTTTTCATGATACCCTGGCATAGTTAGAATGATCGGGTAACTGCTGTTTCAAAGGCATTGAAGTGCTTAAAAGATCAGTGATACGCATTCGGAGTTTAGGGTGAGGCTCAAATCACTTGATCTAGCTGTAAATACAATTTCAGTTCCTAGTCTATTCGCAACGGATTTAGTCATGTTTAGTGGAAATGAAGCGTGGGGTTTTAGATAGTGATATAATAAGGCCACTTTCTACCCGGACCGAAGCCATTACCGTTTATATGGTAATGTGAACAGATATGATTTCAAATAAGAAATTGTTAAGGTCATTGTTGAGTGTCTGTTAACCAAATAAATATCAGGTAATACAGTCCTACCCAGAAAATAACTTATGTGGCTAATTTGGTAATTGATGTGCACATCAAAACGTTGACGGGGAAATGTCCACGGCTGAGCCAATTAAAGATCTCTGGCGATGGCCACCTTTGTGTATCAGTCGGGGAAAACGAAGTTAAATATCGCCATCCATAACACCCCAACCACGAGAATTTGTGGTATTTACATGCACCAAATCGTCTATATGAACGGGTAGTATGATTATACCAAGACCCACAATGCTGCGACTGGAAGAGTACTACAAGCGGAATATCTGTCCCTCGATGCGCTATACGCAGTGGTGCTAGGTCTTAGACCAATGGTCGAATAATAACAAAGCTTTTGTACTCTGGTGAGGCATTTAGCTATTGATTACGGATTACATTGAATATGTGTGTCTTACAAGCAATCCTGGCTCAGAAGCGCGACATGCTTACATATTTTGCGGTCTTAACAAGACACACACAGTGTGAAATATGCGGATAAAAACAGTTGTTTCCCAGCCGACCGTCATGAGAAGTAGTGCTTTGCAGCATTGCGTCATTTCAGAGATTGCAACTCATCCAAACAGGGTTCTCTTTAGAATAATATTATCCCGTATTCATTTTTGATTAGATACGCAAAGTAGAAAAATCTTAGCTAGAAGTTATGCGCTGCAATTGTGTGATGGATACGATGCCAATTAAATAGTCTCTAAGACAAATATTACGATGCAACCGAACTAGTTGTTCTATGACCAAAAATCACAAATTGGTCCCAATTCTCCCTGGGAGTTACATAAAACAAACAAGAAAGGCCGACATCAGTGACTGCACAAGGGTAGGTTCAGCAGGACGTGATGGCTGGGGAGGTTTTTACAGCTCTACAGTCTGATGTTGTGTCAGATTGGGCACTAAGTACCTTCTCAGAGTGATGTGTTCGATTTGTAATTACTATCACGTTCAGTGAAGCTGTCATCTAACTGAACTGAGCAATGTATTCTAACGTTATAGAATGTAATGAAGAATAACTCTCTGATGCTTTCAGCATTTTCTGGAAGTACAGTTCGATACTTAAAGTTGCAAAGTTTATATTGCTTAGTTTACAATTAACCCTAGTGCAACAACCTCCGTACATGTCCTAAACTAAATTTATATTAAGTATAGTCGACTGGTAGTGTAATTAAGGGACAAAGTCGGTTGTCAGCAAATGAGGGTCAGTACTTCTTATTTAAAGAACCCCTGGCGATATTAACTTTATTTCGAAGTAAATGCCGCATATCCACCACACCATTGTGATCCTTACCCCGAGTACACCCAGAACGATAACTCAATCTGGCCAAACAAGCCCAGTCGCTATATCAAAAGATCGTTCAGTGAGCGGTAACTATCAATTTTGGAGGAAACTGCTTGAAAAGTGTGCACATTTCAATTAATATATCATACCGATTATTTGGGTAGATTATCTGTTGTTTGACTGGTTTTAACCACAGATGCTCATTGATATAATGGTTTGTTCACTTTTTTCGAACACATAATGTACACACGCATAACATTTTGTTACTGACCATCTGCCATGGTCTGATTCTCTTGCTTCGGTTACAGCGATTCAATTTAATGTGGGTCCATCAATGCCCTATGGTGCGGCATTAAAACCAAGTAAAAGACTGCAAAGCACTGTAAGTTGAAGTTATTCTTGCAAACATTCCTTTGATTACCATAGTATAGCATATAACTGATCAGGCTATTCCGTTTAGTTGACAAGAAGCTAAAATCAGCCCCAACGTACGAACGAAAACCATATAACAAGCGTCGCAAAGCAATCAGCCTCGTCTGTGCAAAAAGCCTCCAAACAAAGCGAGGTTACACAAGCATGGTAGTTATATCATGTAAGCTTTAACCAATAAATCCAAATTCGATATCTGTTACAGAAGTACAGGACATATCCATGATTTACCTTGTTTCATTAGCTTATACCATCATATCATAATTCCTGCTACCCCACCGCAAAATGTTGCGTAAACTGCGCGTATGCCTTTGGTCCTGCAGAGAAAAATCTTTTGCATTACAAAACATGTTTGTATAATGCCACTTAACCAATTCTAGCCAGTAAACAATTCATAATTGTATTAACATTGACGGCTCTTTGCAGCTGCTACATTAGGTAACAATGGCACTTTTAGAATCGGTAGCAATACATTGACCGACGAATTTTATCGATCGATGAGAAAATGTGACCGAGTTCATTGTGTATCACTTTGTTTAATGACTTTGTATAGGCAGTATATATAACCTACGTAGTTAAATTCGCCAATCATAATATATCATAATCCCTGCTTTTTGAGCTAATATTGTTTAGTTTACCAAGTGCATGTAAGTACGATTAATCAATGAGGCGGCTGGCAGTGACAAACTATGTTCATGCTAAAGCGGTACACCAATGCTAACTAGTAAACAATATCTTATATTGACTGGCATGACAGAAAATAATATATCTTTTAGATTGGTATTTGGGCATCGGTATACAATTAGTAACAATATTTCGTTTAAAGACTATACAGTTAGAATTACTGACGAAATGAGCGTCCTGATTTCATTATTATTTCATATATTGCAGTTTCGGGTTTAATCACATAACAAATGCACTATCCGACTGATAAAAACGAACAATGAACAAATGACAATATGATAAAACAAACGAGGGTTGTTGAGGCTTCAGTGAAAACAAAAGAAAAGAACAGGTTGGTTTTATTCAGACTTCACTGCTCGATCAGACCAAATGTCTTTTCAATCATTTTGCCGTGATTTGGAAAAGTCCGAAGGTAAATCCATCTGAAAAAAATGTTTACCTCAATGAATGGCATTGACGGTTTATTTTCATATACATCTCATGTAAAGGATAGAATGAAGCCGCTGGATGAATTGTGTCTTGTATCGGATCACACCATGTCGCGACGGGAACATGTGATGTATAAGATGATGATGATAATACCATATGCAACTTCAGAAGCGAAATTAACTGTAGTTGTGATGGTCAAGCTATCGCCCTTCATCAAGAGGAGGAAGCGATGACAGTCTTTTCAAATCTGCAAAACCGCCACTGAAAGTCATAGATATGCGTGAAATGCAACACCAAACACCCACCTAAATGTCTTAGCATATCATATCCACCATTCACATTCGACAGCTATTACTTGATCTGCAAACTGCCCAACTCGTCTTATAGAGTTTCAGAGTAAAGAGTACTTTTATGCACGATTAACCAACATGTGGTTAGCAGTAGTAAACGATTTGCATGTTAGAGCAGTTTTAATAAAATATCAGCTGATCAAATCTTGCCAGTAAACATTAGATAGCTGGATGCACGTATGTACTGGAATAATGTGAAATATCATTCAGTGTCGGCATACAATTGATAACAATTATTTCCCAACGGAACATAAAGACCTACACCTGACATCATAAATATAAAAGATTGCGCAAATGCTACGGTTGATTAACAATTAGCTCCAACACGATTCATACGCCGAGGAATATCCTGTCATGACACATGGCAAACAGTAAGAAGCGTATGATGGCAATATATATATTATGTTTTGATAACACAGTATACAACAACAGAATCGATATTAAAATAAATGATATGCAAGGCAGGATGAAGAATATATTGTCCATATATTATGTTGATAAGTAAGTCAAAGATACTGAGGTCCATAAGTCACAGATGCTTTTACATTTACCGTATAAAATTCCACCTAAGGTGAGTCTGCTGTAATGGGGAAAACCAAATGCGGTTCGTGAGGCAAGTACGCGATGTATTGATGTTTCAAAGTCATCATCGCCGTGATTTGGAAACCAATAATATTGAAAATACTTATAAGGAAGCGAGGTGTGTGTACACAAGCTTGTGCAGCCAAGGCAAGTCAGATAATGACGCATCATGAGAGCTAATGAGGCAAACTCGGTTGAGCTCCAGTTTTGCCTTCCGTCAGTGTCAAGCACTTGGGATGGGAAAAGGCCTGGGTGACAGGAATTGTTTATTGGCATAGTGCAACGGCGGAAACAACCGCAGCTAGATGGGGTCATTACGGACTTCCCTGTAACCGGATAACTATCTTGAGACAACGAGCCCAGGGACTCATACTGGGAGATTCAGACTATGCCCACGCTTAAAAACCATTAACATAACTCCCATAGGCAAATATCCATATTATGGCAAATAATCTACCATTACACAAATAAGGGATATTATCTAATTTCCTTCCGCCAGTGTCTAGCCCTAGGGGTAATTCTCTGGGCAACTGCCGACAGTTTGGTACTGAAAAGGCTACAACTCTCTTTAAAGCATTTGAATACCAACGGACGACAAAGTTGCCACTGCTTTAGGGGTTGATAACATCGCCGACTGCACTCCTCAATAGCGTAAGCGACAGTCTGAAGAAGACTCAGGTTACAAAGGCTAATATGTGCAGCACTGATACCGCTACCAAAGTGACAACTCGTAGTCAACATTGACGCGCTCTATAGACGCAAAAATTGAGGAATCCGCAAATGGTCTTGCCACTACGCGTGTCACTTATTCATTCCCAAAACAGCCCTTGTATCTATCTGCACTTGTATGTCCTTAATATAGTCATGCATTCTGTTCTCCTTACATGTGCTAAAAAAACAATGATGCAATTTTCTAGTAAGGTTGGCCACTTTGCATATTAATGCATTCAGTTACTAGACGCGTCTAAGGCTTTTAAGAAAGGTGTTCATTGGTTTTATCAAATGCTCGTAAAACGCGAAAGAACCTTATTTTTAAAGAGAATCTCACAACTCTGCTGCAAGAATCAGTAGTATATGAGGCTACTTATAGTTTCCCTAAAGCTGCCAGTTGTGGTGTGCTTCAGGAATCTTAGGACCACTGCTCTTCAATCTGTACACATCGTCGCTTGGTCTTTACCCTCGATGCTGATGCCACCAGCTGTATTTAAGCTTTATACAAAAAACTCGACGGCGCAATTAAGAAAATACAATTTGGGGTTCTCAATATTTATGCATGCCGCGAATTCTGCTGCCAGAACGAGGCGATGGGTGATAGCACTGTTGACCTCCGACCTCGTGAGCCGGACCGCAGCCAGTTGTAAACATTGCATCATCTGCCGCTGTGTCTCGACCAAATAGCCATCGTTATTGCTGCGTTCCGTTTTGTAAGGGTGATGGAACAGTTAACCCAGATATTCATTCAACCGACGTCCAAAAGATGCTTTAAAAAGAAAAGCCCGGCTCTACAAAATCAGGCGAAAACAAGGTCCAGAACACGGGTTCATGGTGAGTTGATTACAACTACGATCTAGAACATGTTAGCGATTATAAGAAGGCTTGAGCTGTTTGGATAGTCTCATGTGTTTTAAGAGAGCAAAGCCCATAAGAAGGAATACATTGATACTTTACATATTTATTATCATGTTTTCATAATGTAAATGCACTCCAGGTATCAGTCTGTGTGTTCTCTCCATTTCAGCAAGGACGATTTCAGGTGGACACCTGTTAGGAGGGGCCTTAAATCGTCGGCGATCCCCTCCATATTCAAATGGTCGTCACCTAAAGAACCAAGAAGAAAGAAGCATGATATAGAGTAATATTATATCAATAAAAATTTAATTGCACTTTACAAATAGAACATGCGTCCAATGATTCTTAAGAAAGTAACTGCTCTCTTACATGTAGACAAAAATCCAAGCCAAGTAGATGACCAGCCCCTGCCTGTCACTGCCGATCCTGACATCATCGTGGAAGAGAATGACAGCAAAGTAGCTCAGCTAGAGAAGTTGCTGCAGGATATGCAAATCAAGTATGCAGAATCACAAAAATAGAAAGAGCAACAACAGATCGAAAAGTTCGGTATTTGTCGGTTCTCCTATGAATCTGACATGGTACGGTTTTATACTTGGTTCAGAAACTATTATGAGTTTGTAGTACTTTTTCATACAGCCGGTAGCTAAGAACATGACCAGCTTGCACTATGTTTCTAGTACAGATGTTACAATGGCAGGAAAGTCTGGAGGCACGCAACTCATTGATGAGTTGTTTTTGTTTCTAGGTCGTCTAAGGGTTGGGCTTAAAAATAACGACTTTGTTGTCGGATCTAGCTGTTCTCTGGCCTCAGACACTCTGTTCACTGTACTTGGTAAGATACCAATATGGGTTCCACGAAACTCCATAAGGAAGCAGATTTCAACCATTTTCAAGAACTCGTCCCTAATACCAGAATAATCATTGACTGTTATGAAATAGAAATCAAGCAACCATCATCTCTTGCTGCCAACTCACAACTTTACTCACATTATAAGGGCAGAACCACAGTTA